>VMOF01000002.1:52450003-52898049 GCA_011764245.1 Trialeurodes vaporariorum
AGTTATGGGGAATCGTTGATTTCTCTTGATTTTGCGAACCAATATGTTTCAAATTTGACAGAGGAACTTCTGTCGTGTCTAACTTGCCTACGAGAACCCTATAAAACTGTTAAAATACTTCTAAATGCTCAAATTCGCGATGTAAGGAATCCGACCAATCAGAAAGACGACCAAAATGACCGCACTGTGGTTTATCCAGTCACTGTACGTTGCTTACTTCCGTTCTACGTTTTCAAGCAATAGATGCCTATTGAACATCGCTGCCAGATCACTCCTGATTGTATTTCCTTTCTCAGGTAAGTTTTATTGTTTTAATAGTCTGAATTCTATCCTGTGCTCTTTCTACACTGTCATTACCGAGGTATACTTTTTTTAAAGCTTGTAACATGTTAACTGTCCACAAATTGTATGATCACAAAGACTAGTTAACCTTACCTCAAATCCAAAGTTTCATCCAAATCCGACGATTCAATCATGATTTCCCGCCATTTTTAGACTGAATTGTCATTACCGTAGATTCCCCCCTAATGAAACACGATCTACGGTAGTTTGGTAACACGAAAAACCACTGATATACTCCTTAATTTTAACTGTAGGTGTGAGCTTTTGCAATTCCATTTAAATGGACTTTAGCTTGAATCAAGCTACATGATACTGGAGGTCAAAATTCATTTCCGTAGGTTTTTGTCATTACCGCCAACCATTATTCATTAGCGTAGATCTCTCAAAAATGGCGAAATTTTAAAAGCTCCTCAATAAAGGGAGCAATTAATGTTAAAGTTTTATGTTTTTAACAAGTTCGGACTCAGTTTCTTATTTTTTTGTAAAAAAAACGCATAAAACAGTCTTCATACCTATGTTCAAGGAATTTTTTTCGGTCAAATGAGCAAAAAATCAAATTTTGGCGATTTTCTGCCTTGTAACTTGTGATAAGCACCAATTAAGTACTCACTCATTACTTTTATCACTAAGGCGCATTAAAAAGGCGAAGATAAAATCATAGTTACGCGTATATTTAGGAAAATTTTATGTTAATTTAAAGCTCAAATGCGTAATCTACTGTAATAACATGAAAAAAGGCCTAAAAATTAAAAATGGCGGCAAAAATATGTTTTCAGTACAAATAAATCTTGACCACTACTTAAACATCATTCTTGGGGGTATGCTGCCCCCCAAAAAAAATATGGGGATCCATGATTTTGACTTTCATTTTTCAAAACTCGGCTGACCTAAAAGTTAAAAGTTATTTGAACTTACCCAACTGGATCCTGCGCTAACGCGGACTATTTAAATAAAACACAAAACAAATCAAATGCCGCCCCCCTCACCCCTTCGTCCCTCCCCACCGATAAGAATAAAAACGACGAGTCGCTTCAGTGCTTGCGGTCCTAGGCGCGGTGATTTGAATAAACCGCGTAAAACTCTTCAACGTGTCACTTGTGACGCACCGGTAACAGCGTTGATTGGTGGAAGTCCGAACCGATTGTGAACCTCCGGGTCTCCGGCCACTCCGGGACTAATTTATCTTTCCAAAATGGCTTCAGCAGGTTAGTACTGTATTCTGTTTCACGTGTTAGCTATTATTCTGATCCGAATTTTAAACTTCAATTTCTTCTCGCCGTCTTTAGTCCGCAACTCCTGCGAGTCACTGGCATCAAATTTTCCCTCAAAAAGTGGTCATGGTCTGAATTAAATCTCATGTTTATGAACCCTACTATGCACGTTCTGTATCCTTGGGTCGGTTTTTCCAGAAATTGGTTTGCCTTGCTTTATTCAATAGTTTACGTTACTAGCGTAAATTTCCAACGCTTCAACCTGACCTACGCCTCAGGCTATGTCCAAATTATATCTCTTACTACTATGGTTCCTACGTTCTGACTCTGTGTTTGTCAATTGTCAGCAGGCTTGTGTTGCCTCATCCAATATGGTTTAGGAATGTAACAGGACTACTCATGGGAACTAAGCATTTCTCTTGTAATTACTCATCTATTGCTTTGATTGATAGTAATTTTGTCTTGTTCAAATTGCAGGCAAGAAGACGAAGAAGAAGAAGAAAACCACTATCAGTATCAATGGACCAGTATTTTCCTCCTCCGTTGCTCCACTTTTGGAGAGCTGGGCTGATCAATCTGAAATTGGTAAGGAATCTTTGCCCTCCTCTGTACCTCTGATTTTGAACTGTCAGGTCAGTCCGAATCTTTTTGTACTCTCCATGGGCATGTCAAGTTCTTCTTCTTCAAAACAAGCCGCCAGAAGTTGGGCTTGCCTTCCTTGGAGCGGTCAGGAGAGAAAGAGGTTATGTCGTCCAGAAAGCCGAAGAATTAATTGAATCAGATTTCCTAGCCCCTTCTTTGATGGTTTTTTTCATGTAGCTCACAGTTTCTATTCATTCTGAGCTTTTACAAGACTCTTATTTTGTTGTTTTCGTTATTTGTTGCCATCTGCCATTTGCATTTTTCTCTTGGGACCTCCATGAAGTCAAACTGAAATTGATTCTGATAGGGTGCTACTACCGTAGTATTTAGGGACTCCAGGCCAAGAAGGCTCTCTCAAAATCACACTAAGCAGAGGCTGGGTGCTCTTCTGTTGCGAATCTGACTCTTTATTGACTATATGGGGTCAAAGTGCCGCCCGATAAACCGACTACCTTTGAACCCAGCCTAACTGATGATATTTTGTTAAACTTCATGTAAGCTAGAAAGAAGAAGAGGGGAATAAGATGCTGGAGGGAAATGGGTTTAGTGAATGCGGAAGGAAAAAAAATTATTCTTAGCGCTCTAGTGGGCTCAACTTAAACTATTTGCTCTACGTTGTTAAATGGAGCAGGGAGAAATGAATTGAGAAATTACAGACATGATAAACTTCGGTTATGAGATTTATACCAAGGCGGGGTAGGGTAGAATTTTGGCAGTGGCGTAACAATAGTCCCTGTGGCTCGCGCATTAGGGGGTGGAGGGCGCAAGGCCTAAAGGGGCGTAACGAGAGAGAAATTTAAAAAAAAAAAAAAATTTAAGAGGAGAAAAAGAAACGAGAAAGAAAAGAAAAGGTACTGGAGCCCTCAAATTGGAAATGTCATCTTATTCCGACGCACCTCCTAAAAATTTTACCAGTGTAGAGAGATATTGAGTGAAAAGTGAAAATAGGAACGGTAAGAGCGGACATGTTTCTGAAATATGTTCACGAATAAAGTCAAGTTTGTGCCCTGTATTCTAAAAAGTAAGTATATTGAATAGATGGAGTTGAAAATGATCACGGTTTTGATTTGAGACTGATGCAGAGGAAGCAGATTAATTTTCAGGGAAACAGCTTGAATTTGCACCCGACATATCTGAAAGTTCAACAACTTTTTGGGGGAGGGCCCCTGGACCTCCTCTTACTGAGTGGACCTCCTGGATGGAGGTTGTGAAAATTTCTAATTTAGAGAGTTGACTCGTATGGCATCCAAGAGGGAACTGGCAGCCCTGCACAAAAAGATGCCAGAACCTCTCATTACGACATTGTATCCTTATCATTGATGTCGTCTGTAAGCTAATATAGGTCTTCATTCACCTATAATCCAGTTTTATCACATTTTTCCAGGTTGTAGTTTGTTGGCCCAGCAAATGGGGCGAAAATGGGCCTCTATAGGACAGATCCTTCTCAAAAATCTATAGTGAAACATTTAATTTCGTCGATGCTGATTTTGCGGGGCACTAGGGCCATTGTGGCAATGGATCGCAGGATGGGGGGGGGGGGGGGGGGGAGCGCATGCATGCCTAGTTATGCCACTGAATGTTGGATATTTTGGAGATATTGGAATGGTTATGAGCGTCTTCTGTTATCCACTGGTGGTCCCCCTAGTCTCTATTCTAACAACCAATCTGTTCTTCTACCCACCAGTGGTTTCACAGTAGAAACCGTAGTTGTTAACGAACCTGTTCTTTTATTCTCCTAGTTACAATGGGTAACCACAGAGAATCACCACCCAGTTCGAGTTTGGTTGTTTGTGCCATGAATTCCGGTGAAATTATGTTTGTGAAGTGTGTGCTTAGCTGTTATTGTTTGTTCGAGTTGTGAATCTCAAGTCTCAATATCAATCATTAAACGTGTGTTTTCCTTAAAATACAACAATTTTAGCTGAATGTAATTGTTTTTTTATTTGAAAGAAAACAAAATCAAACGGAAGAAGCAATCAACCTGTCCTTTTTCACACTGGTAGATCATAGATTATGCTCTAAGTATGACATTTTTTGTTTGGTACAAGGTCATCTTTATTCTTAAAGTGAGGGGAGGGTATATTGAGGGAACGGATAGGAAAATGGAAGAAGTGGTGTTTGGGACAGGTGCAGTTTAGACAAGGAATCAAATATGTGTCAGGAACTATGAGAAAGAGAAACTTATGGATGATAGTGTGTTATATAATACGGCTGAGGTATTATTTTCATTATAGGTTTCGGGGGTGGGAATGTGAGGAACTGGGTAGTTTTAAAATTAATTAATTTAGTTAGTAAGTAAGCTAATGAAGTACCAGAGAAATAATCAGATGGGGAGTATTTCGCAAGCAAATGTCATCGGAACCAAGGGAATGAAGGGTTGGTCGATTCCTTATCTAAACAAGTCCTGGCGTCTAGGCCACATCCCTATGAAGCGCCCTTCCTATCTCTGTTTCTAGGTATTTGTTGGATGTGTGTGTAAGCTGAGTGAATGGGATTAGCTATCACAGTTACTTGAAATGAAAAAAAACAATTGAAAATGGTTTTCGCCTTTGTTACTGTGGAATTTCAAGCTGAATTTGATTTAAATGATCTTATTTATCCTAAAGTGGATATTATGTTTAAATTAAAAAAAAAAAATTAATCACTTTTTGTATTGAGTAAATAGTGTTCTCTGAACTTCACAGTTTTATTCTTTGAAAACATTTATTTCTTGTCCAAAACAGAGTTGATCGAGTCCATTCGTAACACGGACACTGGTATTAATCTTCCGAAAGCACCTAGATCAACTCGTGAGTGCGAGTTTGATTCATCGCATGTGCCTACATCCGGGCCGTTCCAGGCCCATCTGACCAATATTCCGTTTGATATCACCGAGGATGAAATTATTGATTGTTTTAGTAAATTCACTGTAAGTACAAGCATGTTCATTTTGTCTCGAAGTAGTGTTTGTCGAATTAAATCTTATTGAAGCCTAATCATTTTTATAAGATGTCTCTATTTTTGATGTATTCAGACTAAAATGTCTTAGGGCTAACTCTGACTACTCTCCCAACGCTATGTTTTGTGAGTTGCTAGATGGAAGATCTTGGACGCAGAGGCTTCTCCAACAACTGCTCCCACAGTGTTTAAAAGTTATCCGAAGGTTTCAGGGGCCAGAGTCATGTGTTGCTCACTTATATTAAAAATGAAAAATACAACCAACACAGTGAAAGCTGATCTTTTGAAACTGCATTCTTGCTACGTTAAAAGTTTCACTCTAAAGAGGATGGGAGGGAGAGAGAATTTCTTGTTGCGTCAGTGGGTGTATGATAAATGATACCCTACTCCTGTCTCGTGTGCCAGGTTCCACCTGAATTAAGTGAGAGGTATAATTTGTGACTTTCGAATGAAATGGTCATGATTGCTCACAATTTGTTGGAGTGAAAAATCGGGGAGAGAAGGAATGACAATTTTTTCAATAAAATTCAAGCAGCAATGAAATGATGATACTAAGGCGAATTGTATGACTGAAACTCCTTACCTTTTTTTGAGTGAATATGTAATTTTATTCCCTCGGCAGGGAAGTTGAGTTCGTCATTTGACATGAAGTTTTACTCTCTGATGTTTTCCTCGTTTGTTTTATTTAATGTAATCAATCAACAACCAAAAAAAATTCATTGTATGAATCAAGCAATTGAGTGTTTTAGTACAGTGATACATTGTATTGATTGCTGTTTGGGGAGCTTGGGCTCAATGTAATTTCCCTTAAGTGTATTTTTTAACGGAAATTTTGGTTGTTGATCCAAGAAATTATTATGTCCTTTTTGAGTTTATAAATTCTACGTCCCTTTAAATGCTTTAAATGCTTGGATATGCCTGGTTCTACAACTGAAACTGCCAAAATCAACAAAATATTACTGATTAAATGGTGGATTTAGGGGTTAGAATCGTGGAACCAGGTGTTTCTGAGCTTTAGCGAGGACGTAGAATTCATATTCGCATAAAGTTGCTTAAAATTTCTTGATTTAATTGCCGAAATTTCCGTTCAAAATGCGCTTATGGGGAGATTACACAGAATTGGAGTTTTTGGAACTAGAGGCCCCTGGACACTAATTCATTTAATATATCGTGAACTAAAACAGTTTATTGAATATTTTATATTTCCTTTCTAATGAATTCAAAAAGTGATTTGATAAAACAGATGGCAAGATTCCTTGGTGGAAACAAAATTTGTTAATACGGAGGCCACCTTTTGTAGCTTATGAAATGAAAACCAAAAAAATGCCAAGATTTTAAATGATGATCCCTCTGCAATGGATGGTCTGAGCTCCTTGGGTTCAAGTTTGTTCTGTGGGCTCTCTTTGAGCTCCCTCAGCCTTGCAGCCAAGTCGAGCTCACCAAGTGATCTCTAAGTTTTCAATCTGATTCAATCTTTGTGTCACTTTTTCAAGTTTTCATTATGTTACCACTATCAGTGGATCAATTCGTTTCGGGGTAGACTGGTCAAAAAATGAAAACTCTTTTCCTGATGACTGGGCTAAAATTTTTTGTAATTGTAAATTTGATATTTCCAAATTTTCGTCGTGCGGGTTGCCTACTTGCCCCCTAGATTGAAGATATTCTGAAAAAAAGGTAGCCAACTTGGAAACAGCTTTTCTTGAGCATGTGTTGCCCAATCAACTTGTTTTTTGACTGGCAAGAAAGATCATTACGTTCTTTAGGAGGGTGCGCATCCCTTTCTTTCTTTTTTTTACTGTAATAATTATTTTAATTTTAATTTTAAAAAAAAAAAAAAATCGACAAATTTTTGGTTTGAAAATTCATGGTTGATCGAGTCATTCAATTCAAACCTAACGGGATGCGTACCCTCCTAGAGGATGAAACTCAGAACATTTTGAAAAAAATACCAAGTTTCTAGGTGCCATAGAACTCAAGAAAAGCTGTTTTCAAGTTGACAAAACAGGCAAAAATCTGTAGTGGTCCTAGAGTGAAAAAAGAAACAAAAAGCTTACAAAGAGAAGTTATACTTGCAACTTTAATTATTTTTTTAAAATTGATCTAATCCTTTAAAAAAAAAAAAAAAAAAAAAAAAAAAAAAAAAAACCTCTACAAAAATATCAACAACAAAAAATCAGATTTTTTTTTTTTCACAAAACTTGACCGGTCGACAGAGTTGGTCAAACAGGAGGGTAATCGATTAAATGAATACTGGGTAATCGGTAATCGTCAAACCTTTGGATGGTAATTAAATGTATTCTTCAGAGATAAATAGTAAACTTTAGGGTCTTATCGATTAGATCTAAGTCTTCTGCAACTAATATTATGGGTGGCTTGTAAAACATTAGCCCCGATTACCATAAAATCACCCTTCAAAAAAATGACGATTACGATATTACTCGGTATGCGTGTAATCGATTACCACCCCCCACTTGCCGAACTCTGCCAGTCGATTCCCTTAAAATGCGAAGTTGGTTGCTAAAGGAGGCCTTAGCCATGCTTATGAGAACTGGCTCCCGGTCAAATTGATGAAATTAAAATATGTTGCGTGAAAGTGTCTCCTGAGAAAAAGCTCTCACAGATAGAAAACATTTCAGTGACAGGATTCTGAGTTATTCGCGTCTGAAGTTTAAAACTATTTGCTCTATGCTTTGTATTCTTGTGTATGTTGACAGCTATTCCAGGGAGTCGAACCAGCCAAAAAAAGAGTTCAGATTTGGTTTGGGTTTAGGCAGTTTTGAATTTCGGTTCGGGTTCGTGCGGAATTTTGGTTCACATTCGGTTCGGTTTGGCAAAAATTAGGTTTTTAAACCGGTTTAAAGGCGGTTTGGCCAGATTTTAGGTTTATGAACAGTTTCAGAGGAATGAATTGACAAATTTTCTGTTTCGTCTTCAAATTTATTAATCACGATGAATTTCTACTCTCCTCCTTTTTTAGCTAAGTCAGTGTAGCCATCCTGATGGGAAATCAAAATTTGAAATTAAGGTTCACGGTTCGGTTCAACATTTTTCAGCGGTTCGGTTTTTGGTTCGGTTCGACTCCCTGCTTTTCATACAGCTCTCATTGTCAGCCGAGTCACTGGACTACGCGCGCATTGGTACAACTACTTCCTTTCTTAATCCCTCCAATCAACTCACATTGTTGAGGGAGGATTTTAGATAATGCATGGATGACGAGGCAAAACAGAAGGTGTAGTCAACAAGCGAGTTGATGGGAGGGATTGCGAAAGGAAGTAGTTGTATCAATACACACAAAGCGAAAAGACTCGGTTGTGAATGAGAACTGTTTGAATAGCACAGTCTACATAGATGAGAACATTAACTTGATGGAGCTTGCACAACATGTTGCACAACATGTTGCACACTTTTACTACAAGAGATTTATTAGTCGATTCTGGTGTAAAAACTTCCGAAATCCACTCCTAAACTCATTAAATGTTTTTATTTGCGCGAGCGTAATGGTGGCATAGGGCAGTAATAATGGGAGATCCTTATCTTAATTTCTTCACTCTCTCTATGCTGACAAGGATGATTCACAGAGTAATTAGTCTTCAGAGTAGTGATCCACATCGGATGAATGGTTCCCTGACACCTAGTGACACTGGTCTCAAATGAAAGTCGTCTCTTATTGGTCACTTCTTGATAGGGTTACAGTATGGTTAGATGGGACCCTCCCATCATTACTGCCAAAAGCCACCTTTACGCTTGCGGTAAAAAAAGCGTTTTTTGAGTTTAGGAGTGGATTTTGTAAGTTTTTAGTTCTGCCATCGTTATTTTTGTAGGTTTTTACACCAGAATTGACTAATAATTTGCTTACAGCAAAAGTGTGCAACAGCCCTATTACTAACTATATCCCCAAAAACACAGTTTATATTTAGAATTAATTTGGGTACTGGGCCAACACAAATAGATACACCTCCAAAACATTTCAGTGTGCTCACAGCACCATTTCAAATCAGATAAAACAACAATAAATAAAAGAAATACTCAAATGAGGAGCACACTCCACCCAACCACCAGGCAGATGTAGAAAAGTTGAGTGTTGTATACCTCCAGTTTTTCCAAACATTAACAACTGATTTAGGTTCCGTCTGTGTTTGGCTGGTCTGTTTTGTTTGCTTATGTAACCGTCGTTGTGGTGTTTGTTAATCAGCCCCTCTTCCAGCTTGAGTGGAGTGTGCTTCTTATTTGAATATTATTTTTATTTCTTGTTTTTTTATTCGTGTTGGCCTAGTTCCTACTTTATTTTTAAGTGCATTTGAGAATACGAGGCTCGGAGCAAATAGTGCCCCACCTCACATTGAAATTTTCTCTGCCAACAAGAGCTTTTTCTTAGAGGAGACACTTTTACCCAACAGATTTTAATTTCATCAAATTTGATTGGGAGCCAGTTTCCATAAACATGGTGCGGTCTCCTTTGCTGACTTACATTTTATTTGATGTTTATGACTTAGTTTGAGAAAAGAAAAAAAAGAAAATCCAGAGATCTCTTCCTCATTGTGTGCTCTTGATATTTCTCGTTCCTGAGGAAGGGTATCGAAAGGTCGCCGCATCTCTCTCTTTTCCTATCCTTATGTGAGAGTATCTTGGTACTTTCCTCCTATTTCTGCTGCTTATCTTTTGTCATTCAGTCTAGTCGTTTGCTGTGAAACACGAGCATAGCAAACCATGGTATGGCAAACTACTGCTACTATTACTCATTTATTTCAAAATTTACTTTGTACTTTGGTACAAAAAGAATGAGACAAAAGAAAAATACGAAAAAAACCTTATCCTCCTGCCTCAAGTCAGATTAGTGCGGCAAGTATGTAAAATAGAAGGGGGGAGGGAGATTAAAGTCGAACCCAATAAAACGAAATAAGAAATAATGTGAAAATTACAGAAAAATGAAATTTCAGTGCCAGGGAAGTGAACTCATACCCGGAACTGAGATTCTAGGATAAGCTGGAAGTGAAACAGAACCGAAATCAAGAGTCAAAAACAGAACTGGAACCAGTTCGAAAAATTGATTCCGGTTTGCAGCACTCGATATCTCAAATTAATCTTCAAAGAAATATCACAAGAGGTAAACCAATGAATCGCAGCACTTGGGGGGAGGCGGGTTGACTCCACACTGGTCGTAAGTAACATAACTTTGGGAGCGCTCCCAACATACCGATGCTGTGATAAAGAAATGTGACGTTAGGTACAATCCATAGCCCCTCCAACCAGAACATCTGTTGGGCCCTGTTTACTAGTTTTATGTTTACAATGAAAACATTTTTGTTGCAGATTATGAATTGCACTCTACCGAAAGATGGAAGGTCTGGCTCAAATCGGCTCAAAGGCTATGGTTACATTGAATTTGATACAAGGGAGGAGCTTATCGAAGCTCTATGTATCGGCGAAATGGTGAGTTGAAACACCAAGAACCTTCTAGCTCTTCAAAATTTAATTTTCTCGATTATCTTTACCTCGACTTAAATTAATTATTCATGACAATATGTTGACGAAAAATATGGCTATGATGGATGGAAGTAGAATTGAAATGCGAAAAATGGATGATACCATTCATTGTACTGAAAGTATGGAAACCTAAAGCCTGGTTCCCAGTAAAATGCAAGGCTACTCAATGACGCAATGCTACGGAGTTAAAATGTACACGAACAGGTGGGGTCGTTTCCAATGCTACGCAAGGCTTTGCGTCAGAACGCGAAAACGTGGCCTAGTTGAAAATTGTCCAACTTCTTGCGTAGCTGGGCAGGAGAGAGCTGGAGTAAGATACACGGTCTCCTCTGTGCTGGTCCTCACAATGAGCTTCAAAGCTCGCTTTTTGAAATCCTGGATGCTGGTTGGTCGATTCTTGCGCTTCAATGGCAACGGTTTTTGTTCTTCTTTTTTGCCTGCTGAAACGCAAGCATCCCAACGCTACCTCTTGCACGGCCCTGCATCTCATTGGAAATCAGGTTTAAGATTAATTTCAGCATCACCATCTATTACTGTTGGGCGTTAATAAGTCCTTGGATCTGACTTTACCTGCAGCCAACCAGAAATTTTCTTCAAATTCGCAGTTCAAATGCTCCATTTCCATCTAGAGAGGGGTATGGACTCATACTGGATTGATCGTTCAGTATTTGGTTGTAGAGGGAAGGATCCTTAGTTTCGAGAGAAACATCCTTGAAATGTCGGAAGTATTAATTCGTATGTACTCTCAGGCGAGATTTAATGTATAAAATATGCCATAGGACATGTTTTCTCTACATGCAAACGATTTTGAACTTTTTACATGTGTTTGTCTCTGAACTATTAACCCATTGACTTATCATTCAATTTCAAAAAAGGTTGCTTAGCAATGGTGCTTATGGTCTCATTCTACGAGAATAGCGCTCCTAGCGGCAAAACTGTGGAAGTTGAGTGAAGCGAGTGACGCTGTCCATCAGAAAAAGCCACAAGCTCTTGAGCATCGTCGCGACGCGGTTGTTTTGTTGTCAAGTTATGGGCAGATCCGTACTCAGAATAAGGATGTGTCCAGCATGTCACTTTAAGGCAATGGGTTAAAATTGGGGTATGCCCCCTCCGTCAGCAAAGTCCTCAATCGTTGAGTTTTAAAATGACACATCTCTGCAAAACCAAATTTGTGAAGTAATGACAAAAAGTATGTTGAAACCATAAAACTGATGTTTCGAACATTTATGTGGTGTCAAGGTTAAATAATTGCGGGTGGTAAAGAGACTTGAAATTTCATGGCTAAGAACGAGTTTTTTTTTTTTTTTTCAGAATGTCAAGGGTCGGAGAATGAAAATTGATTTGCCTGGTAAAGATCAGGATCGATTCCGCAATGACAGAGGAGGCCGTGACATGCACCGTCAGGGAAGTAACAGAGCTGACGGCGATCCAGACGATCCTGACAGAACATTCAGCGATTGGCGAAATGCACCTCGTGCTGTAACTTCTGATAGAGGTGATTGACTGCAATCCTTATTGATCAATATCAACTAACTCAACAACAATTTTCTAAAACCCTTTTGTTTAAAGGACATTGCCCACACCTTATGGAAAATTGTCTATGGTTACTTTTGATGAATTTGGTATCATTTCTTTGTCTCGTCCTGATTAAAAGTTCTCATAGGCCCAATAAGTTTCTATGTACCGTTTTTGTGACAATCAAGCTTAACGACTGTGTAGATCTCATCATTTACTTTGAATTCGCTCTGCAATAGAGTGTAACCCTGCTTCCAGGTGAGCAGCTGGTACACTGATCTGAGATCGTCAAAGAAAGGCCAAAAATGGGATAGGAAAGTCTAAAACAATGATTTTTAATGACTTTTTTTCATTGATTTTTTGCCTCTTTTTTCGAGCTCAGACCAAAGTGCTGCGGTTGACTGATGATGGCTGGCTTCTATCTTCCCTCCTTTTGGTCTCCCTTTGTCCAGAATTGACGCCTATTTTCTCTCACTTCCAACTGTCTCGTATGGCCTCTCCCGCACACTTAGCCATAAAAGCCGCGGCATGTTTATAGTATGAGAAAGTGGGTGTCAACTCTGGACAAAGCGAGTCCAAAGGAACAGAAGATAAAAGTCTGTCCTTCAGTCGTCGGTTGCTGAAAACCTCTAAGCAAAGCTCTTTTTCAGAGCAAATTTGATGTAAATTATGAGACCTGCATAAAGAGGTTGATCCAGCTCCCATGAGGAATGGGCTATCGTCAAAAAAATGTCATAATTTCAGGGTCGATAGAGCTCATTAAGATGCGTTCAAAACTGTCCTGTTTTTTAATTTTGGTCTACTGGAAAGGGGGGAGGGGGCCTCAAGGTCAAAATTTCAAAGTCTCACAACATTCGCTCAAATTGTTATTTTGACTTGTACTTTACGCCAAAAGATTCCTCTTTAAAAGAGCTTTCGATTGATGCGTATGAAAGTCCAATTAAATAAATGTTAGGCCAATTTTGTTCATTTTTTCAATTTTTGGAATAAAATAAATTTGGTTTTTTGAGTCTGAATAATACGGACAAAGCATGGAGGAGAATAAAAAACTATGAATGTAACATTCAAAGTTATGCTCTTTTGAATAGTGCAAACCGTGATCCATGGAAATGATTTGTTCAAAAGTTATAAGCGCTTGAAGTTGCGCACCTCCGAAATTACGGCGCGGTTAGTGCATATTTTCAATGGCTAATGTCACCCTCTCATCTAGAAATCGGTACGCGCCGTTAAAATATGAAAAAAATGAAAAATACGGTGTGTTGTACCAGAAGGATGGTACAAAATAAATATTAAAAAATATTGGCAGGTACCATACTACTCATCAGTAAAACCCAAATTTAGTCAGTTTGTCTTAAATTAAACAAGAGGATATGAAGAAAAGAATCCCCCCGAAAGAAAGAGAACACTCAAATGAGGAGGTGAGAGACCGCTTGAAGACTGTAGTACGGCAGGGTGTCTACTGGTCCGGAATGTCCGGAAAAGGTACTTATTTTTCGAGGTCGGTCCGGAAGTACTGTAAAAGTACGGAATTTTCGTGAGAGGTCCGGAATCTTTCGCTTTTTGCGCCGCGCGTTCAATCAAATTGCCTGAAACTTATAAAGTATGCAATTCCCGCGCGACGTCAAATTAGAACAACATTCGCCCGTGAGAGCGCGGTTGTGCAGCCACCTAACCTTCAAGGCTTCAAGCCACCAATGAGCATTAAGTACCCTTTAAAACAATGAGTAATCGCGATGTATTTGCAGTATTCAGGGAGCGGGAAAAGGATTTCTTTGAGTGGGATCGGGTTAATGCTAACTGCGCGGTCATCGCATGTGCCACCAATATGGTGTCATCGCGATTACTCATTGTTTTAACGGGTACTATGAGTTCTGCGTTTCGTGACTACGTCATCATGCGTTTCGCGCTCGAAATTTTCCTAACCTTTAAACCAAAATCCCAAACATTCGAAATTTTGTAGTGTTGTGATGGGCTTTTGGGCGAACCACCAGGGCGTAGACCGCGGCAATGTAAACAGAATCGGAGCAGGATGGAGGATTATTATGTTGCCCCCGCCGCACGTAGGAGTATTTACCCCCAAAAACCTGGCCAAAAATATTTGCGTCTTCTTGAATATTTGAAAATCGATTTTGGTTAATTTTCCAATTTAAACTCAAAACTCCTATTGCACGGTTTATGGTTGGAAAAGGGGTAAAAAATTAAGAATTTTGGCTCAAACGAAAGGTCGATAGCTCATTTTTTTGCCGAGTTATTGACGCTTATTTCATAAAACAGGATTGACTTCAACATATTTTTTAAAAAAAGGGAGCAATTTCTTGCAATTTTTGACTGTTGGAGCAGTTGCCTAAAAGGGTCTACTCTAACCCTTGTTTTGGTTGTGCCCGGTTTTGCCCGGAACGTATTCAAAATTGCCTTTTTTAAAAAGATAGAGCCTAAAATTAGAGATTTTTTTCATGTCCATTTTAAATTAGATGTAAAAGGGTCAAAAATGCTCGGAAAAATAAATTTTTGCCATCAAAATGAAGCACATACCATCTAAAACAACGTCCGTAATCGCTGAAATGTTTGGATGCCCCAACGCTTGTCCTCGATGGAAAATGTTGACTGATTATTAACAGTGCTTCTAGCGGTGAACAACCGCAGGAGCGCTCAGTTCCATGTTGTCCCCTAAACAGTAGGTAAACGTAGATTTTCCGACACATCTATTACACAATAAAGCGGTTACTTACCTCTCAAAAACCATCAATAGTTTGTTTTTTGGACGACTTTTCAATTTTCCGTTTTTGGCCAGGTTTTCGGGTCAAATACTCCTACGTGCGTCGCGTCGCTTCGTGAAACCCTCCATTCGCGCAGTGATTTGACCCCTAATAATAATGGGGAAACCAATGAGGTATCACTTTAGAGTGGCAGCGGGCTGGTCCACCTTGTGCCACAGAGGGTAGAAGGAATCCCGGGAAAAAGCGGAATTTGGACGCAGATTTCAAGGTTTGACGTTAACTTTTGTAGGTCGTTTCCGGCGATGCCCGCGAGTTTGTTTACGGAACGACCTACAAAATTTAACCTCAAAATCGATTTTTACGGCAAGATGGCGGGCGCCCCAGGTGACAACAATAAACCAGCGGAACGTTTCTTGATGTGCCACTCTAAAGTTAAAGCTCATTGGGGGAAACCAACGACCCCGGGCCCTTTTTATCCCCCTCCCTCCCTCCTACCATGGCCGGTTCAAAGCTGATATAGCTCCTTATCAGATCCATACATTATTTTTATATTTTTATACAAAACGTGTGTTAAGAAAGAGATAGCTTAAATTATCGCAAGCTGAAACCTGCTAAAATTCTTCATCCGATTCATACTTGTCTTATTTATTTATTTATTTATTATTATTTTTTTTTACTTGAATTTGAAGGGAGGTCAAAATAATAAAGAGATATTTTCATGACAAGTAGTTGCGTCCGTGGACCTTTTTTCCCATTTTACAGGGGCGCATCATTTCATGGGGATCAGTAAGAAAGAAAAAAAAGAAGAAGAAAAGGGACCAAGGAAAATAGAAGAAGAGTATCATGAATAAACGGGGATGAGAAAGTTGATTTTTTTTTTTCATTTTTGTTGGGAAAAAAAGGCTGATGGAGAAACAAAAAGAATGAGAGGTGTTCCCCCCCCCCCCCCCCCCCCCCCCAAGAAGATTTTTAATATAATTTTCTCCTTTTCATTTTTCTTTTACCTCTTCCCTTCTGCACTTAATTAAATATATTCTGAAATGCACTTTTGATGAATTTTTTTTAAGCACGCGTAATTAAGGGCTAAATTTTATTTTTGAGCGATATCGCACAAGATCATCACTATCTAGGAAGTACGGATCGTCCCGAAAAGGTATTTAAAAAGTACTGAATTTTTTCCCAAGAAGAGGTCCTTAATTTTTTTAAAAAGTACTGAAAAAGTACTTAAAAAGTACTTAATTTTCTCGAGTGGATTTCAGTAGACACCCTGTACGGTTTTAGGAGTTATTTAGGTCCCTATTTAAGTGCTGCTGTTATCACTCAGGCTGATACTTAATTTAATGGTTTTGTGAGAAAGGGAACCAACTTTTCTGTTGGTGCAGAAGGGAACCTTGTAGCATCAGTGCTGAAGGAAAGCTATAGGAGTTGGTTAACTTTTACACGAAGCCATCCAATTCATCCGCTGCAAAAGTGATCAACAGACTCGTAGAGTTTTCATGAGTCAAATTCGCAGGAATCTAATTAACTCTCTCCTCTCTTGCAGACTCGGACAGATCCGGCTACCGCAAGGACGACCGCTCATTTAAACGTTCTGGATTTGGTGAACGAGATTCAGAGAGACCTAAAGAAATCGATGACGATTCATGTTGGCGAGATGGCAATAGAGAAGCTCCAGCGCGAGAGAACACTGACGGCGGTAGTGGTGGTGGCAGTGGAGGCGGGAACAGATGGCGAGAAAGAGATCGCAGCGGTGGATTCGAAAAGCGCGGTGAAAGATTTGAAAAACGTGGCGAGGATTTTGAAAGACGCGGCGGCGATAGGAACGGTTTTGAAAGAGGAAGAGATAGGGACCGAGATAGGGACAGGAATAGAGACGGAGAGAAAGAAAGAGAAGGCAGTCTGGACTGGCGGGCTGACAAAGGAGGCGAAACTAATAGTAGGGCTTTTGATAGGAGGGATAGAGACAGTGGTTTTGGTGTACGACGAGACCGAGATAGAGAAGGCGGCGCTTTTGAAAGGAGAGGCAGAGAAGGTGGTTTTCGAGAAGGAGGCTTTAGCAGACGTGATAGAGATGAAGGGTTTGAGCGGAGGGGGGATCGTGACAGAGAAGGTTTTGATAGAAAAGGAGAACCGGACCGCAGCGAACGCGGATGGAGAGAGGAACCACGTGTAATACCGACTCCGCTACCCAATACGAGAGAGGTTAGCTCTAGAGATTCAAGAGATTCTGGCCCTAGAAATGCTGGTCCTAGAGATTCTGGTCCAAGAGATTCGGGTCCAAGAGATTCTGGTGCAAGAGATTCTGGTCCTAAAGACTCTGGTCCTAGAGATGCTGGTTCAAGAGATGCCAGTGCGTCACCCGTCAGGGAAAAAAGTAAGTCCTGTCATGTATTCTTTCTTTTTTAAGTATTTTTGAGAAATCAATGGGCTCGATTTTTACAAATTTACTGTTCAATCAGTTTTTACCATTCCTAGAAATTACGTCTGTCACCAAAATGCACTTTGATGCCATTTCTTGCGCAGAATATGATCTATAGTTAATGTCAAGTCAAGCATGAGTCTATAACAGTTGTCCCAATATAAGTTGATCCCTGAGCAGGTGATGGATTTATACCTGAGAAATGGATAGTGGCAACGGTATCCTGAGTGCTCTAATATTGCTTCCGAGTGTCTATTGTTTTTGGTGGGTATGAGAACAGAATACACGGAGGGGTAAACCACCGCATTGCAGAGTTGGGCAAAGGGGGTTTTACTTGAGTCCCACGGGTACCAGTACTCGGGATTCGTAAATTTTTTGATTCGTATTTCAATGGTCATCAGAGCGGATTTTGAACAAATTTAGGATCATGACTGTTCATTTTAACTATTTAAGACTTGGGATCATTCTTGATTAGTTAAACTTTCACTCAGATTACCATGGAAACATGATTTAAAAATTTACGAATCTTGAGTACTGGTACTCCAAGGAACTTGAGTACCACCATATTTCCTCAACTTTGCCGCATTGCAACTTTGTGAAAATCTACCTGGCACTTGAAGGCTCAACTTACAGTGCGCAAAAACTAAAAAAAGGTATTTTTGACCTAATTCTCTTTTATTGGCTCTCTTGACAACTTTGTTCAGTGAATTTATGGGCCTTTTCACAGAATACATTACAAGTATTGGCAGGTTTAACAGTGATGGATATCATCATCTCTGTATGAGTCTTGTGACCACTGCCATCAATGACATGTGAAATTGCCCGTCTTGAAACTCAACTCCTCATTTTCTGTACCTTCTTGGATTTGTGATATTTCAATGAACTCAAACTAGAGTTTAAAAAAACATCTTATAATGTGTAGCATACCATTTGCGCTTTTGAATTGGTCTGTTACGCTCTTTTCCTTTAAAGGCAGAAATAGTTGTTTCTACTGTAAAATGTCACTAGAAAATTGACAGTAACAATGCAAACTCATGAAACTTCCTCTCTATTGGAGAAAAAGTAACTATTAAGTTGAGGGAGAGTCTTCGCCAAATGAAATTGAAAATGCCAGTAATGGAGCAAAACTGCTGATTGCAAAATAGTATAGGTCTGAGCCAGTGTTCCCAGTTGTAGATTAGTAAGTTCACATTACCAGATTATAGACTAGTTACACGGACCATGATTGGAATGATTTCTTTAAAATCCAAAACTTTTCAATGGTCGCAATGGGACGCAAATGGACTAATTCCGGATATCGGTCCCCGAATGTCATATATTATGATGCAAACACCAGTTTCCTGCTAAATGCATACCTATTCAAATCGCTAGAAATGTTTGAAACTGTAAAGTCATTCTAACCCTTTCATGCTTACATTTTGAGATTTGATTTTTTTTGAAATTTTTTTAGACCGTTTCAAAGAGGACAATTTTCTAAGAATTTTGATGGGTCGCACAATTTTTTTAGCAAAATTTCAATTTAAATTCCATTGAATCCTGTATTACATAAAATGATACACATGTGTACCACCTCCCGTGAAAGGGTTAATTCACGATCCCAAGGTCAAAAAAAAGTATAAAAACTACCGTAAGTTCCTTTCATCTAACACTTTCAGAGAATGAAATGGAAAAAAAAGTGCGCAACAGACCCATTGAAATATCCTCAAATTTATGCAAGTATCTCTTACAATTGCAGAAGATGAACCTCCAGCAACTCGTAAGCCGCTAAACCTTAAACCTCGTACTGCTCCTTTGACCAGTAGAGATCCAGAAACCACACAAAGTTCTGTTTTCGGCAGTGCAAAACCTGTTGACACCGCAGCTAAAGAAAGGGAGTTGGAAGAGAAATGGAATAAAGAGAAGCACGTGCCCTCAGGAGGCGGACGCATCAGTAAAGATAAAGATCAACGGAAAGAAAAAGATTCAGACTCCAGGTAATGAACTGAAGAGACCAAGTTTGATTCTCATAGTGCAATCACTGGATTAGACCGAAAATGATTCTTGGCTCTCTCTAAAAAATTGATTTTGAAATTATGGGTTTACAATTTAACTACCATTGCTTGAAAAACGGCTCATACAAGAAGAATTTCTTGTTTTTCCACAGTGATAATCTTTGTGATTTTTATTCCTTCTGAGAATCTAGGCACTTCAATATTTTTTTTTGGAAATCAGAAATGCTTTAGCGAACCATCAAATTAGGTTCAGTTTTCAAATGTGTCTGATGCACCAGTCTGAAGTATCAAAACAAAAAAGATTTCTGATATATCGTATTGTCGCTTGTATAGGATGCACTTGCAGATAAGGCAATCCCCAGATTTTGAGAGGGGCAAAAAAAAAAAAAAAAAAAAAAAAAAAAAAATTCCCCTGGTACAAGCCACACATTGTTGCAGTTGAGGAGGGAAATAAAAGAGAAAAAAGTTGAGATATAGTGTGAAGAAAGAGGAAAAGTAAAGCTTCTAGACTATCATGACGCCGATGAGCTCGCTATCTAATCCTTTCCTAATCTAATCCATCCTTTATCACCATCAAGAGTTAGCAGACTCGCCATCACTCGGACTTGTCCTCCAGATTGTCGAACGATTCTGGTTCGTTGGCTTCAGTTTGCGTGGGAAAAGGGCGCTGCAGTGCTCTTCCCGTGAAATGAATTATTTTGATACGTAGCTGCATCTGTTGAGGCCTAAGGCACGTCGATCCAAGGAAGTGATAAATGCCATGTTTTTCTCTTTTTGTTTTTGTAACAGTTTTTGTTTGATATTTATTTAGGCCTTCAAAAGAAAATGAGCCACCCAAAGAAGTCAACAAAATTTTAGAACCTGCTCCTCCACCGAAAGAAAATGCATGGACCAAAAGGCGAACACAACAAACGGTAATTAAATTTTTTTTCCTGTTGCAGTGATGATTTTGTTTGTTGCTGACAATTTCTTCAATTTTTTGTAAAATTGCCTTCAAAATGCCTGCAAGACCCAGTCAGGTTTCAGATCACCGTATCTAAAGTTTTTTATTAGATATATACTGCTATTTGTGACTACATACTGATTAATAGCAGAGATCAATGCGTAAGAACACTGTCCACCAAATTTACAGTAAAATCTTCTCTCCTGGATGTAGATCGAACATTGTTGCCTGCCACGGTATTTGAATGGTGGCCAGCGAAAGTTTGATTTATCTCAAAATTTGAGCTTAGGACTAACTTCATCCAGGGCCTCAAAATTGAAAATTGATCCAACTACCCCCGACCACATACTCGTTTGAAAGCACGTAAACAATGATGATGAAACACGTAGATCGAGCATTGTTGTCTGCCACGGTATTCGAACGGTGGTCGGCGAAAGTTTGATTTATCTCAAAATTTGAGCACAGGACTAATTTTATCCAAGGCCTCAAAATAAAAAATTGATCCAACACCCCCCCCCCCCCCACATACTCATTTGAAAGCTGGTAACAAATGACTATGATAGGTGTAGATTGAAAATTGTTGTGTAATTAAAGGGACTGCACAAAATGTAAATAAACCCTCCGCCATTTGCTGTTGCCTCTTCGGGCTTCCGTGTTAGCTTAAATCTGAGAGCCAATCAGAAACCGATTCTGTCATGGCGCAACTCTCATAGTATAAAGGGACTCTAGTCTATACATGTCAATGGGTTAACAGATTATCTAACCTTTGAAGGTGTGCCTGCTCAGCCTGCCTGTATGTCAGGGTTTGTCACTGTCTATGGCTCGGCTACTAATTAAAATGATATAAAGCCCGTCTTTCTTTTTCTAAAGTATGTTGCCTTGGAGTTGGTGATTCATAGGTTGAATTAATTATGCCTTTATTTTTGTCAGTCAAACAATGGCCATTTGGATGCTGAAGAGGCCAAAATGGTTGAAAAAATTGATTCTGAATCAAAAGAACGGCATGAAGAAATCGTTGCGACAAATGAATCAAAACCAAAACCTGCGCAAGTTGAAGCAGCCCCTAAAGAAACTTTCAAACCAAAACCGAAAGAAAATTGTTCAAATGATGTGAAAACATCCTCGCATCAGCCCATCAATGATTCCAAAAAAAGTGGTAAGATATCCTTCTTTACACTGCTGTGTTGCTTTTTTTTGTGATTTTCTATGTAGAACATTTTCAGTTAGTTTTATAGATTTTTTTTTTTTTTTTTTTTTTTTTTTTTTTTTTTTTTTTAGATTGATGAGAACTGAAAATATCCAATTATTTTATTATTTATTTTTATTTTTTCACATCCTTGCCACCATGTATGTGTGAGGCCCGTTCAGTTGCCACATGAAAAGTGCCCATAATTAACATTCGATTTTCACCAAACTTTGCTGAAATGTTTGTCACCATAGCTCGTTTCAGAAGTGTAGGCGCACCTAGACCATAATCTTTGGCGAATTTCCAATTTTCATTCCTTCAAATTAAAATAAAACTTGCCTTCCTCTTAACACTTTTGATTTTAAATTGTTCTAAATGAAAAGTCAACCCTTAAATTCATTTTTATTAATTTTCACTTCGTAACATGAGAAATAATGTTGAAAAATTCCAAAGATTATTGGTCTAGGTGTGCTTACACTTCTGAAATGACCTTCACCTTAGGATGAATAGTCAAAAATGTGTATTTGGCTAAGAAATCTCAAATTTATCAAGGTTTTAGTTTTCACGCTTCATGAAGGTTCATCTGAGCTCAGTCTCTCAGTGAGTTGGCTGTGCAATGCGATCTCAGGATGAAATCTCTTGCCCACTCGGACCATCCATCCCTACTTTTTGCTTCGCTCACGAGTGTTGCCAGATCTTGTGGCTTTTCCCATAAGAACACATAGAAAGAGCCACAGAATCTGGCAACACTGTTGCTCACTCACCGACCATCTTCCCCCTCTCCTAGCTCCACATGATACATTGCATTTGCTCCAACGCAGCTGTCAGTCTCCTTTCTCGTCTTTTTTTCAGTTCTTATGATTATATTCTGATCTTGGGAGTAGTGGTCTGATAGTTTTGAAGACTTGATCAACTATATGAAGAATTTATTGACAAAAAAACTAATTGAAACGAGAGAGATAGAACAAAGACATCAATGAAGATGAGAAAAGACTCGCGAATTTAATTTATAAAATATAAAAAAATTATATATTCCGAGAGTATACCAGTCCTTGTGTGCTCTTGAGATATCTCCTTTCCTCAGGGTGTCACGCTTAATGCGGTTTCCCTCTTGTCCCCTTTCCTCACAGAGAGGTACCTTGGTATCTCCCTTCCTTCCTATTCCCTGAATGTATTCTCAGTCCAGTCGTTCGCTTTGAAATACAAGCATAACGAACACAAGGTTTGGGCGGCTGGACTTCACTACTACTTACTACTCTACCTCAGTTGAAATATGAATGCCCCACTGCCCTTTATGTTCATGAAACCCGTTTGTGAAAAATGGGACTAATATTGATTGAATATGCTTATATTAGCCACTTTTACAATGGCTTGAAAGATTTTTACTGTTGTTCTCATCTTATGATTATATTCTGATCTTGGGAGTAGTGGTCTGATTTTTTTGAAGACTTGATCAACTTTATGAAGAAAAAGAGACAACTTTATATTAATGAATATTGAGTTTCATTCAGTTAAACATGTTTGCTTACATTCAACCTGGGTATTAATATAGCTTTAAAATTTGTATTGTCATTTTCTTATGATTATGTTTTGATCTTGGGAGTAGTGGTCTGATACTTTTGATGACTTGATCAACTTTATAAAGAAAATGCCTTTAATTCAATTAAATCTTTAAAATTTTCTTCTATTCAACACAGGTTCCTTTATAGCTTTATAGGTTTTCAATTTTATTCTATTCTTATGATTATTTTCTGATCTTGGGAGTAGTGGTCTGATTATTTTGAAGACTTGATCAACTTATGAAGAATTTATCTACTTATGAAGAACTTGTCTCTCCCTTCTCCTCATCAATCGTTTTTCAATTCTGTGATTATGATTTTATATCCAGGAGCACCCACTGACAACAGTGGAAAACATATTTTTGACTTTAATTGGAGTTATCCCTCCCCCCCTTTCACATTTAGCTAAAAATTAGTATTTCTTTCTGAAAGTGGATCTACAAATCTTTGTTCTAGATGATCGCCCCGTCAACAGTCGAACGCCCCCTAAGGTGAACGACAAGCCTGTAAAACCGCAATCTCAGGAGCAACCTGCTGACGAAGATAGTGAATGGAGTACGAAAGTCTCAAGGTAAGAACCTTGTTAATTTTTTTTTTTTTTGCATAAATCTTCTGTAGTTTATTGATGTTGGGTATTGTCTCAATCAATTTTTAGATCATGGTATTTTTTTTTTTCTCCCCCCTCATGGCTGGCTTCAACCAAATTTAAGCAAAAAATCGAGATAGTTCTCGGATCTTTTTGGGAGTGTAAGTAGGGTATGAATGGAGTCATTTAAGCTCAGAATGGATGTATGTTTCTCGAGCTCCTCTAAAACTAAATTGATTTTTAAGGTTTTTACAAAAATCCTGGCAAAAATCAAAATGTTTAATTTTTTCTTTTCGCAACCCCTATTTTGTGATACTTTGTTTGAAAGGGCCTAAAATTCTAAGACTTTTGTTGCAAACTGAAGGTCAATTTAGTTTTTTGTTTTCGATATATTGAAGGTCAAGGTTCGATTTGGACCCATTTTTAAAAAAAAGAAGTCAGATTCTACATAACTTTGAGCCTAAAATACTGTATAAAACAAGTCTTTTTCTGAAAAAAATGAAATTTTTTACATAAATGAGATACTAAAGCCCCCATACATTTTGAAACGCTTTTGCCCCCTAGGGGGGCTATTTGGAAAATTCTGGGGGGTGACCCCCATCGAGTGGTACACCAATCAAAATGGCATAACAAACTGGGCATTATGGTGGAAACTGGCAGTCGATATTTTTTTTGCATTTAAGGTATCGAATTTAGTAAATCGACCTATGATATAATACCCAGTTTGTTGTGCTACTACGACTGATGTGTCACTTGATGGGGGCCCTCCCATGAAATTATTCAGATAGTCCCCCTGGGGGGCAAAAACTTTGAAAATGTTTGGGGACTTATTAACCTAATTATGACAAAATTTTGATTTAAATTCTATTTTTTTAGATAAAGGCTTGTTTTGAGAGTATTTTAGGCTCCTAGTTTTTAAAAATCCGACTTCTGGGAAAGAAGTAATGATTTTTTGAAAATTCGTCCAAATCAAAGCTTGACCTTGATTTATTGAAAACAAAAAACGATATCGACCTTCAGTTTGCGATAAAAGTCTTGGGATTGTATGCCTTTTCAAACAATGCATCACAAGATAGGGGTTGCGAAAAGAAAAAATTAAACATTTTGATTTTTGTCAGGATTTTCTGAGAAACCTTGAAAATCAACGAAGTTCGAGGAGCTCGAGAAACACATTTCCATTTTGGGCTTAAATGACTCCTTTCATACCCTACTTGAAGCTCCCAAAAAGATCCGAGAGCTCCATTGATTTTTTATTTAACTTTCGTTGAAGCCAACCGTGCCCTCTGTTTATTTGTGTCGTCAATTTTCATAAGGTTATATTTGCATCGCACCAAAATTTTAAAGTGAGGTGAAGCTGTGAGGAAAATTTGAAAAATGCAATTATGATTGATGCTTTGTTACCTATGTTAGATCCATCTTTTATTTGTGAGAATTAAGGACTTGATTTTATGAAGCTAATGCCTGATAATGATAGGAAATTTTGCCAATTAGTCAATTTGGTAGTACTTGGCAACCAGTGTAAAATTGCATTTCAGTCTTTTTGATAGTGAAGGAAGTGTATTTATGATCTTTTGATAGTTATTAATAATAAAGTAAAAGCCAGCAAGATTTCCATTAAAACATTGCTTTCTGGAGCGTGTTTTATGATGTATGCTACGATTAACTTCCCTAAATCCAGCAAGTTCAAGGTAGTTTTGAGGAGTGATTTTAATTCGGCCCACAGCCCCTGTAATACAATTTTTTCTGAATTCATGAGATTTTCTTCAAGTTGTTCCTGGAAAACGTATTTGGAAGTTGTGCCAGACTTCCTTCTTCGTTGATTAGTGAAATAATAATGATTATAAAAATTGTTGCAAATACAACATTTTGAAAATGGACGACTCATCTGATCTCTTGCCCTAAAGTACATAATATATTTAGATATTGGTAGTTTGTGAGTTGCACTGCCTTCTTTATAGCCCTCCCTTCCCCTCAAAAAAAGAATTATAAATGATTTAAAGTAATGGGCCCAACAAAATTTCGGGACGGATAGGCTTTGGACTGTAGTTAAAAATTGCAGATCTAACCTCACATTCCTTTAATGGAGCATCGGAGTGTTGGTAGTGCTTCCAACATTACGTTGCTAAGGGCCTGTCTAGTGTGTGCTCGACCCCCTCTTAAGTGCTGCGATTTGTTATTTTACCCCTCGTGATAATTATTTTGAGGTTACTTTGTGGTGCTACCATTTTTCAGAGACAAATAGAGATGGAGCACTACGCTAAAATACATAAGAAAGATTTGAGGCACACTGAATTTTTGGGGATTCAACAAAATAAAGTGTAAAACAACAGTCAACACCTTTTGATGTCGCATGGCGTTGAATGGTGACATTCGGTAGACATAGGGGGGGTAGGCTTGGAAGTGTAGAGGAGGGTGCTCAACATTCAACTCCCTGCGACGTTGACTGTTGTTTTGTTGAATCCGTGAGAATTTAGCGTGCCTCTGCTGCAGCCGTCTGTGCTCCGTCTCTATTTGTCTCTACCATTTTTATCAACCTGATGCGGCCTGTTGAGTGATGACCGATGCTTGTTGAGGTTCTTTTGGCGGCCTTGGGTCAAGGACTAACGTCCGGAACATTTGTTGGGCTTCAGCACATACACAGGGAGAAGCAGGAAGTTCACTGTTTCTAAGTAGGAGAAAGAACCGAGCACACCGCTCATGAGAAACTGGTCGATGGAAAATTCTTGAGTCTGTTCCAGCACCATTATTTGATGGCCATTCCAAATAAGGGTTTAGCTTGATGAGATCACAACACAGTCTTGATTTTTTTCCACTCTGAATTCTTTGTAGTCGTGTTTTTGGTTTTTTCTTCTTTTTTGTATCCCTTTAAATTTACGAGTTATATTTTTACTTGATACAGGAAAAAGTATCAAGGGAAATCGGGGAATCAAAAAGTCCAAGAATAGGAGGTACAGTGAAGCAGCCAATAAAGAGTATCATCTTAAAATAACTGTTCAGACATGCTCCTGTTTTCAAGTAAGTACTGCGAAGGCAATCGGTTTCGGGTGGGAAATTTTTTACTGGTGGTGATTTTTTTTTTTTACCTTTCCATTGTCTCTTTTTGTTCGTTTCTACCTCAAGAATGGTTTGGCTTCCTTTTTTTTTATTTGGGGTCCCTGTCTTGATCATAACATCTCTTTAGATTCCTTCCTTGTCTTCCTGCACTTTGCTAATACATCTAATGTTTATTTGAATTACTGTAATACCTCTTTATCCGTGGGGGTTGCGTTCCGCAAAAATGTCACAGATACCGAATTCCCGAAAACAGAGGCATTAGGATCATGGAAAAAGAGGGGATAGGGACTGACAATTGTAAAAACGGTCACAGAAATAGACTTTTTGTAGTGCAGCCTCTTTGCGCTCTTTTATGTTCTCCGCTGATAGAACTGCACCCATTTGAAAGTTATCCTTTTCTTCAATTTCTTTATCGCTCAATTTCCTTTTCAAATTTGAAATTTTGGAATAAGTGAATGGTAAAATGATTGAAAATGATTATATTAATGCTGATTGATATTGGAAAATTTTGATGCTTTCATGGCGAATTTTGAAATGTGGCATTCGTGTAGTATAGGTTAGGAGAAATCAATCGGGAATAAATTATGTTACCATGGAAACCTTTAAAAATACAAGTTTCAGCTGTTACAATTTTTTTTCCGGCCACTCAATTGCGGA
Source organism: Trialeurodes vaporariorum (assembly GCA_011764245.1). Classification (NCBI taxonomy): domain Eukaryota; kingdom Metazoa; phylum Arthropoda; class Insecta; order Hemiptera; family Aleyrodidae; genus Trialeurodes; species Trialeurodes vaporariorum. Next base: position 52,477,247 of record VMOF01000002.1, read on the forward strand.
TGAGCAAGGTAAACAGCCGCAAATGAGCATTTGCCGCAAAAACCAATAGCGGATTAGCAAAACTGCGAATAACGAGGTATCACTGTATTTCACATTGATTTTTCAAGCATGATTATTTTCTATGAACCCTCTCGATTCCGCTATCAATTCTGCTCAAATCTTCAGTTCTTAGACTTGTTTATGGCAACAACTTCACTCCAGAAAACGAATGATTAGAGTCTTTCCTTTAAAGATGGTACAGAAAATAAATAAATTACGCAGTTTATGAAGGTAATCAAAGGTGGAATGTGAGAATTTGGATGAAGCTCCATATTTAATCGGAATGTTAGGCAAATCACACTCTGCCCAGAGTAACCAAGAGTAACTCTTCCTGTTGTGTTCCATTCATAGTAATATTAGCCTTTAGTGTGCGCTGAGTTATTTTTGTATCATTTTACGATAGAATGAATGCCCAAATTTGCTGTAGCGAAAGTTTGCAGTAGAATAGACCCATTCTGAACCAACCAACTGTCTTGCCTTATCTTGGTGTACTTGCGCGTCGCGTGCATGATTCAAGGTAATTTCCCCGTAAACGTAATTTTGAACAAAGATTTTGGTTATTAATCCATGAATATAATGCAACCTTTTTGTGAATATGAATTCTGTATCTTTGAAAATGCGTACTTATGCCTAGTTTCACGACTAAAACTGTCAAAATCATCAAGACATTTTACATTAATTGATGCAATTAGGGATTGGAATCACCCAAATGTAATTGCTGTCTTTGAGAAACGGGAGGGAATTCAGGCTATTTTAACCTACAAATGCATTGTTTAATGAGTTATATCTTGTGATGATTTTTGCAGGTTTAGTCGTGGAACCAGGCATTACTAAGCAATTTTGAGGATTTAGAATTCATAATGGGGCTGTTACACACTTTTGCTATAAGCGATTTAATAGTCGATTCTGGTGTAAAAACCTCCAAGAATAACGACGGCAGCACTAAAAACTTCCGAAATCCACTCCTAAATTCAATAAATGCTTTTATTTGCGCGAGCTTAATTGTGGCATAGGGCAGTAATAATGAGAGATTCCCATCTAATAACACTGCAACTCCATCAAGAAGTGACGAACATGAGACGACTTTTCTTTGACACCGGTGTCACCAGATGACGCTGTATTATCCATCAAATGTGAATCACCACTCTGGTGATTAATTACTCAGTGAATCATCCTTGTCAGCATAATCCTTGTGACGAAATTAAGATAGGAACCTTCAATTATTACTGCCCTATGCCATCATTACACTAGAGCAAAGGAAAGCGTTTATAGCGTTTAGGAGTGGATTTCGGAAATTTATAGTGCTGCCATCGTTACCGTTGGAGGTTTTTACAACAGAATTGTCTATTAAAGTGCTTACAGCAAAAGTGTGCGACAGCCCCATTGCAAAGAAGTTGCATTTAATTTCTTGATTTCATAGCTGAAGTTTCGGTTTAAAAATGCACTTATGGAGAAATAACATTGAATTGGAGTTTGCTCGGAACCAGTGGCCCTCGGACGCCAATCGATACAGAATATCGCTGTATTGAAAGAGTCTCTTTTCCCCCTTTTGTATTGACCAGTGTTTGCCAGATTTGAGGTAGCCGTATATTTTACTTTGAGGTTTATGGGAAATATACGGCTCGAAGCCACACATCTGGCAACACTGTCATTTACCTGCTTTGCTGTTTCAAAAAAATCTGGATTACGCTTTTTAAGTCAGCCGCAACTTCTTTACATTGTAAATGCCCATCACTAACTTGTTATTTTGTCCTTCTTTTGGTCTTTTTTTCAGTGGCGTAGCGTGCAATTTGGCAATGTTGTACTGTGTTCATTTAAACCCATGAAAAAGATGGAACTATTAGGTGTTCGGTGAAAACCTTCGCTTTGGACCTTTTACACGGATAAAAATGAACACTAAACGACGTTGCCAAATCGCACGCTATGCTACTGCTCTTTTTTCATGTAATTATCGTATTTTTCTGTTCTAATCGCTCCTCTTTCAATCCTCAAAAGTTTTGTCGTGTGTTGTTCCATGTAGTGCTTTAATTCTTTCGTAAACAGTTCAGTTTTTATTCTCAATCTCACAAAGTGCTGTATCTTGAAGGAAAACGTTCACTCTTACTTGAGTAATCTTTGTGTAGTGCCTCTTCAGACTCTGTATTAGGGAGGTAAGATTCTGAAAGAGATTTAGTTTTTGTTTTTTTGATATTTTTTCTCATCTCGGTACTCTGCTGTATTTTTTTCCTAATCATTTTTCTGCTCCGTAATCATTTGAAATTAATTAGGCTTAAATAGTAACACACTCAATGGGGCTCTTACTGACTTTGGCTGTATGCGATAGGAATAATTAATTCTTGCGTTAAAACCAACAAAAATGACGATGAGTGTACTGAAAAATCTCAAAATTCTCTCACAGATTCACGAAGTAACTCCAAAGTTTAAGACGTAATGGCGTAATGGTATTATGAGCAATGAACTATAGCGATAGAGAGAATTTAAGGGACGTTATGTTGAGGCAGCACAGAGGCATCCATGATCGAAATCTCTTGTTTTTCACACAGGCTTGGTTTGTTTGCCTCACTTTTTTTAATCTTTACATTTTTTCTAAAAAATTGTGATAAATACGTTTGGAATTGGTCATAAACGAAAGTGCAAGTGTTTTAAAGTGGCCATCTGGATACAAAAATCAAAATAACCGTTTCTTCTGGAAGGACTTACTCGATAAAGAGACTGACATATAACAGAAATATGCAATTTTTCTCACCTGGATAGTTATATTAGAATTCTGTGTCCAGATAGCCACTCTTAAACACTTGCACTTTCGTTTAAAATCAATTTTCACTGGATTAGTTACAATTTTCAATTTAAGGTAAAAAAATGTGAGGACAACAAATCAGAATCAGATTGCCCATGCTGCCTCTCTTTGAGATAGGCCTTATAACATGTATGGACCCCTCTATCGCTAGAGCTCGTTGATTATGAGAGATTCCTATCTATTTTGAGACTTTCCTCTGTGTGTTTTTATAGAGAAAGAGACAAATTAGATAGGAATCTATTATGAGACCTGCATAGCTCCATCATCTTTGCTCTTAAATGGCCTAGTGATGCAGGTGTCAAGGGGATTTCTGTCTAATTTGCCACTCTCTGTATAGAAACACATAGAAGAAAGCCTCCAAGTTGATAGAAATCTCTTATGGCCCTTATGTAGCCCCGCTATTATGACATGAACTTCAAAGTCATTTTGTAAGTCTGTGAGTAAATTTTGTAATTTTTGATATGCTCATCGTAATTTTTGCTGGATTTTACTCAAAGTACTGACCATTTAATAGCTTGTAGCGAAGGTTAGCAAGAGCCCCATTGCAGGTACATTGGTTCATATTTACATGCGGTTTTAATGTACATATGCTATCCTTCATCAGCAAATACTGTGAGACACTTGGGTAGCATCTGTTGACGGTTCAAGGCATGTACTATTGGCGCCAAAAGAAAGTACCTTCTTCAAAAGTTTCCTCTGTTGATTTCTCAGCCATTTTTAATCCATTTTGAAACTTTTGTTGGTTTAGAAGTCTTTTGTGGTGCCATCTGTAAGTACTCTGAAAAAACATTAAAGTTTTCATTTTTCATCCGAAAAATTTCCAATGAAACATTTTGCCGAGGGATTTTTCTTTTGGCATTGATATTACTTTTGAAACCTCTCCAATTTTTAACTAATGTTCTTAAATGCTAGTGATGCTGTTCTCAGTCTTCTTTATTCATTTATTGTGTGGTATCTTGTATTCTTTCATGCAACTAGCACTAGTGTATTGCTCAGTAGACAACCCTTTTTTCATGGGTTGCAACAGAATAACATGTGCTAACAACATCCAATGGCTCTTACGTTGAGTCTTGAAGTCCAATGACTTACACACTCATTGCTTTGTTCTGATTGGCTACTGTTTGTAACCTTGATAAAAAGTTTTTCGCCTGATTTTAACATGGTCTAAGTAGCAAGCTTAGGGTCTCTAGAATATACTGTCTCTAAAATTACCTATTTATGTAGATTGAATGAATAATCTTAATGTTAGCGTCTTCTCTTTGACTTTGATGGCGTGAAAAATGAAGGTGCTGCATTGCCAAATTGTGCAATGCTCTCCTCACGAATAAATAGTTTTGTTCAACCCAGAGTCAGTATATACTAGAGACTACTTATACACGTATACACATGCTGGAAAACTTTTTTTTTTTTGGGGACTCAAGAGAATAACACACCGAGCACCATACAACATGGATCATACGTTGACTGATGAAACTCTGATGCTTTGCTCTCAACAGGAAACTGACATCAACATCTTTGCTCATCAGTAAACGTATGGCCTAGTTGGACGTTGTTTTGTTGAGACCCTGAGAGAAAAAGTTGCCACCTGATTTTAATATGGGCAAGATAGATAGTGAGTGGTCTCTATTATACAGGGTAATTTAAAAAAAAGACCCATTTGAGGAACCAGACCCATTTTTAAAAATTCATTATTTTTTAATCCGATATCCTCAAGGATTTTACTTGACGTCTAAAAGTGCCAAATCAGAAGTAGGTTCTAAGAAAAAAAAATCAGTCATAGTTTATCCTCCTATGTAGGTCACCAAAATTGTATTTTATTATTTTGAGAAATTTTGGACAGATCCCTCTTTTTAAAAAGGAATGTGACAAAAAAAAAATGAACCTGCAACGACTTTCTTTAGTCAACCTGTATATTGTCTCTGACTTAACCTAGCAACTCTAGCGTCATACGAGGTGACATGCTGCAAATGAAATTATCGTTTTGAATTTATTTTTTCCCAGTCATAACTTTAATCTCAAATGAACTAGCTCAAAATTTTCTTATGCTTGTGATCAAAGCATTTTGCCGTTTAGTGCAGTCCTTTTTTGATTCAAAGACCATCAAATAGAATTCTTGAAGATCGGTCAAAAATTTGTCTGATCATTTTACAAACTTAATTTTTTTCTTTTTACAGAATAGAGACTGCAGATGAAATTCAATCAAAATTGCTGAAAGCAAAAGAACAAAAACCTCCTGTAAGTATTCGAACCTGTAATTTTAGTTTTCCGCTAGTTTTTGTTCGGTTAATTTTAGTAGTGGAGGACTAGTCCACCTGTAACCTTTTGTTAAATTCAACAAAGTAATTCCTAAACCTGATTACAGGCAAAATTATTGTAGCTTTTAATCCCGTAGCTATGCATTGTTTTAAATTGTGTTTTTTTTTCGGATCTTGAATGTAACAGGGAGCATTTATGTTAAACATCGTCGGCATCTTTGTAACTTTTTTGGAATTTTGGCTGAACTACCATTGAAATGGTTGACAATTTTTTATTCAATTTTTATGGCAATTTTTTATTTTGGTTCAATGAGTGCGAGTAAGGCAGGACGCGTCTCATTTGAGTTTGTTGGAAAGATGACTAAATTCACGTTGAAAAACTACGATTTTAATTCTCAAGTGGTTTTAACGGTAGTTGGCTCCAAATATTAAAAAGAATTGCTCAAGTTTCAAAGTTTTTTGGTCTTTTTTTTGTTATTTAATTCAAACCACTCAATTGAAACAAAATTTTCAATAGTAGCTTGTGTACTATTATCTTTCAAATTTATATCTGCAAGTTTTTCTTGAAATCTTGTAAAAATCTGTTTATTCTGTGACAAGCACTCAGGGAAATTTTCTTTTAGAAAAGTTGTTCCAAACTTAAAAAAAAAGTTCAGTTGTCGTAAATATATTAATTAATGTTTGCAAAATCAGAACATTTATTGTTTGAATTAGTAACAAAGATTTTTTAATTAATCGATACAACCTTAGTTGCTTTGTCAAGTTGTTTTCTAGAATTCAATTTTTTAAATGTAAAACCCTCAACTCTACACTTCCTCCTTACCCTGTTTATTTTTTGCTTTAATTTTTTAATCTGTGATTCATTTCCATCATTATTTTTTACAGAATTTTGCTGGTGTTAACAAGTATGCTCTCTTCGAAGACCCGGAAGATATCAACAAATCCAATTGAATTGGTCTGCGTACCAAAATTCTCCTTCTTCATACGCATTACCCAAAACTTTCTATTTCTTTTTCTGGGAGAGAAACTTAAATTGACTTCAGAAAATGAATACCATTAAAAACAAAAACAAAATTAATAGAATGAAATTAAAGTATCTCTTTATCGCTTTTTGTACAACTGCTTCTCAAGACGAAGGAAATTGTTTGCGCATTTTAGATTTCTGGTTTCGTTCGAGCTTCTCTGAATACCTCCTTTACTTAATCGTCTATCCATTCTTTAAAATTGAGCTGTCCAATTAAATTATTATGTTTTATAAAATTATCATTATTTTATAGGAATAAAATCGTGAGGCTGATTATTATTTTTTATTTTCTCCCGTTTTGTTAATTCTAGTGATTCAAGCCAACAAATTTATTACAATAAAATAGAAGTATATTAGTAATAAACAAATTGAAAAAAAAATTAATCTAAATTAGTTTTTATTAAATGAGGTTGTTATAAACTTTTACTACAGGTGAATGAAGCGCAGCTTTTTTGTTGAATCTGGCTAGAAAACGATGACGATCCTAAAAATTTTTAAAGTATTCTCACTAATTTAATAAAAGCTTTAAATTTTGAAAAGCTTTTACTAATTTAACGTGTGATTTTCAGAAGGTTTAACTGTCACTGTCGTTTCCTCTCTCTATATTCATCAAAAGTTCGTAACAACCCCATTGTGAATGTAACCCAAGTTCATTGAAAGGGTGCTTGCGTCTAATACATATTCAAACCTGTATCCACTTTCTTTTGTGTTTCATTTTCTTTCCCTCTTTTTTTTCGGAGCTCATTACGAAGCACACGCATTGAGGGTCACAATCAAACTTTTTCTGAAGATGAAGAAATTTAAGATAGATTAAGAGCAGACAAACTGAAAATTAAACAGGAAAAGTATTTTTGTACTATTTTTACAGACTTATTACAAGTCTTGGAAAGAACTCCCTCTTGGCCAGGTTATAAATATGTACGTACGAATATTTTATGTGTGTGCGAGCGTGTGTATGTATTTGTCTGTATAAACATGTGTATGAATGTATCTATAATCTTTGTTTAACTGTTTAACTCCTTTGTTTTTCTGTCTCGTGTTAAATTCATCTCGGAACATTTGTTGTGATAGTGTCCAATGTTTTCAGACATCCGTGTCAATGTCAGTCCAGTCTTGTTTTTCTGCACAGATAAATAGCTGCGCTTAGGGTTTGCAAGCACGAATCCCCGCGAATAGCATTTAACTGTGCTACAGTTTCTGGTACTTTTATGCAGTTTGCGGTAACTCTGGAGCAACTCGGAAAATTATTGCAAGCTGCGCTGAAAATTTTGGAATTGTGATGCTGTACGCACTGTTGTTTATTGGGTTCAATGGTTGTTGAGAGATGATTTTTACTGTGGCATCTTACTTCTCTGTGCAACGAGATTCAAAGGGAAAAAATAAAACTGTCAATCAATATTTTCATATTTTCTTTTGGAAGGTTTCTCGCAGTCTTGCAGAGCTACGAAAGATACTTTATCCCTCTCCTCTCTCCATTTAAACATGCATGTTAGACAAGGATGGATCAGCAGATAAAACTACCTATTTTCCTTTTTTAACTGATTTATGTAAAGAGGGAATGATAGAGATCGGAGAGATCCTGGGTGCACCGCTGATTCTGTATCTCTCTATCCCTCTCTTTTCTCCATTGAAACGCGTATGTTAGATAAGGATGGGTGAAGGGATGAAATCCCTTCCTTTGTCCTTTTCCTACTTACATGTTCAAATGATGGATGAGAGAAATAGAAGATATCCTTGGTTCACCACTGTCTCCTTCATTGGAAAAAAGTTATATATTGAAGGGGGAAAAAATTAAGACTTTCCAATAAATTACAGTTGTCCTCTGTGGGAAACAATGGTGGTTAGAGAAATGTGTACTTGAATCCTTGGTAGTTTTTTCTCGTGGAATTGGACCATTCTCTCGGATTTGCTCCCTTTATCGCTCTATTGAGCAAATCTATATTCTCGACTGTTAATGTTATTCCTTCTGGTCTCTGCCACCAACATTGTATCAAGGGCTTTATTGATGAAGAGCATTGTTAAGCATTTGTACCACCCCCCCCCCCCCTTCCTCCACTACCCCGTATCAGGCTATCTTTTCTTTCTTTCATTTTTTTATTTGTTAAGGTCATTTCCTTTGGCTCATGTATCAAACTTTAGTTTTGATTTTACTCTTACTCCATGTACAATGTACATACGTACACACGTATAGATATTAATTAGTTAATTATTTTGGTGTACTTTGTTTACCTTTTTAATGATTGGTTTTTAATATTGTTGCATATAAACCTTAGTTTGTTTAAAATGAATAAACTATTATTATATTTGGTACTTGACGTTCTTACCGTGCTTGTTGTATCTTGGTTTTTATCGAACCCTATTCGCTTTTTCCCTCCACTGAGACCCCACTGTGGGTTTTGATGAATTTTGGATCTGCTAATTATTGTTTCCTGGAAGTTATTTTTCTTTAATGTCTACTTCCTCCAAAGAGAGGCTTCAGACTACGCATATTTTTACAACTATCTGATCGATCATGCTAACCCAACTGCCAGGGGCGGACTGGGCCGGGGTGCCGGGATGCTGCAGCACCCCGGGCCCCTCCATGTCCGCTCCCCTCCTCTCTGGAACAGTACATAGTTCGGGCCCCTTTCCCCAAATCTCGGGCCCCAGCACCCCGGGCCTTTTTGCCCCAGTCCGCCACTGCCAACTGCAACCTTTGAACACTGAAATACAACTCATTTTTGGATGATTTCTAGTTATCGATGCTATCATGGTTTCAGTAAAAACCCTTGTTGGGACGAGGGTAAACAAGATAAATGGTGAAGTCAAAAAACCGTTGAGTTTTATCACTCAAAAGTTGCTGATGTATAACGCAACGGTAAAGTCAGGAAAAAACTGTTGTGTTCCATCCCTCAGAAGTTGCTGACATATGACACAGTGGTAAAGTCATCTGCATTCTTCAGTTAATCAGTGAGATTTAAAACTTAAATAATTAGCTCAACTTTTTTTGAAGTTTTGATAAACCAAAAAAAAAAAAAAAAATGAATAAATAACAAAAACCGTAACTCAGATTATAAAAAACATGAAAAAATTACTTGAGCAGTGACATTCAAGAGGGGGGCTTTAATAGGAAAGGGGGAAACTTGAACAAATTATCAGACAAAGAAGTTTAATCGAAGAAATGTCATGCACAGCTAAAGTATTTTTTTTTTTTTTTTTTTTTTTTTTTTTTTTTTTCTTTTTCTTTATTTACTGTTTTTTTTATTTAATTTTTTTTTTAGGTTTAGTAAATTCCAACTAATGCAGGTTGATTAACTGAAGACTGTCAATGACGTAACTGTAGTGTCATTTATCAGTAACTTTTGAGCAATGAAGTGCAATATTTTTCTCCTGACTTTACTGCTGCGGTATGTATCAGCAACTTTTGAGCGATTAAACTTGACGTTTTTTTGACTTTACAGTTTTCCCTTCTTTACCCTCATAGCTATCATATTGGGTTCTTCTTCACCCTACCTATTAAAGGGCACAGATGAATCTGATGACTTTGATGTCATCAATATCTGAAAAAACATAAAAAACGTGTTTCCAGCACTTGGCAGCATTAACCGAATCATGAGAATTCGAGGATTTGGTAGTCAAGAAAATCTGCTTCCAAGTGCCCTGACTGCTCTGCCCAGCAACCATTAATTTTTATCCAACATGATGTTCGCTAGGAAGAAAATAAAAAACTCAGGATAACTTTAATTAAAAAATAATTTATTTATTTACATAATAACTAAATAAACTTAAGTATTTACAGTTTGAACAGTGTCAAGTTAAATTTTGACATCTGTCGACGACAAAATTAAATATAATAAATTTAAGTGTAGAAATGACTGTGATGGGTGAATACAAACAGTAGTTTGAGCAAGTAAACCAAGCTAATTCAGTTCTCTTGAATGACAGCTCAAATTACTTTTGTAAAAGTTTGTACGAAGTTGGTAGCTAAGTTTTTCTGGTAATCCAGACAAACTAGCAACTTTTTAACTGCTTATGCAGTAGGTATTAACCTGTGCAAATGTACCTAGCTAGGATTTGCAATACGTAACACACAACGCACCATTCAAGGTTTTTAAGTCAACACTTGCGTCAGGTTGGCTTTGCATTGCTTGTTGCATTTTTGCCATTTAGCGTGTTATTTTTGTCCCAATTATTGGTCCGAGGAAAGGCAGCCCTTAGGCTTTCTAAAAGAATCATTTCAGTGACGGATTGTGCAATTTGGCAACACTGTTTCCCCTCCATTTGATTCAATTGAAAACAATAAATTCGACAGTTCACCAACTATCGATTGTTGTATAACATAGATTCAAATGAAGGGAAAACATTGTTGCCAAATTGGTCTCTTACAGACTGTTGCTACAGCGTTTTGGAGGGTTGATCGTTTTGTGATATCTCTTGACTGTAATGTTGAGAGCATCAGAAAGTTCCAAAATCCACTCTCAAACTCAACAAATTACCAAATGGCTGTCAAATGAGCGGGGGAATTCCATCCAATTGCAACTTTCTCTACAATGAATCACTTCTCTCACAATCAGTGTAAAAAGCTGCAATTAGATAGGACTCCCGGAGCAGCTCCAGCTTCAGAGCTCTGATTGCAATCATTCAAACAATAATCATGGAAAGTAATTTCTGCCTGTGCTAAAACATTTTTAATTTTTTTATTGAATGGTAAATTTCAGATCTAACAGTATTTTTCATTGTTTTCTCGAGGAGAGGTGCAAATTCAAATTTTTGTTTCGGCTCCGAATCCCAGCTCGAATCTCGTTAATCCGCCTGTTTTACAGCCGGTCGTTATGGCTGTAAAACAAACCGGCTAGATCTAGCAAATTGCATACATTATCTTTTGAAGGCGTACGTTTCTTTACCAGTCGCCTTTAAAGTGGTTTGCTGTAAGCGGATGCTGATTGGTCGGCCGACCAGTTCTTTACAGCAAACTGAATCACGTCATGAGCGTAAACCAACCAGCGCCCGCTCCTTGCAAGTAACTTAACTTTAACTACGCGTGACATGGGCTCACAACCGCTCAAGTGACGGAACTGACCGGAACTAGGGTCGTTGACCGGAACCGGGCTCTGCAAGTTCAGTTTTTAAACTGCCGCCCGCAAAGTGAGCGCTAGTGAGGAATGCAGTCTACAGTGACTAGATAAACCACAGTGCGGCCATTTGCCCTCCACCCCTCAAGAGTGCACCCACTTTAGCATTGGCAGCATGGGGAGTATGATTGTTCTTGGGTTTCGGAATGAAGATTTCTCTACCCCCTGTCTGAAAAAAGTCATTAATGCTATGTATAAACCATTTTTAGGGCGGGGGGTTGCGATATTTTTTACTAGTGACTCAGGAAAGCACTTCCTCCCTATGGCGCCCGTGTTAAGTTGGGTGCGCATCCGCGGGGGGTCAGTTACGGGGAATCGTTGATTTCTCTTGATTTTGCGAACCAATATGTTTCAAATTTGACAGAAGAACTACTGACGTGTCTAACTTGCCTACGAGAACCCCATAAAACTGTTAAAATACTTCTAAATGCTCAAATTCGCGATGTAAGGAATCCGACCAATCAGAAAGACGACCGAAATGGCCGCACTGTGGTTTATCCAGTCACTGTAATGCAGTCCGATTGACGAATGACGGGTGAATACATTTCATAAATTCTTTAAAAATAGAACCTATCTTCAATTTTTATTTTTTCAATCACTCAACAAGAAGGGTCTGAACTCTGAAGGTTGCTGCCATTAGCTCAAAACTCAAACGAAAATGGCTTGATTCCTTTCGGAAAACTTGAAATTAAAATTTGGCAAGTTTTTGAGTCTGAGATCTTCGTGTTTCTTAAAATTTGCCGTTTTCTTCGAATGAAACCCCCTTGTACGACTATTTTATTGATTGGTTGATTTTATCCGTGCTCCTTACTTGAGATTTGGACCAAATTTTTCAAATTTTGTCCCAGGACTGTACTATTTATGAATTTGTGAAAATTACAATTTTTTACGATGCGGTCTACATTTTTTTGCCGCAGCCTCATGGTTGTCGGGCGATGCGTGACAGCACTATTCGATCAGTCGGGGGAGTATTCCATCACTTATAGACGGGTTTAGTGATGAGGTCATCCAGTGATGAGCGTTCCAAACAAAGACAAACTGTCTCTCTCGCTCTCACGTAACGTCCATGTACTTCTTCTATCTCACTCTCATCGCAAAAATCGTTTATAGAGACATCTTTTGTGAAATTTGTTGGCAGAAATGAATTTCTCGATGCATTTTCATGTGATTTTGATAATAATGTGTAGTGAAACAAGGCCGTTTGTACTAATTTCGAAATTAGAAAGACATGGCTATACACGAGGGTCGCGGGGACTCTAGGTAGAGCGAATAAGATAGTTTGGAACGCTAAGCGAGTTTTGTCACAACCGATTGCAACCGATGAGTGCATTGTTGTGGTCGTTGGCTAGTAACCTTTGACTTCGCTCTAAAACCGTCTATTGAGTCTAATCCAACGAAGTACTTACATACCAATTGAGAGGATTTATGGGACCTGATTTTGAAATACCAAGGAAGCAGTTATGATGGAAATCTCCTATGAGCATTTTCACCCAGGCTCGCTTTGTTTGCCTGTTTGCCTCAATTTGTTACAATCTCAAATCAAAAATTGTAATTAATTCAGTGGAAATCATGGTTTTAAACGAAAGCCAAGTGTTTTAGAGTGGCTAGCTGGACACAGAAATTGACATAACTGTTTTTTTGTTTTTTGTTTTTTTTTTCCGGAAAAATTTGCACGATGAAGAAACTAACGCATGACAGAAACGAGCAAAATTTTCTCATCTGGACATTTGTTTTAAAATTCTGTGTCCAGATAGGCATTTTAAAACACTTAAAGCGAAATCTGAATTTCCTGTTTTTTAGTTCGCCATAAGCATAAAAACAGGTCGGAATTTTTAAAACTTGTCATTCAAGCAAATTCAAGTTATGAAGGAGGGTTTTCCCTCTCGATTAAGTCTATCCACATGCATTATTTTACGCTCAAACGGTTGACTTAAAGCCATTCTTAAAAGTGAAGGACGTATGTCATCCAAGCGACGCTTCGTGTAACAAATGCGAGCGCGACTAAAGTCCCTATATGTAGAGAGTTTATTTATTTATTTATTTAAGTTTGTACATAAGAGCCATTAGCTTAAAATACACATCAGGAAAAAGAATAAAAAAAAAAAAAAAAAAAAAAAAAAAAAAAAAAAAAAAAGAGTTAAGACAAGAGGGTAGTCAACTTCTGATTGGTCGATGAGTTTTAGGCTCTATACGGATGCCGCCATTGGATGCGATTTTGCACTTTTGTTTACAATCGCAGTTGTTTACCAACGGTATTTTGCGGATAAAGACTTCATTTTCGACGAATCTGTTAATTTCAATCATGATACGCCTCAAGAATCTCTATAAATCCCAAAAGAACCTTTCAAAGCGTAAATAGATGTCGATCCACAAAAGCAGTAAAAGATTACATCGTTAGAAACTCAGCGGCACTGTAATCTTTGCAGTGGACGAAAACACAACAACGGCCCTCAGAATGTAAACAAATGTGCAAAATCGCATCCAATGGCGGCGCCCATGGTTTCACTTGTCTTAACTCTCTACATATAGGGACTCTAAGCGCGACCACTCGAGGGTTAAACACTTGCTTTTTTGTGTAAAACCAATTTCTCCTGCATTAATTACAATTTTTGATTTAAGGTTGAAAATAATAATAAGGAAAAATACAAAATATTTTGGCTACACATGGTATAAACAAATGCTTTTGAAAATAATGTGGCAAACAAACCGGAATCAGATCGTCCGATGCTGTCACAATTTGTGATAGGACTTAAAACATGTATCAGCTTCTCTATTGGTCTAATCACTCTATATAATCTTTATGGTTATTGTAGATAGTAATGCGGCTCTTGCAAACTTTTGCTTTGAGCAAATGAATGGTCCGCAATCTAACGTTCAAACCAACAAAAATCACGAAAATCATACTATGAAAGTCTAAAGTTCAGTACCTACCTAATAAACTTACATAACTGCCATAACGGCAAGTTCGTAATGGCGGTTCAACGCAGGTATCATGGGAGATTCCTGTCTATTATGTCACTCTTTACGAAAACACAAGAGATATGTCTCAATTTAGATGGGAATCTCTCATGATACCTGCGTCTCTCCGCCATTAAGCCCAATTCTGAGAGTAAATTTCGTGATTTTTAGTGTGCTCATCGTCAATTTTTCAGGTTTTCATGCATGAACCAACTCTTCAATCCCCTGTAGCAAAAGTTTGCGAGATCCTCATTATGTCAATATTTTATTTTTCGTGTTAAAAATATAAATTTGAACGTTTTCCTGAAAGATTTACCCCTTTTGTCTTTGAGTGGTATCGGTCAACCTGCCCATAAATTTCATATCAGCTTCTACGTCCAACTCGGGATGCTGTATTTTATTACTCTTCATTTCGTTTACTTTGTCTATTATTTCCTCAGTCTTATCTCCGAATAGTGGGTGAGTTCCGTCTCCTTTCTTGACCACCCTGTGAATCAACATTTCCGGACTCACCGCTTTCCTGTCCCAAACCCAACCTCTGCGAGCACAGAAGTCGATGAGTGTGCATGTCAGGTTTGGCCATTTCCCTGCTTCGGCGGCCCTGTAATCCCACGGGAATGTGTGGTGGAAATTATGCCAGCCCTCTCCCAATCCAATGAGTGACACAAAGAACGATTCCACCGGCAAAATGTTTCTGTCGGGCAAAATTTAAAGTCATGCATTATAAATAAAGTATGTATTGAATAACTCGCGCCATTATTACCATCAAAGTTACGAATTCAGTCCAAATTCGCATGAAGAATTAGAATTCTAATATAAGAACATTCATTGACTCTTTATGTGCCAAAATGTCTTGCATGCAATTCGATCTGATTGTGAGTGTCAGGGATTCGGAGCAGGATCTACAGTCAAAATTGAAAGGGGTTCATTCAAAATCGGCATTTTTCGCCCACTGCTTGTTTTTGACGAAACTTCGGGGATCGATTTAGGTTACTATTAGTAGTGGATCCTGAAATTTTCGCGACCTAAAACCAATTTTTAGAGGGGGGGCGGGGGGTCAAAGTTGAAACCTTCAAACTCAAATATCTCGCTAACGAATAAAGCTTTTGCAATGTGGTTTGCGCGAAAAAACGCGAAATAAAATTTCCTTTCTTTTGACTACCCACATGTTTGACAAAATTTTGAACAAACACTTGAAATTTGCAATTTTTTGATTGTCAGGCTCAAATTTTTTTACAAATTTTGAAATTCTGAAAAAACGCATTCTTCGATTTTGATCTCTATGAGATATGTTATTCTCTAGAAAATTTGCTACAATTTAGTCTAAACCGCATGTTGGGGAAACTTTTCGTTTCTGAGTTATGAATTTTTAAAGTTTCAAAAATAGCAATTTTAGCGTTCTCAGTGACAGCGACGAAACCTAAAAAAAGAATTTCTCCACTTCTAATCAACAAAACTTGATGAAAATTGGGATTTGGGGGTTTTGAAGGTCGTAAAATTCAATTCTGCTATCAGATTTGAAGAATTTTGCAATCCAAGATGGCTACCAGGCAGATGGGTTTGCAGCCATCTTGGATTTCAAAATTCTTCAAATCTGATAGCAGAATTGAATTTTACGACCTTCAAAACCCCCAAATCCCAATTTTCATCAAGTTTTGTTGATTAGAAGTGGAGAAATTCTTTTTTTAGGTTTCGTCGCTGTCACTGAGAACGCTAAAATTGCTATTTTTGAAACTTTAAAAATTCATAACTCAGAAACGAAAAGTTTCCCCAACATGCGGTTTAGACTAAATTGTAGCAAATTTTCTAGAGAATAACATATCTCATAGAGATCAAAATCGAAGAATGCGTTTTTTCAGAATTTCAAAATTTGTAAAAAAATTTGAGCCTGACAATCAAAAAATTGCAAATTTCAAGTGTTTGTTCAAAATTTTGTCAAACATGTGGGTAATCAAAAGAAAGGAAATTTCTTTTCGCGTTTTTTCGCACAAACCACATTGCAAAAGCTTTATTCGTTAGCGAGATATTTGAGTTTGAAGGTTTTAACTTTGACCCCCCGCCCCCCCTCTAAAAATTGGTTTTAGGTCGCGAAAATTTCAGGATCCACTACTAATAGTAACCTAAATCGATCCCCGAAGTTTCGTCAAAAACAAGCAGTGGGCGAAAAATGCCGATTTTGAATGAACCCCTTTGCACTTCTTCTGGAGAAACCAATGACGAATACTTTCAGAACTGAGATTTACAATTCAATAAGTAATTCAAGATGTTATAGCGCAAGCAGAAATAACTTTCCATGATTACAGTTTGAATTATTGCAATCGGAGCTCCGAAACTGAAGCTGCTCCGGCTCAGTGCTCCGATCGCAACAATTCAAACTGTATAATCATAGAAAATAATTCCTGTCTGTGCGAAAACATCTTGAACCACTTATCGAAAATAGTAAATTTTAGTTCGGAAAGTATTATTCACTGTTTTCTTCAGGAGAAGTGCAAATTTAAATTTTGACTGTGGCTCCGGCTCCGAATCCCTGCTGAGCTTTCGGTAGGTAGAACGCACACGACAGTAAGTATACGCTATGAACGCTATTCAAGTTTGAGAAATTGCATAAGCTGTTATTTGAACGGCGTTATAAGACGAATGCGGCGAGTAAGTTCTCAGTGATTATTTTTGTCACGGACGGCACATTTTGACGATTAAAATCAATGTAAATTTCAGTTATGTTCGAAAAATAACAAAAAAATTGCCAAGTAAAGTTGGTGGTGATAAAAATAATCCCTGAAATTTTCACAAAATCTTTTTCAACAGTTTTCAATTAAATCAAGAAAATGACCCGTCACGGACGTCACCAAAAATAGCCACCCACCTCTTAGACCGTCTCTTTAAGTTACATTTTGTAGCGAACCACGAAAAAAAATAATGTTTCGTTTAGGTTGACTGAACCCAAAGAGTATAAACTTAATGAAAATGCCAACATGAAAAAAAAATTAAGTGAATTTTTAAAGTTATTGACTGTTTTTCACCATCACGGACGTCACAAAGTTAGGAATTTTTCCAGTAATTGATTTCTGTTCTTTCATAACTCAAAGAAAATAGATTCAGGGTGTAGATTTTACAAAGCTTAATCTCTCTAGAGTCATTTTATTAATTTTTATTTTTTTCGCTTAAATTATCATTTCCTTCGTTGCTTAATCTTATTTCTGTTCAGGTTTTTATGATTAAGAGTGAATGAAATGTTGGAATGGAAGCAAGTTCATTCAAACAAAAGTTATTTAAGGTGATTCTATGGCAAACTCCCGAAAATTTTAATCCGATAGATGGCGTTACTTGTCGCTGGCTCCGAAAATAGCCGTTTTTTGACGGTTTTCGGCTGTTTTCTCTGAACAGACGAATAATAGACAAAAAATCGGAATGTCAGCACCTGCTTAATTTTTTGCTTGATTTTTTGAGCCATAAACGAGCCAAATTGGTTCTAAAATAAAGGCAAAACTATGCAAAGAAAAAATCATGTGTAATTTGGAGTTGTATCAGCAAAGATTACAGGTTTCGGTTTCACCCGTAATCTTTGCTGATACAACTCCAAATTACACATGATTTTTTCTTTGCATAGTTTCGCCTTTATTTTAGAACCAATTTGGCTCATTTATGGCTCAAAAAATCAAGCAAAAAATTAAGCAGGTGCTGACATTCCGATTTTTTGTTTATTATTCGTCTGTTCAGAGAAAACAGCCGAAAACCGTCAAAAAACGGATATTTTCGGAGCCAGCGACAAGCAACGCCATCTATCGGATTACAATTTTCGGGAGTTTGCCATAGAATCACCTTAAAACAAAATAAAGAGCAAAAGAAATAAAAATGACGAAGAAAAACAAATAAACTAAAAAAAAAAAAAAAAAAAAAAAAAAAAACATAAACAAAATTGGTTCCATCAAAGTCATGATATGTAGATTCTCATGGGATAAATTTTTTTTGAAAATTTACAAATTCAATTTTTTACTCTCGACCTTTTTGTGGAGAATCACTGTTCTGTAAACATATAATTAGGTAATTAAATCCGTTAGACTTACTCTGAGTATGGTCTGGATCCAATAATATGAGCCCAACTGTTGACAAGCCACACCAAATTATTCGTAAAGTGAAGTCGGCCTAAGCTTGACATTAGTAGCGATGTCATCAAATCCTCGCCCCAAAGGTAGTACGGAATGGCGGTGGGTATCGCGACGGCTAAAAGTGTGAATAGTGATTTGTAGTATCTAAAAAGAGAGGGGGAAAAAAATAACGGATTGTTATAGTTTTGCGTCGCGGTCGAAGGTTTTACGGTGCTTCGAAACACCTAGGATTTTCTGCCATTTAGCATCAGTAAAATTTACGTTTTCCTCAAGTTTTCTCCGGTATACTTTTACGTCCGTTAAATGAAGCTTAACGGCAGTAAAACTCCTGTTTTACGGGATTTTACGGCCCATTATGCTGCACCTAAAATGCAAGAATAGGTTTATAGGAATTGGAGCGCTGCTTGGTTTCCCAATCATCACGTGATTCCATTTGCTACAAAGGTTTACTATTTCGACGTATCATCGCTCTTTTACTAATTACTGCAAATCTAACGAGGTGTCGCAATATAGGGTTTTAGTAATGGCGGCAGCCGGTGATAAGCGTTCCAAACAAAGAAAGTTTGTCTCTCTCACTCTCACGTAATCCTCATGTACTGCCACCTCACTCTAATTTCAAAAATCGCAAATAGAGACTTCTTTCGTGAAATTTTTTGGCTGTAATGAATTCCTCGAGGTATTTTGACGCGATTTTGATAGTAATATGTCGTAAAACAAGGCCCTATGTACGAATTTCGAAAGTAGAAAGAGATGGTTGTACAGGGGGGTCACGGGAGAGTGAGTGAGATAGTTTGAAACGCTACGCGAGTTTTATCTCTATCACAACCGATTGTGACCGATGAGTGCATTGTTGTGGTTGTTGGCTAACCGTTGACTTCGCACTAAAACTGTCTCTACGGCCAAGGTACTTATATTTAACAGGTATGCTCGACTCGCTTCCCGCGTCATCTTCAGTGGCGCGCAGTTCAAAAAGCAAGTCCAAGATGGCCGACGAAAGAAGAAAACATTGTATACTCTTTCCAGAAAACATCGGGATGTGTTCTGCTTTCCTGGAGAGGGAAGGCCAATGTTTTCTGGAAAGAGTATACAATGTTTTCCTCTTTTGTCGACCATCTTGGAATGGGGCTATTGCACACTTTTGCTATAAGCGATTTAATAGTCGATTGAGGCGTAAAAACCTCAAAAAATAACGATGGCGGCACTAAAAACTTCCAAAATCCACTCCTAAACTCAATAAACGCAGTTATTTGCGCGAGCGTAATGGTGGCCGAAGCCACTAACAATGGGAGATTCCTATCTTAATTTCGTCACTCTTTCTATGCTGACAAGGATGATTCACAGAGTAATTAGTCATCAGAGTGATGATCCACATCCGATGAATGGTACCGCAACACCAAGTGACACCGGTGTCAAATGAAAGTAGTCTCTTATTGGTCACTTCTTGATGGAGTTTCAGAATTGTTAGATGGGAATCTCCCATTGTTAGAGCCTTCGGCCACCATTACGCTCCCGCAAATAACTGCGTTTATTGAGTTTAGGAGTGGATTTTGGAAGTTTCTAGTGCCGCCATCGTTATTTTTTGAGGTTTTTACGCCATAATCGACTATTAAATCGCTTATAGCAAAAGTGTGCAATAGCCCCATTGCTTTTTGAACTGCGCGCCACTGAAGATGACGCGGGAAGCGAGTCGAGCATACCTGTTAATAAGCAAATTTTATTTCGTGACCAATGGTCTCCGGTTACGTCTTTCGTAACCAGAGTTGCGAAACCACGGTCACTGGCGCGAGCCAATCATAGACAAGGCGATTCAAAATTCAAATATTCCCTCCGGTCACCTACTCGTCCGGTCACGTTTCACGTAACCCACCTCGGGAGGTAGGTCTCGAAATTCGGAACCAAGCGGTTCCCGGTCACCTTTTGATACGGTACCGTACATAACCGTACGTTGCTTGGCTCCGCCCACTTTTAGGTGACCGGAATAATAAAATTTCGGTCACCTACCGATTTTCAAAACCTGGTCACGTAAAACGTAACCTGGTCACGAAATAAAATTTGCTTAAATATAAGTACCTTGCGCTTGCTCTACGGCGCGCGGCGCTGACGTTTTCTCTCCGTAATATGGGAGCTAAGCAGAGGGATTCGGGCCGTTAAAGTCACGTTTATGGAACGTTCCGTTTAATGCCTAATACTTTACGCTCTTGAAAGTTGGGTCCCGTAAACGGGAAAGGTATGGACTAAATGTAACGTCGCCAGGTCGCACGCTCTGTCGCCTCCACTGATTTAAAGTGATTAAATACTAAACGCAACTGGCATGCTTTACCACGGTTGCCAGAGCTTGATCGATTACTCAAACAACAGATCCATGATCCATGGAGTCATTTAATAAAATTTCTAAAAATGTGAACATGAGACTAAAGGTACGTACTTTTTCTGGAACATGACTAATTCGTCGGCGTTCATATCAGACATGTCTATGAGCTTGCCTTTCTCTATGACGTCAGGGTGTTTGCGGACCATGAGCCAGCCGACGTGCGAGAAGAAGAATCCGCGGGAGGCATTGTGCGGGTCTCCGTTCGTGTCGCTGTACTTGTGGTGTTGTCTGTGATCCCTCACCCACACCCATAAACAATTCTGTGCAGAGATAACAAAAATCGTATCATGTGAAAAGAAAAGAGAAAGAAAAAAAAAAAAAAAAAAAAAAAAAAAAACAAAAAAAAACCAGAGCATCTAAAAAAAGAACGACCACGCGGTTCAGTGCCAGATCCGACCAACTCCAATCACCCCATAGTGGGACTCTAGCTAACTTTTGCTGCTTGCGATTGAATAGTTAATTATTCTTGCGGGGGGGGGGGAGGGGCAGCGAAAATGACGATGAGTATACCTACTAAAAAATCACTACATTTACTCACAGACTCACAAAATAACTTCAAAATTTAGGAGCAAAGATGACGGAGCTATGCTGGTATCATAAGGAATTCAAATCTAATTTGCCTCTCACTTTATATGGAAACACTCAGAAGAAAGTCTCAAATGGGGCTGTTAATGCACAATTTTGCTATAAGCGATTTAACAGTCGATTCTGGTGTAAAAACCTCCGGAAAAAACGATGGCAGCTCTAAAAACTTCCGAAATCCACTGTTAAACTCAGCAAACGCTTTTATTTGGCGAGCGTAATGGTGGCATAGGGCAGTAATAATGGGAGATTCCTATCTTAATTCCGTCACTCTCTCTGTGCTGACAAGGATGATTCACACAGTAATTTAGTCACCAGAGTACCTACTGATCTACATCCGATGAATGGTACCGTGCATGACATCTAGTGACACCGGTGTCAAATGAAAGTCGTCTCTTATTGGCCACTTCTTGATGGAGTTACAGTATTGTTAGATGGGAATTTCCCATTATTGCTGCCTTAAGCCACCATTACGCCCGCGGTAAAAAAAGCGTTTTTTGAGTTTAGGGGTGGATTTCGGAAGTTTTTAGTGCTGCCATCGTTATTTTTGGAGGTTTTTTACACCAGAATCGACTATTAAATAGCTTACAGCAAAAGTGTGCAACAGCCCTATTAGATAGGAATATGTCTCTCATTTAACCTGCGTAACCCGCCATTACACCTTAAACGTTTAAGGGGAGAAGGAGGTCATATGTTAAACCATGTTAAATATGCTTCCCTTCTGGTGCATTTTTCTCAGGAACTATTTGACCTACAAGACTGCAATTTTGCATGAAGTTGTGTATGAGTGTTGGCTATAAGCAGGACTAGGATTTTTTAAATTCATTGAAAACTTTTTTTTTTTTTCAAAGTTGAAAGTTTGGTTGATTTTTTCACATTTTTTTTGAGCTTTGAATGTCTATAAAATAAAAAGTAAAAGAGATACTCAAAATATCCTAGTCCTGCTTATAGAGCTTGTTCTGAGGAAAATTTTAAAAAAAAAATTATGAAAATAGCATTACTAGTTCCTGAGAAAAATGCACCGAAAGGTAAAAAAACCAGGTTTTTCAGTATCGCGAAAAGAAAAAACTAAAAATCAGCTGACCTAATGAGGAGTCTTCAACTTCAAAAATTCATTAAAAATTGATTAACTATACAATGTATCATATCATTTTAAACCTGAGAACGCCCTCTTTCAAATAAAATTAAAAACAAAAAAGCCATTTTTTTTTCATTTCAGACCTCCTTCTACCCTTAAGTCTTTTTGTAAAGCGGTCTCTCCACCTGCGAATTTAAAAGCGCGAATAAACTGATTGAGCCATGAGCTGCCTTGAAGTCGATAGGTCGAGTCCGATGTATCGGCATTAAAAAAGCCCATTGGCTTAAGCAGTCAATTCGCGCTTTTAAATTCGCAGGTGGAGAGACTCCTTAAGTCTGTGTGAGTGATTTTCGCAAATTTTCAATGTATTGGTACGCTCATCGTAATTTTCGCCGGATTTTACCCTCAAGCCAATTTACGCCAATGAACTATTCAGAATTCAATTGCATGAAGCAAAAGTTAGCAAGATCCCAAGGCCTATTTATTTACCGTTTAAATTGGCCGTGAAGAGCCGCTTAGGTATTAGTCTGGTGCCAGTGGCGGCTCGTATAATTTGGCAACCGTACTTTTTTGCCTTTTAAATCTATGCGAAAGTATCGATATCTTGGGGGTTAAATTGCACCTCCTGAAGATCGATTGTTTTACGTATGCGTTTAAATGAAGATAATCGGTTGTTGGCACATTGCACGAGCCGCCACTGTCTGTTACGCAGTTCTGCCACACCGATCCTTAAGTAAAATTTCGCAAAAATTACTATGTGCTCATAAAAAAACTTAAAAAATCCATTCATTAACTCAGGAAATAACTACTGAGTGAATAGCGATATTTTGAAGAAAGCCGAAAACAAGAGACGGTCACCGATTGGCCGGAAGGTTGTGTCCAGAATATTTTATCGAGCGGACGGAAATTAATATGTATAAAGTGATTTTTTCGGGTCATTTTTCCTGAAACTGGGTCAAACTTTCACTGAACGAAATAATTCTTCAATTGTTCAGATTTTTATGAACAAATTGAAAAATTGTTTTTTATTTTTGGTTAATAATAATTGTTGCCATATGTATATAGAGGGGTATTAACTATAGATATGCGTTTAAGATACTTTCGTTTAAGTTCAAACAGGGGAAGAGAAACGACATTAAATTGTTCACGATCAGCCACAGAAAAATCATTGAATTATTATTATCATTAGTGAACTGAAAAACTTTACCTGAGCAGCCAGGACTTGACTGAAAACCAGAAAAGCTCTCAACCAGTAATTAGCTTTGTACGTGCGATGTGTGAACAGACGATGAGCTCCCATGGTTGTTACCAAACCAGCGTAATTCATCAGGAATATCACTGAAATTGTCATTATAATATTTTAGTCAAACTTCACCATAAATGGTCTCATCAAGCATTTCTCGTTTCATAATTTCAGTTAAAATCGAACACCCCTCTGATTGTGATACATACCTACTCTATACTTGGATCTTAAAGAATAAACTAAATAGATAGCCGTGCCCCGTGACCCCCCCCCCCCCCCGGGGTGTAATCGAAGTCATGTCAAAAGTTGATGGAACATTGGAATTTGATGCGGGTGCTAGACTTGCATTGATAAATATTTAAGTTGAATCTGCAGCGTAGGTAAAGTGCCACTTTCGGTCCCTAGAGAACCAGAGTATTCTTCCGTTCAATAAACGCTGAATAACCGGTAACAATTATGAGGTAAACGGAGCATCGAGTCCTATAATTAACTGTCCCAGAAGACCTTTGCAAAATATTTGGTCTGAAAGCGTTAAATGAAACAAGTGCAAAAGAATGGAGCAAATTAATAAATTGGTGTGGAAATTTGAAAAAAGAAAAAAAATAATAGTTAAGGACCAGACGGGGCGGGGGATTATCGAATGTACTGTCGACGAATTGAAGATTGTCGCAAAATTTTCTCGAGCTTATTTTCGCCTTCAAGGCTCATGTTCGGCAACTTAGCTCTCTGATTGGTAGAAACCGCACGCAAGATGCACGCAATTCAATGCTCGGGACCGAACATTATTTGGTCCCAGTCCCACACTCACACGCCTACCTGCGGCAGAGGTCGCTTAGACTATAGCTTAGAGTACCTTGGTGGAAATATTCTACGGGTGTACCAGACCAATCGGTTAGGGTATTTTTCTCGAAAACTACTGAGCCAAATGATTTGAAACAATAAAGTCGTGAAAGGGATTGACCCAAAATTTTGCATTTTTGATATTTTCGTAAGCCCCCGACAGTCATTTGTTGGTATTTGGGGAGAGGGGGTGTCGAAACAATTTTTTCAAGTTTCAAGGCGAAACAGCTCGCGAAAATCTTGAGACGATCTTTAATTCGTCGATAGTACATATATTGACGAGTATTGCGTTTGGTTCAGTTCGTCAAGCGTTGTGCAATTCGATAAATAAATAAGTATAGAGAAATTGTTTGTACTTACTCCATATTTTTGTTTGCCATTTAGAGTTAAATAAGAGAAGGTAAATGCTGTAAAGGGTTGCTATGTATAAGGCGAGGAATCCTAGTGCATTCGGGAACCAGACTATTTCTGTCCGAAATTCGCTTTTCTTTTTCTTTGGCTCCACTAATTTCTGCAGATCCAATTCGAAATCGAAATCATCATCTTGTGAAGCGGCGTACGTGGGTCGGGTGTCATTCTTTTCGGTCCTTTTGTTGGTTTTGCAAGAGGACTCCGTTGCTGTTTCAACCATTCTGAATAAAAATAAAATATATTTGATTATTTAAATTAAAAGTGAAAAGTGAAAGTTTTCGGAAATATGATGAGTTGATTGAGTGGCAAAGGCGTGCAATCTGGCATCGTTGTATTTTTACCATTACTTTCTCACTACTAGCAAAGTTAGAAACAGATAAGAGGAAGTATTGCAATGGCGCCAACGAGCTATAGCGCGGTAGGGAGGATTTGTGGGGCGTGATTTTGAAACTTCACGGAGGCAGCCGCATAATCGAGATCTCTTATGAACACTTTTTCACACTGGGCTCGGTTTGTTTGCCTCACTTTTTATAACCTTTATTTAAAAAAAAAAAAAAAAAAAAAAAAAAAAAAAAAAAAAAAAAAAAATTGACAAATACATTTGAAATGGGTTTTCAACGAAAGTGCTAGTAGCCTCGTTTATGCGAGAGATCTGAACCTGGGTTGAAACAACCCGAGTTGAGTTTCAACCTGGGTCCAACTCGGGTTAGCGCATAAACACCCGTATATTTGAACTCGAGTTCAAAGGATTTCTTTCTTCTTCTTCTCTGTGTTTGTTTACATTTTTGACGAAAATGGCGGCTATGCTTAGTGCGGTACGGATAAGTGCAACCGCATGAGACGCGTGTTTAACCTCGCTCGGATTGGTGACACCGATGCCGCGTGAACCCGGGTTCTGAACTCCGAGGTGTTTATGCGTGAAATCTCAACCCGAGTTCACCGACTCGACTCGGGTTTGAATCGGGGTCGAGTCGAACCCGAGTTCAGCGAGATCGATCGAAGTGTTTATGCGAGCATCTCAACCCGAGTTCAGCTGAACCTGGATTCTAGAACCCGGGTTGAGATGCTCGCATAAACGAGGCTAATGTTTTAGAGTGGCTATCTGGACATAGAAATCGATATAATTGTTTCTTCTGGAAAGATTTGTACGATTCATAAACTGACTCATAACAGAAATATGCAACATTTTCTCACCTAGATAGTTTGTATTGAAATTCTGTGGCCAGATATCCAATTTTAAACACTTGCGCACTTTTGTTTCAAACCAATTTCCTTTAGATTAATTACAGTTGAGGCGGTAGCTAGAAGAAGGGCCCATAGGCAAAAATCAAGTTTTGAGAAAAACAGCTTTAAAGTTTTCATTACCAATGTAGATGATCCAATACTCACTATCTTCAAATTGCTCTCCTGCACTGAAAACTTAATATTTTTTCACGAAATTTTCAGGATAGCTATTTGAGGGTATGACAAATCGATTTAAGCGTTCTCCGCAAAAAGGGCCCATACGCCTATGGGCCCTTCTTCGAGCTACCGCCTCAATTTTTGATCTAACACCTTATGGTCCAAGCCCGAGTATACTCGTTTTTCTGCACTAGTGTGTTTCACATTGTTTCAGTGTTTATTCCAGATAAACGCGACTATCGATGAAAACACTTACAGGATAAGGTCTCTTCGGGCGCCTTCAGTTCATCGTATAGGCAGTTCCAACTCCCTCGAGTACGAACAGTTAACTACCTTCCCTGTGTAAACGGAATAGAGGCTTTCTTTTGAACTAAGCTTGCCCTTAAAGGGTTAAGATTATAAAAAAGTGAGGCAAACTAACCAAATTCAGATCGTCTATGCTGTCACACTTTAAGATAGGACTTATAACATGTATCAGCCTCTCTATCGCTATAGCTCGTTGGGTTTAAATGAACGAATGGGGCTCTTGCTAACTATTGATGCATGCGATTGAATGTAGGTTATTTTTGCGTAAAAACCAGCGACAACCACGACTAGCGCATCAGAAACTTAAAAAATTCACTCACACACTAACAAAATGATTTTTAATTTTTATTTTTTTTGACGACGGAGCTATACGGTGGTACCATGGGAGACTCCTATCTAATTTCAGGCTGCTTCCCTCTGTGTGTTTCTACAGAGATACAGATAAATTAGATAGGAATCTCCTATGATACCTGCATAGCTCCGCCATCTCTTCTCTTCAATGGCGGAGCTACGCAGGTGTCATGGGGGGGGTTCTGTCCAATATGTCACTCTTCTTTATAAAAACACTCAGAGGAAAGCAGAAAATTTGATAAGTATGACTCTCGTGGTACCTGCGTAGCTCCGCCATCACGCCTTGAACTTCAAAGTCCATTTTGTGAGTCTGTAATTGAATGGGGCTGTTGCACACTTTTGCTAAAAGCGCTTTATTAGTCGACTCTGTTGGGAAACCCTAAAAAAATAACTATGGCACCATTTAAAACTTCCGAAATCCACTCCTAAAGTCAATAAACGCTTTTATTTGCGCGAGTGTAATGGTGGCATAGGGCAGTAATAATGGGAGATTCCTATCTAAATTTCGTCACTCTCTCTATGCTGGGAAGGATGGTTCACAGAGTAATTAGTCATCAGAGTAGTGATCCACATCCGATGAATGGTACTGTGACATCTGAAGACACCGGTGTCAAATGAAAGTAATCTCCTATTGGTCACTTCGTGATGAAGGTATAGTATTTGTTATATGGAATCTCCCATTATAACTACCCTAAGCCACCATTACGCTCGCGCAAATCAAAGCGTTTATTGACTTTAGGAGTAGATTTCGGAAGTTTTAAATGGTGCCATCGTTATTTTTTTTAGGGTTTCCCAACAGAGTCGACTAATAAAGCGCTTTTAGCAAAAGTGTGCAACAGCCCTATTCAATTACAGACTCACAAAATGGACTTTGAAGTTCAATGCGTTATTTCAATCGTTATTTTTGGAGGTTTTTACACCAGAATCGACTGTCAAATCACGGATAACAAAAGAGTGCAACAGCCTTATTATGAACTTTTTAAAAAGCTCATCGCAATGACCCTGGATTTTAAACTCAAAACTTACAGGCCAGGGTATATGCCTGGTGCAATGTGCGCAATGCACATGATACCACCTATTGTAAGTACAAGGCAGTGGTGTAATCTTGGGGGGGGGACGCGGCCTTTCCCCCCTCCAATATTTGAGGTGGGGGGGGAGTATCATCTGCCCCCCACGAATAATTTGATGAAAAAGAGGAGGGAAAAAGAGGGAGGGAGAAAAGAGAGAGAGAAAAACACGGAAAAATACACAAAAAAATAAAGAAAGAAAGCAATAATTACAGTTATCGAGAAGCAAAAAATGGCAAGAATAAGTAGCTCCATTTTACCCTTAAAATGTGCCTAGAGTAAATCTAAAGTGAAAAATTCCTCTGTTGTCAATGAAATGAAGAAAATATACATTGATTCTATTAGCTTCTGTTCTCGGTTGGTTATTTGTGAAAGATTCAATTCCTTAAAATATAGTCTATGAGAGAACCCAAATGTTAAAATTTTTTTGGTGGAAGACCCCCGGACCCCTTAATACTTGAAAGTGTCCCCCAGATTCCCCATAGTATTAGAGTATTTGCTACCCCCTCCCCTCAAAAAGAATCTCAAATTTACGCCACTGAGCGAAACATTACATTTACTGCAGACATTTGGGGTTAAAGTGCCCTTTTTAAATTTCCAAGAGACTTCTAACCGCTAGGAACAATTTCCCAAAGCCTAATTAAACTTTAATAGGCAGAAATATCAGCTCCATCAAGCTGAATTAACAAGGGGAGGCTCAGAAGTCGCCGCCTCCGATTTTGAAAACAATTGCACGAAAATGTAGCTAAAGTAAAACTATTAGACCCGTGTTTCTCACTTTTTGCCAATGGGCCTTTCTAAAGCGTCAGGAATTTTTTGAAAGTTGCCGAAATTCACGTAAATATTTGGAACGCTCGCCGATCGGGTTTTTACGTGAATTTCGGCAACTTTTAAAAAATTCCTCACGCTTTAGGAAGGCCCATTGGCAAAAAGTGAGAAACACGGGTCTAACAGTTTTACTTTAGCTACATTTTAATGCAATTGTTTTCAAAATCGGAGGCGGCGACTTCTGAGCCTCCCCTTGTAAGTCTAAACTGATAAAATTCCCTTTTTGCCAGAGAAATGAAGAAAATAAATTTAAACTCAGTCATACATTTTTAAATTTTGTGGCATTTTTATTCGGTAGCATTGCTTAAAATATCGTCTAAGGGAACCCAAATTTTAATTTTTTCCGTGAGAGGCCCCCCCTCCCTCAGTAATGAAAGGGGTATTTCCGTTTCTCTACTTCTTTTAACTTTGCTTTCTAAAATAATACTTAGCTCCATTTCCGTTATTCCCTACTTATTTAACTAAAATAAAAAAAGAAACTATTAAAAGTACGTTTAGATATTGGGATTTTGTTAAATAAAAAGAAATAAAAATATTATTATTTAAAAAAAAGATAAAAATTAAAAAATAAAAATTCAAGATGGATTTGATGCTAGGCTTTTATATCGGTTGGAACCAGTGGCGGCTCGTGCAATGAGCCAAAAACATTTTTCCTCCATTTGAAATAATGTAAAATATAATCGATTCGTCGAAAAGGGAACTACGAATCGATTTTTCACACGAATTTAAATGGCAAAGAAGCATGTTTGTCATACCTATCTCATGATCCGCCGGAGAATTCGAACCGTCCAGCTAAAAACCAACCTCCCATGCTTGCCGTTTCTTTATTTGTCTATTCCTCTGAAACTATGAATGTACAAAATGCAGCTTACCTGTTTAGTGGTGCACGTTCGGGAAAACGAATAGAAAGAGACTGATGAAAAATGAAGTGCAGTCCCCCGTATTTATATGAATGCATTTTCTTCCAGAGATCTGACTTAATCCAGCCTGTAATCCCCCCTCATTTCTTATTTCTTCTTCTTCTCAAATGTTGCAATTTGTCAATGATCGACGAGAGCATTAACACCTTAGTGCAGATGAGGGTGTAGCGGGTGGGGGTTTAGGGAGGGGGGTGTCGATTGTCCGAGTCTATTTTCCGCGCAAAGGCGCGTTGCAACGCAGCGAGAGTGTTTTGAAATTTTCGGCAGTGACATTAAGAACCGAACAATGACGGTCAGTGTTAATTAATTTGTTCACGATTATCTCATTTGCTTATTGATTTGCATACGGCTGACATAATGTTTCAATTTTTTTTTCCTCGATTCGGGTCGGGACTGTATTTGTGACCGACTTCGAGTTTGTAAATATGCACACACGCCGCGCGCCGAGATATCCATTCCTCTATTTCTCAGTAGCGCAACGAGAAATTCTCTGTCCCTCGCTCTCTCTCTCTCTCTCTCTATTTTCTCCATTGAAACAAGTGTGTTTGACAAGGATAAACCAGGGGCTTGAACCCCCTTTTTCTATCCTTCTTCAACTTACACATTCAAATGGGAAATGAAAAAAGATAGAAGAGGTCCTGGTTCCGCCATTGCTCCATCTCTTTCCTTTCTCCACCAGAACCTGCATGATAGACAAAGATGGAAGAGGGAATAAAACCCTCTCCTCTTATCCTTTTTTTAACTCACACTTACAAATAGAAAATGAGAGAGATAGTAAAGATCCGGCGGAGTGCGGGTTCGCCGTTGAATACTTAAAGGTATGGCGCAATAATAACTGCAATGAAATGCAATAATTGCATGTGGTATACTTTTTTCGCGGCCCTATACTCGGACTTACGCGGTCCATGGCAGTTTGACAATGACATTTGAACGCGCTGCTTTGCTATTTTTGTTGTTCTAATACTCTCATTCCTAGTTTCATTTATATTTTTTTTTAAAAGATGCGGTTTAGCGTGGAGCGGTATTTCGTCTTATTTGTCTATGCTGTAGACACGGAAACGTAAGAAAGACGGAGATTTTTATAGTTCATGGGAGGATCCAGCAATTCGGCTACCATGAATGGGGCTGTTCACACTTTCGCTTTAAGCGATCTAATAGTCCATTCTCGTGTAAAAACCTCCATAAATAACGATGGCAGCTCTTAAAACTTCCGAAATCCACTCCTAAAGTCAACAAACGCTTTTATTTGCGCGAGTGTAATGGTGGCATAGGGCATTAATAATGGGAGATTCCTATCTTAATTTCGCCACTCTCTGTATGCTGACAAGGATGATTCACAGAAAAGTTAGTTATCAGAGAAGTGATCCACATCCGATGAATAGTGATGTGACATTTATTGACACCGGTGTCAAATGAAAGACGTCTCTTATTGGTCACTTCTTGGTAGGGTTACAGTATGGTTAGATGGGAATCTCCCATTATTACTGCCCTAAGCCACCATTACGCTCTCCGTAAAAAAAGCGTTTTTTGAGTTTAGGAGTGGATTTTGGAAGTTTTGTAGTTCTGCCATCGTTATTTTTGTAGGTTTTTACGCCAGAATGGGTCTGTTGCAAACTTTTGCTACAGCGCCAAAGGATGTCAAATCTCATGTAAAATCGCGTGAAAAGTCCATTGGTGGCATCAGAAAGTCATAAAATGCAGTAATAAACTCACAAGAGGCGTTTAATGAAATCCAAGATGGCGGTAAAATATCGAGCAATCTGTATGTGTCCACCTTTAACATCCAAGGATTGCCAACGTTGACAACCTCGCAGCTTCAAAGGTTATGTGTTTATTTACGTTGTGATTGGGTGTGATCGATATTGTGAGGTTGGCTATCCTTGGATGTTCGTGGTGCATGCATACAGGTTGCTCAATATTTTACCGCCATCTTGGATTTCATTAAACGTCTCTTGTGAGTTTATTACTGCATTTTATGACTTTCTGATGCCACCAATGGACTTTTCAGGCAATTTTACAATAGATTATACACTCTCAATCGTTGTAGCAAAAGTTTGCAACAGACCCATTGACTAATAATTTGCTTACAGCAAAAGTGTGCAACAGCTCCATTCACCCCATTTGAACCGATTTGAGAAAAAAGGATTCTTATAGAGGGGGCCATGACGCCATGGCCCTGTTACGTACCAATTGATTGATTGTTTCTCACAACGAGCTATAACAATATGTCGATACAGAGGATTTGTGGGACGTGATTTTGAAACTTCAAGGAGGTAGCCACAATGCAAATCTGTAATGGACTTTTTACACGGGCTAGGTTTGTTTGCCTCTTATTCTTTAACCTTAAAAAGAAAGTTGTTTATTTTTTAACCTTAAAAAGAAAGTTGTGAGTGTTGTGACGCATTCACTTGAAATTGGTTTTAAACGAAAGTGCAAAAGTGTTTCTGAGTGGCTTTATCTGGACACGGAAATCGATCGATATAACTGTTTCTTTTGGGAGGATTTGCCCGATAAAGAAATTGACTCGTAACAAATACAAGTCAAATTTTCTCATTTCTACAGTTTTACTATGTAGTTCTGTGTCCAGATAACCACTCTAGAAACACTTGCATTTTCGTTTAAAACCGGTTTCCACTGGATTAATTACAATTTTTAAAAAATATGAAGCAAACAAACCAGGTTCAGATCGCCCATGCTGTCACACTTTGGGATAGGACTGATGAGTGATGACATATATCAGCCTCTCTATAGACTGTTTTAGTGCGAAGTCAACGGTTAGTCAACAACCACAACAATGCATTCATCGGCCGCAATCGGTTGTGATAAAACTCGCGTAGCGTTTCAAACTATCTCACTCACTCTCCCGGTGACCCGCCTGCGTAGGTATACGCATTTCTTTCTAGTTTCGAAATTCGTATACAGGGTCTTGTTTTACCTCATACTATCTTCAAAATTGCGTTAAAATGCCTCGAGGAATTCATTTCAGCCAAAAAATTTCACGAAAGACGTCTCTATTTGCGATTTTTGACATTAGAGTGAGGTGGCAGTACATGAGGGTTACGTGAGAGCGAGAGACCAACTTTCTTTGTTTGGAACGCTCATCACCGGCTGCCGCCATTACTGAAAAAAACCGCCCTCTATTTCTATACCTCGTTGGGTTTGCAGTAATTAGTAAGTGAGCGATGATACGTCGAAATAGTGAACCTTTGTAGCAAATGGAATCACGTGATGATTGGGAAGCCAAGCAGCGCTCCAGTTCTTGCAAACCTATTCGTGCATTTTAGGCACAGCATAAGTTCTGCGTCGAAGATTCGACGAAACTCATAAGTATATTACCTACATGTGAAAAAAAAGTGCATTCGTCCATATTTTCGTTTGCTTTTTCTGAACCTACAGAAAAGGTCCGGGGTTCGGGCTAAGCGAAGCAGCTGCTAGTGCACCGTCACTCGACGAGCGCACCTCGCTGCGGCCGATCCGAACGTAATATTATGTTGCTGATTCGCGCGCCGCGCCTTTTTTTCCGTGCGCTCCAGATCCGTTAGTTTTGAAGTAACAAACAAATGATTGCATCAAATTCATAGGAAATTTTATCTTCTCCAACTTTTCTTTGAGGTATTTTTTCATTTTTATCAATGTTAATACCAAGTTACTATGAAAAAACCGCAAAAATCCTGAAATTTTTCAGTTTTCCGTAATTTCCGTCATAGGCCCAAGGAAATTTTGGTGGACATCATCAAATTCGGATCCTGCGATCCAAAATACATAGGAATCGGCATAAAACAGAACCTCTATGGAACTTTCCTTCATAAGCACTTTTTTGATCTCTATTGCTTGGACTAATATTGATCTAGCCAGCGGCTCATTTCCATTGTATTATATTTTGCTTGACCTTGATCGAATTTGACATGTTCACCGCGGACTAGGTCAGCATTCACTTACTACGATTATACGATATGATGCCGCATGGTACGCAATCACTCTCTGCCCGTACTCTGATTCGGCATCGATCGACCGAGAAAAGACAGAGCACCTCATTGGCAGATCCTGCCCTCGCGAACGGGGGGGGGGACTTCGGATTTTTGCAAAAGCATTTAAGTGAACCTATGCAAATAAAGTATCGATTTCTCAGGGATTCAATAAATCCTCTGAAAATCGGGTTTTTACGTAGGTGTATATTTAAATGGAAAACATCCGTTGGTACCACATCGCACGTGCCGCTTGCTGAGTATTGCCACAAAGCAAGGCCCTTGAAAAAATACAAATTTTCAAGTTTGGAATTGAAAATTCATGTGTAAATTCTTGCGTTACGGGACGACCTTTTATTCCCATTTCGCTGAATCTTCAACAGTTTAGCTAGATGTCAGCATTTTTATATGATACCTTATCATTTCACGTAATTTTCTAACAAGAAGCATTATAAGGTAGTAATAGTTGTTCCTGAAATATTAAATTAACCCCCCTCCCCCCTCCCCCGATTCCCCTTATAATTTGCGACTTTCAGAATTCTTGTGGTGGCACTTGTCACCATCTCAAGTAAAAAATGGTTGAACTAGAGTCCCTATATATGAAAGAGTCTCGCCATACGAGGTTCCATCTCTGATTGGCTGCTGAAAAGTGAAGAAGAAGAAGGGGTCTATGAAGCCTGGAGGCGCGCCTCTTGTTTACATCTTCATGGAACCATCTTCACTGCTGCCCAGCTTTGAGGAAACTTTCGGCATTTTTAGCTTGTACTTATGAAAGTTGAATTAGCCATTGATGAAAATGTGTTCAGAACAGAATAAAATTCACGCATTACTTTTAAAACAGGTAGTGAAGCCAACGGGTATTGGAGGTTGGGTTGACCTAACAAAGATTACTTCCACACGAATACTGTATAAGTAATCTTTGGCGGGAAGATCGTTGGATAAAAATGTAAACAAGAGGCGCGCCTCCAGGCTCCTCAGACACCTTCTTCTTCCTCACTTCTGTTCACGTGTCTTGACTCTTTCATATATAGGGACTCTAGGTTGAACAGCAAAGTTTTCTGACGTACTGTCCCCTTTTGACGCTGCGCGTCAAATTTCGGCTCTCATGGAGAATTCAAGGAGCAAGAAAAGGAAAAAATTGTCAGTATTACAGAATGTGTTTTCCCCCAAAATTTGCCTGGATTGTAAGTGAAAAAGGGTCATAATGGAGCTCAATGGTCTGAATTACTAGGGATCGAACTCATATGGGAAGCAAGAAAAATGTCATCAGTTTTTGCCCATTTGAACTGATGCGTCAGAAAATGACGGAAAGAGAGAGAGAGGTTGTCACGTGACTTCAGTGGTCAGTGCTTTACTTTGTCCTTTTCCAACGCGCACGCTCTAATGGTCATCAAAGAGAGAGAGAGAGAGAAGAGAGAGAGAGAGAAGAGAAGGAGAGAGAAGGAGAGGAGAGAGAGAGAGAAGAGAGAGAGAGAGAGAGAGAGAGGAGAGAGAGAGAGAGAGAGATTGATTGAAAAATTTTATTAAAGCATTAATCCCAAACGTAAAACAATAAAATAGGATTAATGCCATGGAGGTCAAGTTAGGACTTTAAAGTCCTTTCTTATCAGGATGAAATAGATGAGGTAAAAGATAGACAGAATAGAATTGATTTTAAGCAAAAACTGATTGAGAGAAAATTGGGAAGCCTTAAAAGTAATTTTGATAGATAATTTAAAAATGAAATGAAAAAAAAAAGTAAAAAGTAAAAAGTAAAAAAAAGTAAAAAAAAAGAAAGAACAAAAATCATAAATACAATAGGACGAAACTAAGGGAGCAAGAAAAGAAAAATAAAAGAAAAGAGACTATGCACTTACATTTTCAAGCAGCATCATGAGCCATTTGTGAACTAAACCTTTAAAAACCTCGAGGGAGACCTCCCTCCAGGTTCCTCAGACCTCCAGTTCCTCAGACCTCCAGGTAACAGATTCCATGCTCTAGAGGCTGATACATGATACGACTTATTAACACTCGGTGTTCGGTGAAGGGGCATTTGGAGCATATTAATTGATCTGGTGGAAGACAAAAATTGAAAAAGTGAGCGGAGATACTGGGGACCCCCTGTCTTTAATACTTTACAAGTAGAAACTAAAAATAAATATTCCCGGCGCATTTTCAGATGCATCCAACCTAGTTTAGGATAATAGGAAGAAATATGATCGTCCCTGCGAAGCCCATAAAATGAACCTGACACAAGCATTCTGCAATCTCTGAAGCTTAATATTTAAAGTTTCAGTGACATCATAATAAACTATTGCACAGTAATCAAAGATTGGAAAAATGAGTGCTTGGACAAGTGCAGTTTTGGTCCTCACAGGGAGATCCCTTCGATATCTATTAAGTTGCTGCAGGATTCCAAAAATTCTTTTTGAAATGGTCGCCACATGTTCATCCCAAGTTAAATTCTCGTTCAGGATGAGACCCAGATTACGCGCAGAGTCCACAAACGGCAATGCTTCGCCCATTAGCTTAAGGGGAGGAACAGACTGATAGTTGACCTGAGATAGCAATCGAGGATATCCAATAAGCATCGCCTGAGTTTTTCGATTACCAATCGAATAAGAGAGAGAGAGAGAGAGAGAGAGAGAGAGAGAGAGAGAGAGAGAGAGAGAGAGAGAGAGAGAGAGAGAGAGAGAGAGAGAGAGAGAGAGAGAGAGAGAGAGAGAGAGAGAGAGAGAGAGAGAGAGAGAGAGAGAGAGAGAGAGAGAGAGAGAGAGAGAGAGAGAGAGAGAGAGATTGATTGATTTTGATTGATTTTATTTAGCCTGGCTCTAATAAGACTTTCAGTAGTCCTTTCTACCCTAGAGCCAGGATAATTGAATATACAATTAAAAATAAATATAAATTATATACAAAAATAATCTTATGGATATAAAAAATGATCAAAAAGACAAAATTAAAACGCAAACAAACAAAAAAACAAAATAATGAAAGAGTAAAAAAACAAGTTAATAAGTAGATAACTAATTAAATCTAAACCCAGAGAAAAAAATAAAGTGAAAAATAAAGTAAATAAATAAATAGGCTGGGAGATACATTCATAAATAAAAATTTAAATAACTAGATAGTTGAGTAGATACATAAAGAGAGGGAGACAATTGGAGATGGAAAAGTATAAGGGGGGGGGATCAGACGTACGTTTCTAAGTAGGAATCTTTGAGTAAATTTAAGAAAATTTTTATTGATGGTTCGTTTCTTAATCCTTCAGGGATATTGTTTAAAAGCTTATTGGAAGAAATGAGGAAGGACTTGTTATAGATTGTAGTTCGGTGAATTGGGATGACGTACTTTTCACCTCCTCTCATTTCAACTTCTCGATTTTGACCCATTGGGATATATTTTCTGAGGAGGAACTGTGGCGTTTTAAAAGTTAGAATACGTTTGACAAAGCTTGCTATTACATAGTTTCTTCTCTCTGCGATCTTTAACCATTTTAACCGGTGATAGAAGGGGGTTACATGAGTCATTAAGGGTAAATTATGGACGTACCTAACGCAGGCATTCTGAGCAACCTGCAACTCATTAATAAGCTCCAAAGAGAGGTCACAAAAAACCGGCATGGCATAATCAAAGATAGGTAAAATCAAAGCAGAAACAAGCTTCCTTTTAACATCAATTGATGGATTAAATGGCATCTTTTTCATTTGATAAAGAGCCCGAAAAACCCTATTTGTGATTTCTCTTACCTGTTTGTCCCAGGAAAGATTATCACAGATAAAGATTCCGAGACTCTTTACTTCCTTTTCAAATGGTACAGGTAAGTCGTTGACTTTTACTCTTAGAATTTCATAATCAATATCTTTCAACAATTTATCATATCCGAGCAATATGGGCTTACACTTAGTAGTATTCATTTTAAGGCCATGTATTTCACCCCACAGCTTCAGACTAAGAAGATCCTCGTTCATCTGACGAATTGCAACGTTTATACTATCTA
Source organism: Trialeurodes vaporariorum (assembly GCA_011764245.1). Taxonomy (NCBI): domain Eukaryota; kingdom Metazoa; phylum Arthropoda; class Insecta; order Hemiptera; family Aleyrodidae; genus Trialeurodes; species Trialeurodes vaporariorum. Next base: position 52,514,876 of record VMOF01000002.1, read on the forward strand.
CAGGACAGGACAGATAGAGCTGTAGGTCGTCAGCATAGAGAATGTACTTGCAATATTTAAAACTTGTCGAGATCTGATTTATGTAAAGAGCAAAAAGAAGCGAGGAAAGGGTTGAGCCTTGAGGGACTCCTACTTTTATGTCTCTCCATTGTGAGAAATTTCCTGATACAGATCTAACTCTTTGCGTTCTTTGATTTAGATATGATCGAAACCAATCTACAGTAAATAAAGAAAAATTAAGAGATCTTAAAATGCTTAAAAGAACGTCATGTTGCACACAATCAAATGCTCTAGAAAAGTCAACAAGCATAAGAATAGTGACATTTTTTGAGTCAAGTTGATAGCGCACATCATCCATTAATTTAATCAAAGCATGCTGTGTATTATGTCCTGTTCTATACCCGCACTGAAAGGGATCAAGTTTGTTGTTGGAGTTTATGAACGAATACATTTGTTTGAAAATGACTTTGTCCAAAATCTTTGCAAGTACACTTAAAATGCTGATGGGCCTAAAATCACTAGGACTTGAGGGATTTCTTTTTTTCTCAATCGGTAAAACAAGAGACTTTTTCCATTGGCTAGGATAAGCGCCATTTTTTGTTGAAAAATTAAAAATATGTGCCAGAATAGGATTGAGTATGGTTGAGCAGCGTCGGATTACATCTAACGGAACGTCATCAGGACCAATTGCTTTAGAGGCTATTTCTGACACTGCACATTTTACATCATCTATCTCAATTTTATTAAAATTAAAAGTAGCAATTTTAGGATTGAATTTATTACTATAAGTCACGATTAAATCTGCGTTGGATGGCATTTGGTTGCTTTCACAAAAATGAGCATTAAGTTCATCTAATGATATTTTAGGATCAGAGAGCTTTTTATCGTCCTTACCTAGTCCACATTTTTTAAAAATTTTCCAAAAATCGCCTGAAGAGGGACTACTTTCGACCAAATCTTTATAAAATCTATTTCTTGAGTTTCGAATCCGTTGTTTAACTCTATTTCTCTTTGATTTATATTTTAGCCAGTCAGACTGTTCTTTTGATTTGCAGTAGTTTTTATAGAGTTTGTCTCTTTTGGCCATCTCTTGTTTGATTTCATTGTCAATCCAAGGTGCATAGTTCCTCTTAATGCGAATATTTTTAGTCGGCGCATATTTATTAATCAAATGATTTAAACAGTCATTTAGGATGGTAACTTTTTTATCAATATTTTTGCATGCGTACAGGCTTTTCCAGTCAAACTGCCTAAGTTCCTCATTAAAATCATCAATTTTCATGTTTTTAAAATCTCTGATTCTGATGTATTTGTCAACAGTGCAATCTGCCTCAAGATTAAAACTTGCATAAATTAGATCATGATTGGAAATCCCCGGAACTTTTTTCTGTCCATGTGATAAAATGGAATCAGTATTGTTCACAATAATTAAGTCTAACCAAGATTCGACATGGGGTAGATGAAACGTCGGCTTCATAGGTAAAACAAACATGTTTAAGCTATCAATTAGGTTACAAAAAGCATTGGCATCATAGGACACATTTTCACGATTGAGTTTGGCATTGAAGTCGCCTAAAAGTATTGAGGAGTCATACATGACTGCTGCGTTTGCAAAGTCCCTAAAAACATCATTGATAAATCCACATTTCGGAGGTCGATAGACAACGCCTATTAGTACTTTTTTCCGTTTTAGTTGTATTTCACCAAAGATGAATTCTGGTTTCCTAGAGTATTCCCCTGGTGATGCAGAAATTTGCTTGAATTTTAAGATTTTTTTCACATAGAAAGCAACACCACCACCATTTTTACCCAATCGATCGTTCCTAACAAATTCATAATCACAAATATCGTACTTTTTTGACAAAACAGCCGGTTTCAGGAAGGTTTCAGTTATGGCGATTACATCAAACTTTTGACTTGAAACACTCTTGTTAAACTCTTCCCAACATGATGACAAGGATTCAACATTTACGTGCGCGACATTTAGTTTATTTCTGTTTATAACAATGCTATCTTCATAATACTGACTACTGAAATTTTTAAGTTTATTTTCTGGGCAACCGCTAAATAAATTATTGTGTTTTCTATTCTGCACAATCATTTTGTAGTATTTCGGGAAATTTGACGTAAATGTGAAAAATTCTTTGTGGTATACTAATTGCAAATAATTAAAGCTAATATAATGAGGGCAGGGGCTAACCAAAAGTAACCAATTCCGAATTTAATCAAAGTATTATGTACTAAACCATAACAGAGCAGGAGAGAGAGAGAGATAGAGAGAGAGAGAGAGAGAGAGAGAGAGAGAGAGAGAGAGAGAGAGAGAGAGAGAGAGAGAGAGAGAGAGAGAGAGAGAGAGGAGGGGGGGGTGGAGGGAGAGAGAGAGAGAGAGAGAGAGAGAGAGAGAGAGAGAGAGAGAGAGAGAGAGAGAGAGAGAGAATTCTTGGGCGCGCGACCGCGCGTCTGTTCCTGAGCCATGTGTTTCCCTGAATATGAATCTCTCATCTCAAATTACAGGCTGACGCTTCCATTCATGTCTGATAACATTTGGTTTTCTATCTCACTCATCGGGCATTTGAAGCAGCAGTCTTCACCCAGTGCACAGTTTTCAATTACCTCAGCGAAATGTTTAAAAGTTTCAAGTGGAACCAGTGACGTGGGATTAAAAGTGAAAAACTCGAGTCAAAGGAATACCCGCTATAAGCAGGCAAGTAATTTTTTTATTGCATTCGAAAATGTTCCGAGGAAAAACGTATGTTTTTTATTTTTTATTTTTAATCTGTAGCGTCGTGTGTCATCTGGCAACGTTACAATCAGTCTATTTGAAACCGTGTAAAAATATCGATTCGACGTAGTGCGAGGTGCACCTCCAAATAGTTTGACGTTTTTTAATGGATTTCTGTCTCATTGAAACGTTGCCAGATGCGACGCCTCTTCTTTTAATTACTGAATCTCAGCTTTGTTTGAGGCCAACAATTATTTAGCGGGGTCAAAAGGGACCCCCAAATGATGTTTGGGGGGGGGGGGGTCAAAGGAGGCCTCCTACCTGACTCTTCTGCAGTAGGCCCTGGAGGAGTCTCCGATCATGAGGTTCATTAACAACAAGTCAGTTTGGTAGCGCTGTAATCTTTAATCTTTGTTCCATTAGTGCGATGTAAAGGCGACCCATCGCTTCGCTTAGCAGCAGCATCTTCGCACAGGGTTGTGGGCCCTTAATTTGAGGTATTATAGAAGCCTTAAAGACAGAGGTGCAGTGAGTCGATGCACTCGTGCCAACTACCACCCTCCCGGGAAGAGGGCGAAGGGTCTCTGATTGTGAGAGCTTGTGATTCATTTAGTGGTTTCAATTCCTTGCGCCTTCAATTCGTGGTTTATGCAAATGTGGTACCGTCATGTAGGAATAGTTATCTCAAAACAACTTAATTTATTCCGAGGGACCAAATAATGTTGCGGCTTGTGACGTTGGCCTGTGCGATGTCCAGTTTCGTGCATCTAAGTTCGATGTACAAAAAACATTGACATTTTATTGATGCATCGAAACCAATTTTAACAATTCAAAAATGAGAAACCACTGAAAATCATCATACTTCTTTATGCTTTTGAAATGGTTTTAAGCAAAAAAAATGGCACTCTTGTATGTTTTCAGTCGAAATATCGACAAATAATGAGTTTCGATGCTTTGATTAACATCAACAATAGTATCGATCGAATCCATTCGATATAGGGGAAACATCGAAACTTTCAAATATCGCACAGACTTAGCTTGACAGTCCTCCGGAAGACGTTGAATGGTGCCCGCTTGAGTGAAGTTGCGTGGGGGTTTAGCTCTCCGCAAGTGCTCACCGATCATCTGTGGGTGGGGGGGGGGGGCGTGAGGACGTAACATTATTTGGTCCCAGTGCCACAGAATAATACAATCAGAAGGGAAACTCCCATAAGAGCCAATGGAAACAAGATTTGGAATTTACTGGCACAAACTGGCAACTGTGCCTACTCACTTCTCAAGATGGCGGACATGCTTTTTCAGGCTATACAACCAATCACAACTCGGCCAGTTGCCGAAGATCTGCCGAAGATACTCACTTTCGAACATGGCGGCCCGAAGTAAAGAATGTTTCAAAATGAATTAGAGTTTCCCTTCTGATTGTATTATTCTGTGCCAGTGCTATTGTGATCAGGTGCTTGGTTAAGCCGAAGTTGTGGGCTTGTGGCTCAAGTTGCTTCGTCAGAGGTAATCCTCCTGTGCCTTCAATGCGCGGATTATGCAAAAACGGCACCATCAAGTAGGAATAGTTATCTCACAATAACTCCATTTATTTCCGGCGCTTTTGTGATCAGGTGGGATGAGTGAGTTACGCCAGTAAGATGATTGGATTTGTAGGTACGCCACGCTTGCTCTCATTGTCCAGTCTTTGACTCATGTCTAGCTAAAGCATAAGTTGTTCTCAGCTTAAATTTATCATAAATTACTTGCATACAATGGGGCTCTTCCAAACGTTTGCTCTGAGCAAATAAATAGTCCAATCTGATGTTCAGACCAGCGAAAATCTCACTGAGGAAGTCTAAAATTCAGTCATAAACTCACATAGGTAACTGCTCTAACAGCAAAGATCGCAAAGGCGGTTCAACGCAGGTATCATGGGAGCCTGTCTATTATGTCACTTTCTCTACGGAAACACAGAGACATGTCTCAATTTAGATAGAAATCCCCCATGATACCTGCGTCTCTCCGCCATTAAACCCGATTCTGAGAGTGAATATCATGATTTTTTACTTAGTGTACTCATCTTCATTTTTACAGGTTTTTATGCAAGAATCAACTCTTCAATCCCCTATACCAAAAGTTGGCAAGACCCCCATTCAATTGACCGAGTCTTGCCCTACTTTCTTCTGTACCTAAATCAAAGGAGTTCAAAAATTGGCTATTAATTTTTCTCGCTTTGAAATGTTGCCAAAGTTTTAGAGCAATGGGTGAAAAAACTTATGAGTTATGAGCCTTTTCAAATGCATCTGTTTTTTGCCGTTTCTGGCTGATTTGGGCATTTGTGTCAGATGTAGGTTTACTTTCACTGTATTGAAAAACTTCTACTAACCGCCAAGTCATCTCCTGCCCTCAATTATACGTCGGATACATGCATGCCATGTATTCAACAGTCGTAACAAGATCCCATATTTGAATGAAATCCTATTTTTGTTGGTGAAAGAAGAGAATATTCTTATAAAACTTTCTTCGATTTTTAGATCACATGTCGTTAAACGCGAGTGCAAGATGCTGTGCTTTATTTTTGATCACTCTCATCAAATCATTGCGATCAGAAGACTTTTCCTATGACGAACAGTAAGTTCTAATTTCTCTCTTTCTTTACTCTTCATTTTAAACAAACTCTTATAATAATCAAATTATCGATTTGAACATACAGGGCTCCAAACAAAAGCTAGTTTAGAGTAAATTTTCCAAAAAATATTTTTCAAACGGAACTTGAGGATTGGAAACGCAGCAAAATTGAGCCAGCGATTTTGCGATACTGGATTCAACAGATGTTTGTTGAATACATTTGTAATATAAAGGAACGTTTTTGCCAAAATCCAGCCATTCCCGAATTTCGTCATCTGTCTGGTGAAAAAATTTCGAATGAACTTCTTCGAAAAATACAATCGCTGATGCATACAATTTTATTATGTGCCTAATTTTGCGCATCGGGGCTATTGCATTTTTTTGTTACAAGTCATTTAAGAATAGATTCAGAGGTAAAAATCTTCAAAAATATCGATGGTTTAACCCCTTATGGACCAAGCTCGAGTTTTCTCGTTTTTCCTCTCAAGTCTACTTCATATTGTTCAGGTCTTCATTCCGGATAAAAGCGATTATATCGATGAAAACACTTAAAAGATAAGGTCTTGTCGGGCGCCTTCAATTCGTCGTATAGGCAATTCCATCTCCCCCGAGTACGAACAGTTAACTACCTTCCCTAAATAAACGGATCAGTGGCATTATTTTGAGCTAACCTGGTCTTCGAAGGGTTAAGCACTAAAAACTTACAAAATTCATTCCACATGCTGTTTCTCATGAGCGCACTACTGTATAATGAGGATATTGGGCACTGGTGAATGGGAAATTCCCAGCTGATAATACTGTAACTCCATCAAGAAGTGACCAATACGAGACGAATCTCATGAGCGCACTACTGTATAATGAGGATATTGGGCACTGGTGAATGGGAATTTCCCAGCTGATAATACTGTAACTCCATCAAGAAGTGACCAATACGAGACGAATTTCTTTTGACACCGGTGTCACCACGTGTCACGGTACGGTTAATCGGATGTGAATCACTATACTCTGGTATCTATATTACTCCGTATAAGTTTTCCTTGTCAGCATAGAGAAACAGACGAAATTGAGATGGGAATCTCCCATTATTAGTGCCGTACGCCGCCATCATGTTCGCGCATTTAAATGCATTTCAATGAGTTTTTTGAGTGACTTTCGTGAGTTTTTAGTGCTACCATCGTCATTTTTTGAGGTTTTTGTCGCTGAATCGGCTCTTTAATCGCCTGTAGCAAAAGTGTGCAGTTGTTTCATCGCTGAATTGTATTTGACGTGAATCCTCACTGATCGATTAGCGATCAAAACCAGCAACATTTTTCGACTCAAATTATTTTCTTATGCACTGTAGGCCACGCCTTTCAACGACGAATGGCCACCTTCACATTATCTCAGCGATGGACCGGAACATAACGCTTCAAACGTCTGGAGATGGCCACGTGAATCTGAATGGAGAAAATTTACTGCATATTACCAAAAAAGTAAGTTGCTAGACCAGTAAATAAAATATATTTTTTATTGGAATGAGTTGAGAACTTTGACTCAAGTATAATAGGGCTCCGCTAAACTGAATTTTTAAAGGAAATCTGCAATAACTTTCGAACTACAATCAGGTCCAATTTATTGCTATATACAAGCTTGATTGAAGGTATTGGCGGAGCCAGCCTTCGCGAACGGGGGGGGGACTCGGGATTTTCGCCCACCTTCGCCCCCTGATCCCCACTTGCCAATGATCAAAGAGTATGTAGTCTCAGTACCTCCGAGCATAGTACCTACCTAATATACCGGACACAAACAAATATCCAATAATCCAATTTTGAACCGTTTTTCAATGAAATGAATATAGGCAGGTATTTCATTGTGTTATTACGACAGTTGTAATTCGTGAGTTGTTCTCTTACATTATAGGCAAAGAGCGTGAATACATTTTTCGAGTCCTTCAGAATGTACGAATTGCCCGAAATAAAAGACAAGCTAAGCCGATACTCGGAATATTTGGAAGGCACGCATGGACTTGTTCAGAAAATGGCACGATTTGACGGCTCTGTCTTTCTCAACGGTAGTGGTGGATTAACAAATGCTACCTCGAGGGTAAGTATGTAGTTAAAACAAACTACAATTTTTTTTCAAAAGTGCATTATTTTAGGTACATTTTGAATCTATGAGAAACGAGTCTGAGTGAACTTTGTGATTTTTCAGTGTACACATCGTAATTTAAGCTGTTTTATTACCTAATGCAAGAATTAACTATTCCATAGTCCATACCTCGCATGTACTTACAGTCGACTAATTAAAGAATGTCAGATGACGCCTTAGATTTTGGCTCCGATAGGCCACCTGCAATGCTTAAAGTCATTGTGATACGCATTGCAGGAAGTCTACCTGAACCAAAAAAATAGGCGGCATCTGACATTCTTTAATTCGTCGACTGTATAGCAAAAGTTAGCAAAAACCCCACTATCAATCATCTAGCTATCCTGTGCCAGGGTCCTTCAGAACCAGTATGTTTACTCTTTCATGGAAGAATCATTCTAATTCTTGGCATTGTTCTTCTTTTTTCCAGAATATTCCCAATCTCGAACGAACGGTAAGACAATCTTGGCGAAATTTCTCACTTGCTTTTTTCTGCTAAGTACCTATATGTAGAAATACAGGGTGTTTCAGACCACCTGGCAAGCTATTATTGTGGCCAAACTTAGGCAAACATGAAAAATCGGTAAAACACGAGTAACGTATACCAAAGACCCCAAAGAATTCGGGGGAAATATTTTCAGCCCCCCAAAACCACCCATTGGGGGTTATTTAGGGGGGTGGGTACCCATATCTCAAAAAACTCAAATAGAAAGGGTATGTTTTGACATTGGAACCTAATACGGCATAAAAAAACAAGACTTTTTTATCTTGAGTTTTTTTTCTAAAAACCACCCTTTACTGAGTTAGGGGTAATTTTTTAAAAAAATTGGGGCAGTGTTTGATTGACCGCTGTGACCCTCCAAATCATTGGATTTGAAAAAAAAAAAAAAACTAAGAAGTTTCTGAAAGGTCAGACCAAGGGCTTTCTTTTTACGTATCATATGCCTATTTTTTGTGAAAAAGGGTACAAGGCCCCCTCACCGCAAAATTTTAGGCTTCGGGGGGCCCTGCGTAAAAATGTTCAAATGTAAAGGTATAGCTTGTGATACTTCATTTGAAAGGTCTTTAAGAGACGAAAAAAATTATGCCCCCCAAAATTCGTAAAAACTACCCCCTTTCAAAATGGCGGCCGTTTTAAGATTTGGGGGCTTAAGGGGGGACCTTCAGAAAAATGACCTAAAATTGAGCGGTACATAGCTAAAAAGGTCTTAAATAGAGAAAAATAATGGTTCAAACCGCGAAAGTCAATCTGACTTTTCAAACCAATGTTACGGCCGATTGAAATTTAGGGGCACCTTTCTGGGAAACTTAACTACCTCAAATTTCAATTGGCCGTAACTTTGGTTTGAAAAGTCGGATTGACTCGCGGTTTGAACCATTATTTTTCTTTATTCAAGACCTTTTTAGCTATGTATCGCTCAATTTTGCCGCCATTTTGAAAGGGGGTAGTTCTTACGAATTTTGGGGGCATCACTTTTTTCGTCTTTAAAAGACCTTTCAAATGAAGTATCACAAGCTATACCTTTACATTTGAACATTTTTACGTAGGGCCTTGTACCCTTTTTCACAAAAAATAGGCATGTAATACATCGAAAGAAAGCCTTTGGTCTGCCCTTTCAGAAACTTCTTAGTTTTTTTCAAATCCAATGATTTGGAGGGTCACAGCGGTCAATCAAACACTGCCCCAATTTTTTTAAAAAATCACCCCTAACTCAGTAAAGGGTGGTTTTTAGAAATTAAACTCAAGTATAAAAAAGTTTTGTTTTTTTATGCCGTATTAGGATCCAATGTCAAAACATACCCTTTCTATTTGAGTTTTTTGAGATATGGGTACCCACCCCCCTAAATAATCCCCAAGGGGTGGTTTTGGGGGCTGAAAATATTTCCCCCGAATTCTTTGGGGTCTTTGGTGTACGTTACTCGTGTTTTACCGAATTTTCATATTTGCCTTAGTTTGGCCACAATAATAGCTTGCCAGGTGGTCTGAAACACATTGTATAATTTAAGTATATTCCATCATAGCAACAGTGGGTATAGCTCCAGGTCCCTATGTTTAACAGAAATGCTCGACTCGCTTCCCGCGTCATCTTCAGTGGCGCGAAAATCAAAAAAGCAGAATTCAAGATGGCCGACAAAAGAAGAAAACACACCGACTCACAATCAGTTGGGCGACTCCGAGAGTATCGCCCGAGTGAGGTCGGCGATACGCGGAGTCACTCGAGTTTATTGATTCCAGCTCATAAATCCCATAGCAGTAGGTACTTAATTAAATAAGTAGGTAGTAGGTAATCTTTGAAATCAATGTCCGACTGTGAAAGAACATTTTTTTTTTCATTATACTATCTTCCACTCCGTGGCGAAATTTAAGTGTACATTCTAAATTAAAATGAATACACAGGGTGTTTCACAACAGGACAGTGGCACTTGTTTTTTAACTACTCCCTGCCATAGGCACGAGAGGAAGTCTAAAGCTTGATAAACCAAGGGGTTGTAAAGTCCCTTGGCTTCCTTCGATTAAGTCTTCGGGTCACCCTGGCACACTATGGGACGAAATGGCAAAAAAAGGGACATAGACGAATTTTTTGTGAAAACATGCCCTTACATGAATGAAAACTGTTGCTTCGTGCTTTTTCGCGTCTGAGAAACTTAACCTAGGATCCTTTTCAAACAATTTTGAGTTTCAACCCTTTCAGACCCAATATTTTTTTCAAATTCAAGGAATCTTTTATTATATTTTTTTTCTCTCTTTTTTTTTTTTCAATTGCGTCTCTATACGTTGTGACTACCCCACATCGGTTTTTGAGAGCAAACCAAACCTTTTAATGAACGTCATGAAATTTACGACGGTTTGACTCGCACAGTGGGCTGAAAAAAGTTTAAATAGGTTAAAAAATGATAAAGACAAAAACAATTTTTTAAGACAGATTTTCAGAGAGAGATTTTTTGTTTTTGTTTTTTTTGTGATGTAGTGTATCTATGTATATTGAAAAGTACTGTTATCTCAACCTTTTCCTGCATCGAGACAATAAAGGGACGAATCCTACAGGGTGTTGAAAAAAAAGTTTCCACTGTGGTTATTTCAAAAACGGCTGTGAATTTCGAAAAACGGCCGAACACGTGTCCAATAATATCGAGAAGGACCCATTTGGGGGGGGGAGGTTGTTTTTTTCGGCGCCCCCCTGGGAGGGGCTGGGGAGGGGGTCACCCCCCGGAAAATCAAACTTTTCTTATGGCAGCCCTGTTTTTTTTATTTCAGTATCTCAATGAGCATAAAAAAAGAAACATTTTGGCGCAAACCAAAGGTCAAATCGTTTTTCGTTTTCGATATCGAAGGTCAAAGTTCGATAAGGACCTATTTTCAAAAAATCATTACTCCACGTTTAGATACCGAAATTTAGAAAACTAGGGGTCTAAAATACTCCCAAAAGCAAGCCCTTTTCAGAAAAAAATACAAATTTGACACACATTTAGCCAAAAATAGGATTTAGCGCCCCCCCAAAAACTGTTAAAGTTTTTGCATCCTAGGGGGGCCTATCAGAAAAATTCCTTGAGACGACCCCTATCGAGTGATACATCGATCAAAAGAGCATTTAAAACTGAGCATTTTGGTGCAGACTGGAGGACGATATCGTTTTCCACATTCGAGATATCACATGTCAACGTTAGATTTACAAAATTCGATATCTCGAATGTGGAAAACGATATCGACCTCCGGTTTGCGCCAAAATGCTCCAATTTTAATGCCCTTTTGATCGATGTATCACTTGATAGGGGTCATCTCAAGGAATTTTTCTGATAGGCCCCATGGGGGGCAAAAACGTTAACAATTTTTGGGGGCGCTCAATCCTATTTTTGGCTAAATGTGAGTCAAATTTATATTTTTTTCTGAAAAGCGCTTGCTTTTGGGAGTATTTTAGACGCCTAATTTTTTAAATTCCGGTATCTAAAGGTGGAGTAATGATTTTTTGAAAATAGGTCAATATCGAACTTTGACTTTCGATATATCGAAAACAAAAAACGATATCGACCTTCGGTTTGCGCCAAAAAGTTGCCAGGAAGGTTCGCGCCAAGATGGGCGAGCGCGTGGTGCGGCGCGGCTCGGCCCGGCCCGGCTGCATCACATGCGCTACGCTGGTCGCTGACTGCCTGCCTAAACTCGGGCTCTCCGCGTTAAATTTTCCGATACCTTCCTGTGCATTTTTGCTCATAAAATCTGAATATGCAGTCTTCTGCAGCTGATCTTGGTCTCATTTTGAAGCTGAGGATACGTAGAATAACATGGTGTAAAGCATTTGCTGGCCTTTTTTGGCCATTTTTTTAAATGTTTCACTGAATTTAAAGTATCAGATGTACATTAGGAGCGGACTTTGGAGCCTCCATTCAAAGCTTAAATAAAATTTTTTGTGGAAGGTTTTAATGTGTAGTGCTAGTTCTAGTCATATCATAACTGCTAAAAAGAGCAAACGGGGCTCGGCCACTTTCTTAATAATTTTTGAGCATTATTTCGTCCGACTTGCTAATTCCGGAATTTTGCCTCTCTGTCGCCAATCATGTTTTTGACGTAATTTTGCCACAGATTTCGACCATAAAAAAATATATAGCTACATTTTCCCATTCAAGTACATCGTTGAGCACCCATTTCAGCCCAAAAAACATGGAAAAGTCGTACTTCACAATTTCGTCAAATGTCCCGGTTTTTTCCCATTCGTTCCATAGTGTGGCATCGTCTAACAATATGAGTGCGTCATCATTTACGATTTGCGAAAGAACATCTGACAGAAGTTTTGGAACGATAATTACCGGTTTTGAAGTATTTTTCATGATTTTTTGCCGTATATGAGTGAATCAGCTTTCAATTTTAATAGTTAAATCAGGCTGCAAACTCTCGCACTGCTCTTATTATTCGGAGCTTGTAACTTTCAAATCGTCTTCTTGAAAATATATCGAGGGATAAAGTCTGTATTGTGTGATCATACAAACTCGGCTAAATGGAGTAGCGCTCCATTCCATTCCTTATGCTGCTCAAAAAGTGGCGAAAAACAGTGCTATGTGGCAACGTAGTATTTTGTCCATCTGAACCTTGTCTTAATTTAAATTATATTATAGATTCGTTTCAACTCATCATAGGTTCGGAGGTTGGCAAGAGATGTGCTTCGGTTGAAACAACTCCTGCAAGCGGACGAATGCTTCAGTAACCCGTGTCGAAATGGTGGGACTTGTATCGACCACTTTAATGGGTTTCAGTGTCAGTGTCCAGACGCGTGGGAGGTAGGTGACTCATCATCAAACAATTGAACCCATGGGGCCATGGGCGCTGACCACAATGCTACAATTTTCTATGGGTGTGGGCCAAAGAGTGAACAAGAGCCGCAATGAATTAAATAGAAGACCTGCGTGGTCAACGCAGATAAGGGATCGGAAGCGCGGGCTGGCCTCTGATTGGCTGTAAGCGTGGGTCCAAACTTTTTTTTGGCGTGATGGAAATTGACACGGGGTTTTCGTTCCGGGCCGTTCATCTCGAAACCTGTTCAAAATTGACACGTCGCAATTAATACGAGTCGATTCAGCAAAACTTTTTCAACAAATTGATAGGTCATAAGTTCCAGTTTATTGAAAATTCAAAAAGACTGTCTCAGTTGAAAAGCACAAACAATAGTGAGTTTTCTTGCTTGACGTGTGTTCGAGTAACTCACTATTATGTGTACCTACTTTTCAACTGAGACAGTCTCTTCGAATTTTCAATACATTGGTACTTATGACATACTATCAATTTTTTTTTAGAAAATTCTACTAAATCGACTCGTATTAATTGCGACGTGTCTATTTTGCACAGGCTTCGAGATAAACGGCCCGGAACGAAAACCCCGTGTTAATATCCGTAAGGCCAAAAAAACTTTGGACCCACGCATTTCCCTCCATTTCCAGGCAATCAGAAGCCACGACTCTTATCAGCATTGCCCACGCTATAGCTCCCAATGCAATTGCGACTCTCGTTTACTCATTGGTGTGGGCAAAACCTCAAACGCAAACCCGGGGGGGGGGGGGGGTCAGTTTTTAAAAATGCAAGAGGTGACTCAATAAACAATCGAACCCATGGATGCCGACGGAAAAATTATAATTTTCTAATGGGGGCAAAACCTCAAAAACAAATTCCAGGGGGAAGGGGGAGGGAGGCTACTCTTAAAAATCGTAAATGTTTCCTTGTTTTCAGCTCATTTATGGGGACACGGGGCAGTCAGTTGCAACTGTATAAGGGTCTAAATTTCAGTGTTTTCTGGAAAGCAAATGGAAGCTCTCCGTGGAGCTGAAAACAAGGATGCCTTTGGTTTCATTATTCCGGAGATGCGATTTTGACCCAAAATGCATTGTTTTAAATCGGAATTTCACGATGACGATGTGACGTCACACCCTTCCCGCTTTTTTGCTACTTTACAGGAGTGTTTCACCGAGACTGGGACTTTCATTATCAGTAAAGAGCCAAAGGCACATCGGTCATTTGTTCCCAACTTGTCAAGCACTTTCATTTTCTTCATATAAACAGCAAGTAGACCATTCCAACTGCCCCATTAGCGTAAAATATACATATATTTTAATCCGGTGTGATACCGCAGAGTAATTTCTCGGGAATGAACGTTAAGGGGATACCTACTTCTCAAAGAAAATAAGTTTCAAATTAGTTTAGTCTACGGAATCATACCTTATCTTTCGACCAGGTATAAAGAATTATTTTCAAAGTTTTTTTAAAAGCCGGTGCGGTCAGAGTCTTGCCGAAAATTTTTCCTAAATCTTTCAAAAAATATTTCTGAAATATGTAAATGCTCATAACTACAGTTTGCCGAAAATAATATTTATAAAAAATATTTCCAAAAAAAAAAAAAGTGCAAATATTTTTAAAATGTTTCCGAAAGGTATTCTAATAAATGCAAAATGTCGACTTTTTTTTTTAAAAAAACATAGTTTTCAAATATTTTAAAAGAATTTTCAAGAAACTTTTTTTCCCATTTTTCTTTCTTTTTTTTCAAGATTTGGGAAGGTAACACAGGTTTTTAAAATGTTGCCAATAGTGAAGAATGTAGCTGTTGCAATATTTTGCTTCAGGCTTGTTAATAATTGGATACGGGGTATAAAGCCCTGTAAAAATTACGATTAACGCACTCAAAATTCACGAAATCCACTCCTAAATTCATGAAATACTTTCAAACGCGAGACCGGCGAGACCGTAATAGCGGCCGTTGCCGCCGATCACATTGGGTTTCTCTCAATCAGTGGCGTAGCGTGCAATTTGGCAACGTTGCAATGTGTCGATTTAAACCCATTAAAAAGATCGAACAATAGGGTGTTCGGACCTTTTACATGGGTTTTAATGGACACAATGCAACGTTGCCAAATTACACGCTACGCCACTGATCTCAATCAGCTCCATCCTCACGAGGTGTCCTCGCGGCACCACTCAAGAAGAAGAAGAAGTATACAACTGCTTAAGATTTAGGCGGCAACGGCCGTCATTACGGTCTCGCTTTTGAAAGCATTGTATAAGTTTGAGAGTGAACACCGTGATTTTTTCGACCGCTAATCGTTATACAGGGTGTTTCACATAACCTGCTCACTATGGTTTTCTTGAACGCGGGACGATAACAAAAATCGGGAAAAATCGGTTTCATGGTAATTCGGACTTGAAGTTTCATTTAAAAATACCGTCACGACCCAAAATTTGGTCTTTGGGGGGTTTTCAGGTAGGGCACCCCCCTAATCTCGAAAATTTCAAATGGCAACCCCCATCTTGTGATACTTCATTTGAAAGGGCGTAAAATTCTAAGCATTTTGGCTTGAACCGGAAGTAAATATCTTTTTTCGTGTTCGAGATATCGAAGATCGAAGTTCGATTTTGGACCAATTTTCGAAAATTCGTAACTCCTACAAAAAGAGTCGTAAAACCAAAAACTGCTCATGCAAAATACTCTACTTGATGAGTACTTTCAAGAAAAAAATACAAATTTTGAATCAAATGAGCCGGAAGTCGGCTTTTAGGCACCTTAAAAGTTTTGCCGGGAAAACCCCGATTCATCAAAATTTTCAAATGGCAACCCCTATCTTTTAATATCTCATTCGAAAAGGCGTAAAACGTTATGCATTTTGGCGCAATCCACAGTTCAATATCGTTTTTCTTATTCGATATATCGAAAATCGAAGTTCGATTAGGACCATTTTTCGACCCTGTAAAAAATGTTTCCAATCGTGTGATACATCATTCGAAAGCGCCTAAAAAATCAAGCATTTTAGTGCAAACCGGGAGTCAATACCTTTTTTTGCGGTCGAGATATCGCAAGTCAAAATTTAGTGTCCGCTTGGGGCCTACCTTAAATTTTGACTTGCGATATCTCGACCGCAGAAAAAGGTATTGACTTCCGGTTTGCGCTAAAATGCTTGATTTTTTAGGCGCTTTCGAATGGTGTATCACACGATTGGATCCATTTTTTACAGGGTCGAAAAATGGTCCTAATCGAACTTCGATTTTCGATATATCGAATAAGAAAAACGATATTGAATTTTGGATTGCGCTTAAATGCATAACTTTTTACGCCTTTTCGAATGAGATATTATAAAATAGGGGTTGCCGTTTGAAAATTTTGATGAATAGGGGTTTTCCCGGCAAAACTTTTAAGGTGCCTAAAAGCCGAATTCCGGCTCATTTGATTCAAAACTTGTATTTTTTTCTTGAAAGTACTCATCAAGTAAAGTATTTTGCGTCTGAAGTTTTTGGTTTTACGACTCTTTTTGTAGGAGTTCCGAATTTTCGAAAATTGGTCCAAAATCGAACTTCGACCTTCGATATCTCGAACACGAAAAAAGATATTTACTTCCGGTTTAAGCCAAAATGCTTAGAATTTTACGTCCTTTCAAATGAGGTATCACAAGATAGGGGTTGCCTTTTGAAATTTTCGAGATTAGGGGGTGCCCCCCCTGAAAACCCCCCAAAGACCAAATTTTGGGTCGTGACGGTATTTTTAAATGAAATTTCAGGTCCGAATTACCATGAAACCGATTTTTCCCGATTTTTTTTATCGTCCCGAGTTCAAGAAAACCATAGTGAGCAGGTTATGTGAAACACCCTGTATTTACAGGGTTTTACCACATATTTAACTATTAATTAGCCTGAAGCAAAAGTTTGCAACAGCTCCGTTGTAATTCATATGAAGTTTGTTGTAATGTTGTCTGTTTGTAATCTTTTTTGTCTTCGAGGGTGTTCTTTGTGATGAGGACGTGAACGAATGTTCGCTGTATGCGAACACACACATGGCGTGTCAGAATGGAGGGAGTTGCGTGAACAAGCCCGGTTATTACGAGTGTTCATGTGTCCCCGGTTTTTACGGCGTCCGGTGCACGGAGAGCACAAACAATTGTGATCTACGCAGCGACGAACTCTGCGTCCATGGGATTTGTGTCAATCAGAAGAACAGTTACAAGTGCATCTGCGATCAGGTGACGACATTTTACGTATATATGCTATAGTCTTCAACGAAAATGGGGCTCTTGCTACAACTTTTGCAATATGCGATTGAATAGTTTATTCTAGTCAAAGACACGATATCGTATGGACGGAGTGCATCCTATACCATAACATTGAGCTGGGTGAGGCAAACTTAGCGTACACTCAAGGTATGTGGAAGAACAGGTATGGACAGGAGGCGGGGTTTAAGGGGCTTTGGAGTTTTCCCGTCTAATGATGACGACACGCTTGCTTTGGCGATGACGTAGCCGTCACCTACTGCAGTAGCGAGAGATGGGGATCACGGGAGAGTGAGTGAGATAGTTTGAAACGGTAGGCGAATTTTATCGCGACCGTCTAGAACATCTGTGACGTAGCCGTCACCTACTGAGATAGGCTCCGCCTCCTGTCCATACCTGTTCTTCCATATACCTTGGCGTACACTACAGTGAGCTAGAGTCCCTATATACTTTGAGAGTTGCGCCATTGCTGAATCCATTTCTGATTGGCTCTCAGATTTAGGCTGTCAAGAAAGCTCCAAGAGGCAAATGCAAATGGCGGAGGGCTTGTTTACTTTTCGGGAACTCGCTATCATTACACATTTGAAGTAACAGTGACCGCAGTAATTTTTGTGAATTTTTCCTCAGCTTGAATGTTATCATGGAGAACATTATTTCTTTCAATAACGACCGTTACTGTCGAGAATCTGAACCTAACCTATAAGAGATAGCGAAATAGTGGCAACAGCGCAGAGGCAAATGGCCATCCGCCATTTGCAATTTGCCTCTTGGGGGCTCCATTGATCCGCTTCTTCTTCTTCATTTTGAGATTCTTGTCGCAACTCTCATAGTATATAGGGACTCTACAGTGAGCGACCGACGACGGGCGAATCCATGCTCAAAATCGGGGGGTAGAACCTTCAACTAGTGACAAACAATCGAACACAACCTCTTAATCCAAACTTACTACTTTAAAGAAATCGAGATCAAAGATGGATGAGACAAGTTATTTAATGGTCATTATTTTCACTAAAATATAATATTAGTTAAAAAGAAAGCTTGCAAGGGTGTATTTGTTGGAGCCAAATGACAATACTGCGGTTTTTAAGTGCTCGGACATCATCATAGTGAGTCATTGGATGATTTTCAGCCTCTTTTTACGCAGTTGGACTGCTTTTCATGAAAATCGCTAATTTAAATATTTTCAAGATTAAATAAAATTTTGATAGGCTCAAAAATCAATCATAGACATTTTTTTTAAGGAAGTTAAGAATTTCATTAAATCATTAAGTCATTTTCCTGTTAAAATACAGTTTCACGCCGACTTTGAACGTTCATATCTCAAATACGAGACGTGCCCCAACTTGCGGTTTAAACGGTTCGATAGATTATTTTAAGGAGAACGACATATCCGTTTTTGGTTAAATTCAAAGAACCGAATTTTTTGGAATCTTAAATTGAGTGAAATTGTTGAACACCGAAAAACACGTAAAATTGAAATATTTCAAAATAATGTTACGAAAACCCCTTATAACTGTATATGTATAGGCTGAAAGCACTTTTTCTTGCGGTTTTTTTGGCGGATAGCTCGTTTCGATTTCTTTTTTCCTGTTCGAGATGTAGATATTTTAAGTGTTGTCCAAATCGGTACTTTAACAGCCCTTGTGTGCGGCGCCTAATTATTTGTTTAACTTGAAAAAGGGAGAGGTGCTCCTTGTGATGCACAATCATGATGTACAGTTGAAATTCATTTTTAGGGAGTGGGGATGTTTTGCCGATTTTGAATAAGCCTCTATGGTGAGAAAAGAGATTCGTCGTAGAGGTAGAGCTGATAATCGATGGGACTAATTGTAAGCCAATGTGACTCGCTCATTCAAGCAACATCTTCCATCTGTATTCAAACGCTGTTTGTGCTTTTTCGGTTGGATTCAGAATCATAATATTTTAAATAGTGAATAGTGCTGTTTGATGTCTTTCCAGTTATGTCTATTGACCTCTTGTCAGATTTTCGAACTTCGTCGTTTTTATTTATTTTTTATTTTTTAAAAGGAGCCTTGATTTTGTAATAGAAACACTAGCGGCGCGTGGATCCAAAAATAGGGGGGGGGGGCTTAAAGTTGACAACCCTCTTCTTTTCGTCCTCCAACCAAGTAAAACTTTATGGAAACTCCTATAACCCAGATAACAGACTGATATTCATAGGATATTCAGAGAATATTAGAGAGAATTTTGAATATTCTGTGAATATTCATAGAATATCCCCGAATATTCTATGAATATTCCCAGAATATTAACTTGGCAGTTGGCACAAGTTATTATGCACATGATATTCTCTGAATATCCGAATGTTCGAGGGATGTTCACAGAATATTCTCTGAAGATTGTCTGGATATTAAAAATGTTCACTGAATATTCAGAGAATATTCTCTGGAGATTGTCAGGATATTCAAATGTTCACAGAATAAGCAGAGAATATTCTCTGCAGATTGTCAGGATAATCAATTGTTCACTGAATACGCAGAGAATATACTCCGGAGATTGTCAGGATATTCAAAATGTTCACTGAATACTCAGAGAATATTCTCTGGAGATTGTCAGGATATTCCCAGGATAATCTTCACCTAAACTCCTACAACGGTAATCACACTACTAGGCCGGGGGGGGGTCGTCGTCGAATGGAAGTAGTAGTTGGTTTTACCCACAACACTATATGTAAGTACCTTCCTTTATGATATGTACAGCAGAGAGTGTTTGTTCTTTCTGCTGCAGCATCTTATGCTTATTGCACTTACGGAAATCACTTGAATCAAAATATTCTGAATTCTGCTCCTCTGAGGGAGGGACGCCTTCAAAGTTACAGTTAGTATCGTTACTTGCTAGAATAATTATTCCAATCCAACTGTGAAGTAGAATAATCAGGTATACACAGACTTGAATCATATGAATTTCGAAGCTCGAGAGTCACGAACTCAATTCAAAATTACCAGTGCACACGAGGTGGTACATAAAAATAAAACAGACGGGTATATAAAAAAAAAAAAAATAACCCACATCACAGGAAAAATTGTTTCAGAAAAAAAGCTGTAAAAAAACAAGAAAAATCCAAAAGGAAAAGAATTTTCATTTTACACGAGCAAGCGCTATCTTGTGGTGGCAGGTGGAAGTAGAATTCTAGCACAAACTTTGCATCTTTTGAAGGTGATGGAATGTTCGGGAAAAATTCCAGGAAAATCCGCCAAAAGGCTATTCTCTGAATATTCCTGGAATATGCAAACTCGATATGATAATGTCAGAATATTCACAGAATATTCTCAGAATATTCACAGAATATTCTGAGATGGTGGAAGTGAGCCGGCTTTTCCCAGAATATTGTCCGCATAATCAATGCTATCTGGGAACTCGAAAAAAAGATTCACTCTTCTAAGAAATTGGATCTGACACAAATTCGAAAAATGTTTGGTTGCGATTCCGGGCTCGCCAGAACTTGAGGGGGGGGGGGGGGGGGGGGGGGGTAGGGTGATTCTTATTTTTCAAAAATGAGTATTTTTGGTGCGAACGGTGGATTTTTTGTTCTTTGTGGTCTAAAAAATCGACCCATAACAAGCATTTTGAAAAAAATTGACTCTAAGTGGCCCCTCATCGGCAAAAAGGGCGTAAGTACCAAAAATGAATTTTCGGGTGTTTTAAGAGTCAATTATGGTGTAAAATAGCCACTTTTGGCCCTAAAAGGGCTGATATTTCCATTATTTTTGGCTTATCTGCAGTTTTAATGCCACAAAAGTCCATTTTAAGATATGCGTAAAATGCTCTCGCCGCGCTTTAGTCCAGGCAATAGGTGATTATTGGAATAACAAATTCCCATCAAAGGTTTTTTGGGCTTAATCGCTTCGTCTTGGTGTCAGTAATGACCACCTAAAAGTCCCCATGCCTAGGTGCTGTGCTAAATTCAGGTGAGGGGGGAAAGGGCCCCAAAATCGATTATTTCGATATATATCGAAAACGATGCAAGATATCAAAAAAATCGATCATGTTTTTTGTTTCTGAGGTAATTTCCAACAAGAAAGGTCCATTGTGTTTTTACGCTCTGACGACGTCTAAGCTCTCAAAAACACGCTTAAAGTTGTCGACGATTTTCAGGAAAATTAATACCTACCCCGTGGCAACGCTCATTTAACGCAACGTTATTTTTAATGATTTCGATCGCCTTACCGTATAGCATTTAGAGTGCTCCGATTTTTATAAAATTAGGTAACCGGGGGTTTTTTAGGTCGCTGATTTCATTTTTGGAGTCCAAATTTCTTTAAAACGTGATTCAGACAAGCTTTTTGAGCTTTTATCACAAAATACAGCTTTTTAGATGAAAGCTCAAAAAGCTTGTCTGAATCACGTTTTAAAGAAATTTGGACTCCAAAAATGAAATCAGCGACCTAAAAAACCCCCGGTTACCTAATTTTATAAAAATCGGAGCACTCTAAATGCTATACGGTAAGGCGATCGAAATCATTAAAAATAACGTTGCGTTAAGTGAGCGTTGCCACGCACGGGGTAGGTATTAATTTTCCTGAAAATCGTCGAAAACTTTAAGCTTGTTTTTGAGAGCTTAGACGTCGTCAGAGCGTAAAAACACAATGGACCTTTCTTGTTGGAAATTACCTCAGAAACAAAAAACATGATCGATTTTTTTGATATCTTGCATCGTTTTCGATATATATCGAAATAATCGATTTTGGGGCCCTTTCCCCCCTCACCTGAATTTAGCACAGCACCTAGGCATGGGGACTTTTAGGTGGTCATTACTGACACCAAGACGAAGCGATTAAGCCCAAAAAACCTTTGATGGGAATTTGTTATTCCAATAATCACCTATTGCCTGGACTAAAGCGCGGCGAGAGCATTTTACGCATATCTTAAAATGGACTTTTGTGGCATTAAAACTGCAGATAAGCCAAAAATAATGGAAATATCAGCCCTTTTAGGGCCAAAAGTGGCTATTTTACACCATAATTGACTCTTAAAACACCCGAAAATTCATATTTGGTACTTACGCCCTTTTTGCCGATGAGTGGCCACTTAGAGTCAATTTTTTTCAAAATGCTTGTTATGGGTCGATTTTTTAGACCACAAAGAACAAAAAATCCTCCGTTCGCACCAAAAATACTCATTTTTGAAAAATAAGAATCACCCTAGGGGGGGGGGGGGGATTTAAGGTCACCTTTGTCCTTATGACGCGCCGCCAGTGAATTTTGTTTGCTTTTCAATATTTTTTTTTCTCTTGTCATTGCAGCACGTCAAGAAACCGTTTCACGAATAACTAATTTAGCCACTTTCATGATTGAATTTTTGTTTTTTCTTTTTCTTTTCAAACATAGGGTTGGACAACTGATGGGAAGTCTCCGGCGTGTGTGGTGGATGTAAACGAATGCGAGACTCACTTTTCTTGCTCTAAATCACCTGCAGTCGAGTGTATCAATACCGCCGGGTCGTACCGTTGTGGAACATGTCCAGTTGGTCAGTAATTTTCAAAGACGTTCATTCAAATACAAGTATCAGTAACTGTCCGGGGGGAGGGGCTTCGGTGCTCCAGTCCTTTCTTACTTTTTAGGTAAAGAGCTTAAAAAACTTACAAAGGTCTCAATACCTGAGGCGCCCTTACGATTATAAGGAGGAAATAAAAAAATCGCGATTTTTAAAGCGCCTTCAAATAGACGGTTATGCATTTACTTCGAACAAAAAGACAGACAAAATATGTGTAGATTTTTTCCCGAAAAAGTTACGATATTCGGTAGTGTCTTCAAAGGGGTGGTTATGAATTTAGCGTAGTACAAACTATGACCCAATAAGTCGCAAAAAAGCCTACAAAAAAATCGCGATTTATCGTGGTTCCTACAGCTGAGTGCTAAATCGCGAAAAAGTTGCAACTTTTACGGGAAAAAAATCACGATTTTGTCATGCACAAGCATCAGCAAAACAGCCCCATTCAAACACTTCTCCCGAAAACTCCCTCTCAGTCCAAGCTCTCAGTCATCCCTCAGTTCAACCGATGGAAACTGTGTTTCCTGTAATTTGTCACTGGGTATTGTGAACAGTGTTCCTGTTTTTCGGATAACTATCTTTTTTTGCCCGCTTGACTTTAGGGAAAACTTCGTAATTTATAGGAAAATCTGGCAACATTGATTGTATGTAAACAACTCACTAACCTAACCTCACAAAAGAAGCATTGCCGCCCGCGACTTGCCCGCGACCAGCATATGTAAACATTTGACTTTTCTGAACATCAAACTTTTTTTCTTTTTTTTGTGGGCAGGATACTCTGGAAATGGTCATTACTGCGTTGACATCAACGAATGCTTGTACAATAATGGAGGCTGCAGTCTGATTCCACGAGTGGTGTGTCTAAATTTACCTGTGAGTAATTACTTTATCTTTCCTCAGACCCACTCCAGAATTACTTGTCCGCTTTGCTATTGAAGAGCATTGCTGCTTTCCTTTATTAATGGGGCTGTTGCACACTTTTGCTATAAGCGATTTAGTAGTCTATTCTGGTGTAAAAATCTCCTAAAATAAAGATTGTTATAAGCGATTCAACAGTCTGTTCTGGTGTAAAAACCTCCTAAAATAACGATGACAGCACTGAAAACTTCCGAAATCCACTCCTAAACTCATTAAACGCTTTTATTTGAGTGAGTATTATGGTGGCATAGGGCAGTAATAATGGAAGATTCCTGTCTTAATTTCTACACTCTCTCTTTGCTGACAAGGATGATTCAAAGAAAAGTTAGTTATCAGAGTAGTGATCCACATCCGATGAATAGTGCTGTGACATTTATTGACACCGGTGTCAAATGAAAGACGCCTCTTATTGGTCACTTCTTGTGGAGTTTCAGTATTGTTAGATGGGAATCTCCCACTATTACTGCACTAAGCCATCATTACGCTCTGAACTCTGAACGTTCATTAACCAAATGATTGTCTTGTTACGTAAAACTTCTATTCCCTAAGAGATTCCTTACGTGAATCATTAATGCTCCAAAACTGGCACTTTTTACTCTTACAAACTAAAATCTTTTACTTTCGTTAATTTTAATTTTTTGTGTTTGTAGGGCTCAGCCATTTGTGGTGCGTGTCCTCCTGGTTATGCTGGAGATGGTAGAACTTGCAAATACCAGGGAGGTCCTTGCTTTGTCGATAATGGCGGCTGTCATCCAAAAGCATCTTGTATCCAGAATATTGGTATTGAGGCCAAGTGATCTTATTTTATTTGATACCCCCCTCCCCCCTTTGTCTCGCTTAAAATCATTATATAAATAGCCAAAATTGCTGTGAAAAATTATGACACCAACTCTTAACTATTTCTGATGATTGTTGGCTCAAGAAATCCATATAAATATGTAGGGACTGATGTTCTAATCAACCATTCTTCATGTAGATGTACCTGTATTTTTGGTAGTATAATCTGGTAAAATGCAAAAATTTACCGAAGAATAATGTCTGACATTTTATAGAATATAGAAGAAGATGGTTTCTTTTGAACCAACAACTTTTTGGTAAGTATGTGTGAAATTTGGATGAGGTATTGTAAAAAAAAAAGTTCCGGGTGTGACCTGTCAGTATTGCTCTGTTCTTTGCTGTATCTTAATGAGTCTCTCGTTGAACTCATGAGTCAATGAGTTGTTTTAAAGAGACAACCTTTTTCTGCTTTGTGTGAGTTGTTGAGATTCCTTTGACTGTGAGTGTTTGAGTTTTGTCACTTTTTCAGACATAGTGTCCAGTCCGTAACAAAAAGAATGGCTGTAATATTAAGCGCAAATACTTTGTATTTTGTTCAAATCATCTGATAAAAAC
The DNA here is from genome assembly GCA_011764245.1 of Trialeurodes vaporariorum. NCBI lineage: Eukaryota > Metazoa > Arthropoda > Insecta > Hemiptera > Aleyrodidae > Trialeurodes > Trialeurodes vaporariorum. The sequence goes on from VMOF01000002.1 coordinate 52,539,660, forward strand.
AAAATTTGGAGCAGGAACTACATAAGGTCTTTTTCTATTGGATTGAAAGCTGTAACAGTATCTAAAAAATCATGTTGTTTGAGATACTTACTTTGCATTTCTACTGGCACTGATCAACAGAATAATTGATCCGTACGAAAAGCAATCGGTAAAATACTTTATTTTTTTATGAATTCTCTATAAATGTGTGTCAGAAATTATTTTAGTTTCTGCTTTTAAATAATTTCTTTTCCTTCTAATTAAACACTGATTCATTGTTGGTTTTAACCCTGGGTGGATCAGTATTTTAGTACCCATGTCCTTTCAACTCTGGATCTTTCTGATTGTATGTGCCTTATTGCTTTAGAAGGGTGCGGTAGATTTTTTGTCTCATATTTCAGCATCTTTTTTTTTCTTTCTTGTTTCCAGCCATCAGTGAAAATTACGTACAATGTATTTGTCCACCGAATTATGAAGGCTCTGGTTATGGACCCGCCGGGTGCACCCCAACTTCTGTTGTATCTACTACTAACCTCACTGATTGTCCATCATCAAGATGCAATAATCATGGAGTGTGCGTCCTCCAGGCTACTGACTTGGATTTCAAATGTCTGTGTGATGTAGGATACACAGGTAATTAGTGTTTTTATTAAATTCTTGGGAACATTCAGGAGGCAGGAAATGGGGATAAATTCTCTCAGATTTTAATTAATGATCAGATTCTTTATGTAATGGAAATAATTAATAGCTTAGTTTATGTCAGGTATCTAAACCTGGGTTCACTAGACAGTTAAGATTAGGGTTGCACCGGATATCGATTTTGCCGGATACTCGTATACCGGATATTGACCGGATAGCAGAAACCCTGGATACCTTGAAACTAGATACTGGCCGGATAGTAGTGTTGTATATCCGGCTGAATTTTCGGGAATTAGCAGAGCACTACAATTGAGCGACAAATTTACCAATTTTGACAATTCTCTAATTCCCGGCCGGATATTTTTTTTTGAAATTTGCGAGTTCTCTTCCATATTCAATGGAAAATCTTATCAGTCATCCGCAATAATGCAATATCCAACCTATTAACTATTGATTGTTTTACGGTTTTAATGACACAAGAAGACTAATGAACAGAAAGTGCCCCACCCCCTTTCTTGTTTGTGTTTGGACATTACTTGAAGGGGGTGAGGGGAGACTTGCTACATTATTCTCTTAGAATGTAGATCATACTCTAGAAATCAAAATCTAGAGGTACGGACGGTGAAAGCAATTTTTTCCGTTTTCTAATGAAAAAATAAGGTTTTCCTCTCAACTTTCGAAATATCCGGCTCTGCCAGATATTTTTGCTGGATACTGGATATCTGGATATTCGTGCCGGATACTGTACAGTATAATATCTGGTGCAACCCTAATTAAGATGATTTCAGGGTCGATTAGTTTGAACTGTGGACACCACACTGCCCTGCTTAAAAAGTCAGCAGTTTTTGGCTAAAATTGATGAATTCATGCTGACAGTACAAATCTGTAGAACGTCGGCACCTGCGATCATATTTCAGGAAGATATTTTGAAAGTTTCAAGCTGAAATACTCAAAAATAAAGCTAGAAATGATGAAGTACAAATATTCCCATAAGCCACAATGAGTGCTAGTGAGGCAAATAGACATTTCATCACTCGCACTCACCAAGCTTATGGTGGAATGAATTTCATGATTTATGGCTTTAATTCTTAACCCATTTTGCTTGTTTTTGGGTTGAAAAAAATCCTTAAAAAAATTACTTAGGTGCTGACGTTCTTGGATTTTGCGTTTTTGTTAGTTTTTTTCAATTTAAAATGCCAAAAACACTGCTTTTCCTGTATGGGGCTTGTGGCGCTATCCATCAGATTTAAATCTGGAAAAGTTTTGCCTGGAATCACCTTAGTTCACAAATAATTATACACTTAGACAAGTAGACTTTACAAATAAATGAACTAATAAATAAATGATTAGAAGAACAAGACAGAAATGAGAACTAAGTCTTGAAGGGAAATAAAAACCTGAACCGTCTCGATTAATCACATAATCATCATCAGTTAGTAAACACACATGAAACACAGATAATAAAAATAAAATGTAAGTTTGACCCCAAATCACATTAGAGTGAAGATGTGATGATGATGTGAAGATGTCTTTGGTCCAATGTGATTTGGGTCAGACTCACATTTTTTTTTGTTTCATTTTTTATGTGTGTTTTATTTATCCGACTGATGATGATTCTGTGATTAATCGAAATGCTTCCGGATTTTATTTCCCTTTTTGGCTTAGTTCCCATTTCTGTCGTGTACTTATAGTTATTAGGCCATTTTAGTTTTAATATTCTTGTAAATGATTAGATAAATAGGTTAATAGGTAGATAAATTTATAAGTAAATAAATTATTCAGTAGATATAAATAAAGTTGTAAAATTTAAAGCAGCTCAACAGCCCATGATTGAACTGATTCAGCAGGAGCACTCATTTCATCTGATTTTTCACTCATTCCTATCTTTATTTCTCCAGGAACATATTGTGAAATCACAGAGGACCCTTGCTCGCCCAACCCATGTGAGAATGGAGGAACTTGTTCACGTGTTCCTTCAGACCCTCTTCAAGTTAAATGCGCTTGTCCGTCTGGCTTTATTGGACACTTCTGTCACTTGGAACGAGAAGGTAAATTCCTAATGATCTTCGCAATGTGCAAGTCCAAACTCAAGATAAAAACTAGGGAACACTGTGGTGCTTTTGATATTTTGGACCCTGAATCCAGATTTTCAAGGTTAAGGTGGGTCCAATTTTTGGAGGATTTCAACTTTGTAGCGTTGTGTAGCCTTGCATCTCTTTGAGAGTCAGGCTTAAAGTGTCTGGGTTCTAGGTTTTGCAAAATTGGTCAAAAGCTCTAAACTACCTATTCTTTGGTGCCATGATGTATTTTCATTTAATTTACCCTCCTTCTTTGTTTTAGTGTGTCGTGGAGTCTACACAACACCCTCTGGTGTTCTGAGCTTTCCAGAATCACCAAATGCTACCTATCCGCATGATTCAAATTGTGCATGGATTATACGAACTAATTCTAGTCTAGTTTTGAATGTCTCGTTTGATTATTTTGCCCTTGAGTCATCGCTTGATTGCAAAGTAGATTGGCTCCAAGTAAGTAACTTCTGAAAGTATGTATACCTCAAAGTATCTTGAAGCAAGAAAAAGAGCTTCAAAAAATTGAAAATTATTTTCATAAGTGTTGGAATTGTTTTTTTCTGACCATAATTCTTAGCCTTCCTCCATTAATTTCAAGCCTTTCATCTGTCTCTAGTTAAGCTGTTTACTTTCAAAAGGCCGCTTTTGCATCCAATCAAAATTTAACTCGAATGAGGAAAAATTGTAAGTACGTTGAAAAATAGGAAACCTGCAAACATATTTGGTGCGTTGTGTAGGTTGATTGCCCTCTTCATTAGGAGGAAAAACTGAGAACTGTGGTCTGTTTGGTAAAATGTCTGAAAATGGTAAAATAGTTTGCAATTGAATCATCTTTACTGTAGAGACCATTGAAAAACTTATTTATGTCTTTTTGATTGTCGAAGAACTGTGCCATGTAGTTCTTTTGATAGTTGATGCCCAAAATGGAGCCTTTTTATTTTAAATGATTTTGACTAAGTCCTTTATATGGCTACAGGAATCTATCTTCAAGTTGTTTTGAGTAATGGACACCTGTTAGAAAGTCCTTTTGAAAAAGGCAACTGATATAACGCCATTACTTGCAAATTAGAAGGGGGAGGGGTGAAGTTATACCGGAAAAGAATGTGTCAGTAAGGTGTGCACGACTTCTTTCTAGATTGACTTGTGCAAGAATAAAACAAATCGTTTTAGCAGTTGGTGCAGTTGCAACCTTTTGAATTTGGATTTGAATTTTTAGATCAATGATGGCCCTGACACTACTCATAATCTCATCGGAAGTTACTGTGGCTCAACGAAACCCAAAAACTTTACATCGTCCAGCAATGCTGTTCATGTCTGGTTCAGATCTGATAGCACCAAAAGTATGGCTGGCTTTCGACTGCAGTGGACCTCTGTTCAACCTAGTAAGCAATATTACTGTCTTTACTTGCATGTACTAGCGGGGACAAAGATAACAGAGGACATAAACTGGCCATTAAGAATTCTGGACTACTCATTAAGTTATCAAGGTTTTCCAAATATTTTTTGAAGAAACGTGGGATTGGGCCCAACAATTTGGTTTGAAATGTTCTGAAAGTTTGGACGTAATATTTCAGACCGATCCTGATATGGACGAAATGTCCCTTTAACCGACAAGATCAGTCTCATCAAGAAAAACATCCTTAGGTGAGATGGCATCTTTGCTGTTGTTAAACAAGTGGAACAAGTAATCAGTCGAAACACATGTAGTGAGATTTCTGAGAGTCCATTTGTACTTTTGCACCTTTTGTTGAGCTTTAGCGACAGATGCATTGATGAGTTGATGACATCTATTTTGGGTTTTATTTCAATGTTGTACTTTTAACAATAGGTCTGTTGCAAACTTTTGCCGCAGCAGTGTTGAGGGTGGGTTGAATCCCATGTAAAATCATATGATAATCGTATTGAAAGCATTGAAATATTTCAAAATCCACTCAGAAACTTAACTTTTACCGGTCCTCGGCCGTTTCCGGCCAGCTGCCGCAGCAGGTCCGCGGCTGTGGTTGCGCCGCCAATTGAGAAAGAAGTTCCCTGAGTGTCCACCAGAGCCCGCCACGTGATGGACGAGTCGAATATATCCGACATTGGACCCTAGGAGAAGTCGAACTTTTGTGTCAAATATATCTGATGTTGGACCCTAGGAGAAGTCGAACTTTCGTGTCAAATATATCCGACATTGGACCTGAATGGGATTTTTACGCTGTCGGAAATATCCGACATTGGTAAGGGTTAATAAATTAGTTTTAAAAACTTAAAATGATGGTGATCAAATGAGCGGGTCACACTAGAGGAGTCCCATGTAAGTGCAGCCTTCCCTTTGATGTATCACTTTTCTCAATCCAGAAAATTGCGATTAGAGGGGACTCCTCCATTGCAACCTGCTCATTGGACCACCATTTTAGAAGTTTTTTAAACTAATTTATTGAGTTTGTGAGTGGATTTTGAGGCTTTTTGATGCTTACAATGTGATTTTCTCACATCTGAACAAAAAAATCAACCCTTCATAGTGCTGTTTCAAAAGTTTGAAACAGACTCGGTGCATGATTAATACGTATTTTGGCTCTTCAAAAACTGTCTTGATTTTTTAGGCTGTGGAGGAACCATATCGGATAAAATCCATGGTTCGATCAGCTCTCCTGGTTCGCCAAGAAGATATCCCAAAAATCGTGACTGTTATTGGCACATTGAAGTTCCCATGGGCTACAGAATCCTTTTCACATTCTTCAATCTTCAGATTGGTAGCGGCACATCAGAAAATTGTACTACTGATCATTTGGAAGTATGTTTTCTCACTATTTAAAATTCAAAACTCTCAAAATACATAAATAAAGCAACCAATGGGGCAGTTGAAAGGGTCTGAAATTGTTCTTCATGAAGAAAATGATAGTACTTGATGAGCTGAGAACAATGGTGATTTTTGGTTTTTTCCCAAGTGTTCCGGTTTTGGAGATACACATGTGCAAAGTTGTAAAAAAAATTGATTCCCTTTTGAAACAATGTATTTTGGACCAAATCTCATCTCCGGAACAATGGGACTTAATTAGAAACCAAAGGCATCTTTGTTCTCAGCACATCAAGTATTTTCATTTTCCTTTTAAACAGCATAACATTTCAGACCCTTGCAACTGCCCCATTGATAACATTTAGTTGTAAAACAAAAATTTTGCAAATATTCAGGAATGGAAATTAAATTAATAAGAAATGTATTTAAGTAAAATTTATTTTATCATTTAATGTTGTTATATTTAGTTATTATTTAGGTATACAAGACTTTTTGTCCACTTTGTTTCCATTCATTTTTTTTAATGTCCACAGTCTTTATGTTCACTTTAAATTGTATGGCCATACCTTTTTTTTCCACAGCTAATCATGTCCACAAATCTAAAGGCCACTCTTTCAAATGGTAATGAAGAGGTCATTTACAATTGATTGGACAAGAAAATGAATGTGGTTAAAACAAATACTTTTTAATACTAATCCTGGTCCTGGTTTAATACTAATCCAGATTTTAAGGTACTGCTTCACACCCTTCCTGTTGGTCCAGTGGTCCTCTTTGGCTGGTTTTTCACCCTTCTTTGGCTGCTACAAGCTTCTTGATAGTAATGATACTTACAGCTAACTACGTTGCCTGACTTGAACCGGCACGAGAAGCCAGAGGTTATTAAACCATTTTACCATTCCGAAGTCAAATTAACAAAAAACAAAAATAATAATAAACTAGATAGGTGTTGTCAGAAGGGCAGATTATAATAAAAGTAAGAAGCTGTTACCCATTCACTTGGAAATTTTTCAGGTTTCTTTCCTCCATCCGTTAAATCTACCCATAGCATAAATCTGTTGATAACAGAAAAAATTCTCCATCCCATGGAGCATATGAACAGGTGCTCCTATAGTTACCTTAAAAACTATGTTGAACTCTAGACAAGTACGAGGGGCGTTCAATAAGTAAGTTCATCCCCCTCTAGAATTCACGAAAATTGACCAAATTGACCCAACTTTGGACGAAAATCTTTGTTAGGATATAATGAATCCAACTATCTAAAGTTCAGAACAATCGGGCAAAATGCGGCCGCAGATGCACGCAGCGGCGCGGGTTGCTCCTGCCACCTCGGCATTTATCGCAACTCTATACGTGTCTTGCGCGCATCTATTTTGGCCAATGATTTGGACTTTTTCGCGAGAGAAGCACACGCACTAAATTCATAATAAGATAACTTGTGAGTACAAATCGTATGATGACGTGGAATATCCATTGCTAATAATTTCTACGGATCATGGGTTTCAAAAAACAATCAATGCATTTTCGGTCATTTTCGCATGTTCATCATGGAGTTACCGCTTAAGTGTGAATCGGACTGTGAAATTCGTGCAGTTATCTGTTTTTTGTGTGTGGGAGGTAAAGATGGTAAAGAAGTACATCGCAAATCAATGTCCGTTCACGGTGAAAAGTGTATGAGTCTGCGAATGGTGCGTCAGTGGGCTGAATAGTTCAAAAAAGGTCGCATAGATATCCAAGATTTGCAGCGCTCACCGGGTCGACCAAGTGAAATCATAAACGATGATGCAGTCAGAGTCATGCGAAGTGTGATGACAGTTGATCTTCAGGTCAAAATTAAGGACATTAGACGTTTTTTTATATGTCATTATATGTGTGAGCATTGAAAGAGAAGCTTTCCGAATCGGCGGGCTACTTCTAATCCAGCCGAGGTGGCGGAAGAGACGCGTGCTGCTGCGTGCATCCGTGGCTCTTGTGCGGCCACATTTTGTCCAATTGCTCTAAACTTTAGATAGTTGGACTCAGTATATCCTAACAAAGATTTTCGTCCAAAGTTGGGTCAGTTTGGTCCATTTTTGTGGATTTCAGAGGGGGGGGATGAACTTACTTATTGAACGCCCCTCGTATGATCAACGATACTGATGGTGTTCTAAATTCTTGTTTTACAGATAATCAATGGGTTTGATGATTACGGTCCAGTTTTAGAGAAGCTTTGTGGCTCAAATGTTCCTCATCCTGTATATTCCTCCTCATCAACAGCTGTCTTGCACTTTCATTCTGACAACATCACAGGACCTGATGAAGTTGGGTTCCAGTTGACTTTTGCAGGTAATTTTTTTTACAAGTTCAAGAAAAACGTATCCTGATTAAATACTTCCATTTTGGAGCTCAGAACACTGTCTCTCATGGGTGGATGCAGGAACTTGTCTTTAACTCTCTCCTTTCATGTGAACACATGTGTTTGAAAAGGATAGCAGAGGGTACGATCACTTTACTCTAATCCCTATCTCCATCCTTTTCTAACGCACATGTTCAAATGGGAGGAAGAGAAAGATAGATAAAGTCCTGTAACCACCAATGGTCTCTGCATTTATTTGACACCTTTGATTGTTGCTTTCCTTGAGTGAATATCTAACAAAACTTTTGAACAACCTCATGCAAAAATGTCCAAAGTCTATTTTGTTATTTTTTGACGTCTTGAGCCTTAGGATTAGTAGATTAGGAGATCAGGAGATTACCCTCTTAAGTTCCTTTTATTGAATGATTTTTTTCTTCTTTTTTTTATAATAAATTGAATGCCTTTTGTTACATTCTAGTCATTTTCCAAACCCATGATCTCAAATTAAAGACTTTTGTGCAAAACCGTCTTATGAAACGTCTAATGATGCTTGGGGAAATCAGGAGTTTCTCTTTTTCTTTCGAACTCTATTAAACTCTCCTTGAAGGGTTTAAACAGTTTTGGGCAGATTTGATGATATCATGTGTAATCGTCCGATTTCCAGTGTCTTCACTCTGTTTCCTGTAAGAGTATATCAATAATATGCATACACGTTTTTTATTTTTACAGCGCAGAGACTTATTTGTTTTAAAAGCACTTTGAGCTTTATTACAGTTTTTTGCTGTTTTCTCAAGAGTAGATATTTTTGACATCAGACGTTTTCGCATGAAGCTGTTCCTTCATCCAAGAATGAAGGTAATCAACTAATTAAGTTGTTGGCTGGTGGAACTTAATGTTTGCTGCCATTTTTGTGTTTTTATCTTATCACACCCTATGTTAACTTTATCAACTTTAAATTCTTAAAGTTTCTTAACAAAAAAAAAATCCAAGGTTATTGTTGGAAAATCATTTAAATTCAATCTCCTGTTAATTTTAAGTTTTCATTAAGGAAGTTAAGGCAAACTATATTCTGTTTTGTTTCACAAACAATCTTATGCCTTTTAGCTGTTCGTACGTGTGGAGGTTTGCTCGATTCTTTCTCAGGAATAATCGCCTCTCCAAAACATCCTGAAAGGCCGGACGAATACATCGCTGACTCAGTCTGTGAATGGACAATTCAAATGCCTCCGAATGAAAGAGTGGTGCTGCATTTCTTATCGTTTGATTTAGAAGACTCGGACAATTGCACTTATGATCACCTTGAGGTTACTCACTTTTCTTTATTTATTTATTTATTAGGGGTGGGCGAAGCTTCGCGCATGCTTCGCGAAGCGAAGCAAAAGGCTGCTTCGTTATTCGCTTCGTTTTCGAAGCAAGGTTTCCCCGCGCCGCGAAGCGAAGCACTCGTGAACTATTCAAATTTCGCGGGTTGAAAGCGGCGCAACGCTACCGATGCGATACGTGCAAGGAGAGTTCTTTTCTGCTACATCCGCTAGAGGTCGTTGTTCCTACTTCCTTCTTCTTGATCCTTCGTTGCGGAGGACGGGGTGGAGGGGGCGGGATACGTCGGTGTCGTCGGTCGACGAAATCGAAGCGTTTCCTATAACTTGGCAGCACTGTATCAAGGATTGTTTATGTTCTCATCTCTTTCTAACCCACAGAAGTCAATCAGAATAGAGTGAGAAGGAGGCACTAGGCAGTAATAGATTCTGAATTTCTCGTTCTCTTCTCCGTTTCCTTTGATGTGTACCGCCGAGTTACGGACTGTTCGAATCTTTGAGCGCAGTGTTATGGAGCGCGATCTTTTACGATTCCACGTTGTTTTTTTTTTTCTCCGATTGCCGGAAGATTCGCGAGGTGAATTTATTAGTGCGAACTTTTTCATTTTATGGTTATTACTTAACGAACAACTAAGTTTTTTGAAAAGAAACGATGGAGGTCGATGATTACGGCGAAGATGCGGGTATTTTAGAAGTTCCTAGCGAGGAGGAGGACGTACCGGACGCTATCGGCGAAGACGAGGAGGATTTGTTCGGCGATGCTTCCAATTTGACTGAAAACCCTCTGCTTAAATACTTCAATGTACAGAAATCAACAAATCGCAAGGATCAAACCTTTATCAATTATCAACCAATTTTTCACTCACTCTCCCGTATTTATATCAATCTCATTCATATGCTTTCACAATGATTCATTTCTCTTGAGTATAACTTGCAAAGGATTTTTGATTTGGGGGGGGGAGGAGAAAAAGAAACGGTTTCACTTGATTTTTGGATACCACGTTTTTCTCGTGCTTTGTTTCATGCTTCGCGAAGCAGGATTTAATTCGCTACGCACTTCGCTTCGTGCTTCGCGAAGCAGGCCTTGCTTCGCTTCGTGCTTCGCTTCGTTTTCAAAAACTCTGCTTCGCCCACCCCTATTATTTATTTGTTTATTTATTTATTTATTTATTTATTTATTTATTTATTTATTTATTTATTTATTTATTTATTTATTCCCAAACTTGAGAGTCCTTGGCAGGTCGCCGTTACTCTCCTCTTTCCTATCCTTTGTTTTGAGAATACTCTGATTGTCTTTCCTACCCCTTCTTTTTTTATGCAGTCCAGTCGTTCGCTGTGAAATATTAGCATAACGAACCCCGTGTTTGGGCGGCTGGACTTTACTACTACTACTTATTTATTTATTTATTTATTTATTTATTTATTTATTTATTTATTTAATTAGTTGCTGCAGTCCAGTCGTTCGCTGTGAAATATCAGCATAACGAACCATGTGTTTGGGAGGCTGGACTTTACTACCACTACTACTACTACTTATTTAATTAGTTGCTCCATACTAGAAGGGTATGGAACTTGAACTTAGAAAACTCAGTCCTCAGATATGCAATAGATTCAATATTCAACATAATTTCATCGCGTATAAAAATCAAATCTTTCACAGTTTCAGACATTTCAAGTTCATCGGTTCAAATGCTCAATGTATTTTCTGACAAACTCAAAAAACTGATTCATGAAAGGCGAGGCAAAATAATTCTTTCCTAAGCTAAAATACTTTGTCTTAAAAAAGGCTTTCTACCATATTAATAAACTTAAAAATTCATAAGCTGCAACTTTTTTTTTTCATTCTTTTTAATTTTTGTATTTTATTGTAAATTGTAAAGTTGTTGTTGTTGTATGACGAGTACCCCGTAATTTTGGGTACCTACTTATATACTATTAGAAAAATAAATAAAAAATAAAATTAATGAAAACTATAAGTGTGGGGAAGCAAAGAAGCAAATTGAACAACAAGTTTACGAAACAAAATATGACAATATATTCCCAAAATAAAGCAAATCAAAAAGAACAGAGAAAACCGAAGAGAGAAGAGAACAAACTGAATATTAAAGGAAGAAATTAAAGATAAGTTTATTTGATGTTACTTGTATCTCCTATTTTATTTTACATGTCGACACTTTAGCGTGTTGTAACTATGGCACAATTTTTTGTTTGCACGGCCTTAAGCAGTCACCAGAGTGTTGCAAGACTCTAAGAGATCGCCGCTTGCTTAAAGCTTCCTACTAAAAAATTATATACTCAAGTTTTAAAATCCCCCATTATGACCCCCCAACAGCAATAGGTATAAATCTGTGATTAACCCAACAGATTTGTGAGCACTGACCGTAAAAAACACCAAGTCGATTAAGAGTAAAATTAAGCTGATTTAAACGGCCAGGCACCGCATCAACCTTAACCCCGATTGCTTGCACTCAATAGTTATTGCCTGTTCCTTTCCAGTCAACATTTTTTCTGACTTTATTCACTGTTCCATTTTTATAATTTTAAAATTTTATCTTTTTTTGATGCTCCTAGATTTTTGATGGTCCAAACTTTGCGTCTCCTCTCCTTGGGAAATTTTGCGGCTCCAAAAAAACTATTCTACCAATTATCTCAACAAAAAACCAAGTCTCCATTAGACTAACAACTGATTTAACAAATTCTGGTGTTGGATTCCAAATCAAATATGAGCTGTGTAAGTTTCATTTAATATTTTTATTGATCAGTACAAAGCAACTTGAGCAGTTGTTTGAATATTGAGTTATCAAGTCCTACAATGATTTTGTGTGAAATTTTTTTTTATTATTTTTACAATTTCTGCAAGCCGATTATTTTCTTTTCTTAAAACATAAAAAAAGGAGCACAGGACACTATTTTAATATAAGTCTTAAGTAAAATAACTCACAGTGCACTAAATAGTGTAATTCAGACGCGTTTCGGGCGACACTTTCTCCCATCATCAGTGTGTCGCCCGAAACGCGTCTGAATTCAACTATTTAGTGCACTATGAGTTACTGTGATTTTGAGTCGGTGGGTCACTTTTTACTTATGTCTTCTTTTCTGTTACTTTGATCGTCTAGACTGTCTTTGAGTGACGTTATCGGTCAAACTTTGTCATTGCCATGGTAACTTTTCGGCTCCAACTTTGAGAGCGTAAGTTGAGTCTGTGGATCATTTTCTTCATGCATTATTTGAACTGGGATCAGGGTAACGTTGGTGCGAATGATCCATAGTGAATGGATGAGGGGTGCAAAATGTTCCTTTCCTCCACAATTTACGCTCAAATCGGAATTGCTTTGCAATCTGAAACTTCCCAGCTTTCACATTGATGACCTTTTTGCAAAAGGGCTTCCACAATTGAGGACTGTTCCGTCGAAAGGGTGAATGTAACGAGAATCGGTTTTGAGAAAATTGCGTTTCAAGTTTTAAAAGCAGCGTATTTCCGAAAGTTTAGAAGTTGAATACTGCAAATAAATGAAATGTAATGGTAAACCCTCATCTTTCATATTCCGTTCAGCATTTTTTCTAAAATTCCAAAAAAATTACGGTCATTTTAAAAAAGTGTAACATCCGCCCTTTTGGCAGAAAACGACCTTTTTTCCAGAAAAATCCTCCGATGGAAGGCGGAAAAAATTATGAAATGAAAAGTAATTAGCATGACGTACAAAATTAACAGTCTTTAATGATATACCAAAGCTTTTAAGGGAAAGTAAAAAAATAAAAACAATCTTCTGATGATTAGTAGGAACTAAAAGATTTCTTCTCAGGTACTTGTACGTCGAACGTTTCTGGTTGTTCTTTCTGAAACGCTGCGCTACCCTGTTGAGTAAGGTATTGCGCATACGCACTACCTTCCTCTCACCTGTGCTTACTATTTTATCTTCTGTGAGCTCAATTTTGCAGATTTAATTACGAAATTTGGAATGTAGTACATTGAGGATACAAGGAATCTGAACAGCCCTTTTAAGCCAAAATGCCCTTTTGACAGATCAGATCTCAATTGAAGACCTTTTTGCAAAAATACTTCCACAATTGATGACCTTTTAGCTGAAGTGCCTCTGCAATCCATCTGAAATAGAAAGGCTGGAGCGCAACAGTTTGGAGTATTTTTTCTGAAGATAATTTTTTTTTTTAAATAATAAAAATGTTGGTGGATTCTCTATTTTTACTGAGCCTCCACCATTTACACACAATCTTAGAATCATGTGTTTGTGAACATTCTATACCCTTTAGGCCAGGCAAATTAGATCCATTATTGCCAAATAGAGGAAAAAATTCGCACATATCGGGATTTTTGCAGAGATGTTCCCTAGGGTATGTAGAATAACATACTAAAAGTCCCCATTGATACCGTGTGAGCTTTCGCCGCAGTGACCTCAAAAAGGGCGTATAAATTGGTTTTTCGCGATTTCTAGCCAAACGGCTGCAGATAAGGGAAAAATACCTCAGTTCAAAAAGATTTGTCTTAAAATTTTCTATAAAAAAGGTTCTTACAAGTTTTAACGATAAACGACTCCTTCACCCTTTATAGCGTGAGAAACAGATTCCCGACTGGTGCGGCGCGGCGCGGCGCAGCGCGCGGCCCGTAAATCGCATCCCTCCCCCGCTCCTTTTGCGTCAGCGGGAGCGTGATTTATTTTTAATGTGTTTCTCGCACTGATGTAGCGTGAGATGTACTGATTCTGCCTTTACTTAACTCTACCAACACAATCCACTGCCCCCCCCCCTTTTATTTTGATGGACGCGGAAAATAATCGATTGTTTTTATAGTTTGATTAGATACATTGCCGATTAAAGGCTCAAATTCGCATAGAGCAGGTTTGTGGCAGGGATTCTTAAGTTGTATCGAATAACACGCTGAAAGTCCCCATTGTAATCGTATGAGATTGATCTCGCCTCGGTGACCATATTCGAAGTTCTTATCTCAATGCACGGCGTCAGCTCACTTCGGCGATCCGTCCACTTCTCTCAGCGCGTCGAGGCAACGCATGCTTATCTTAATAAGGGGAGCGCTCTAGACTTCATTGGATTATTGCTGCACCGGTGCAGCAAAGATTATAAATGGCAATCGTTTCCGATATGAATAGATGTACTACAACATGGAAAAAGGTAATCTTTGTTGCATCGCTACACTAATCTGACGAATTCTAGAACGCTTTGTATTCCTTCAACTTGGAAATAATGATAGGAATAGAGAAAAGTTCACTTCATTCATCATGACCAAGTTTTCAGAAAAAGGAATTCAGACGCTCCAAGCTAAAGGCGACGCTGACACGACTATATGTTAAAACTGCCGTCGACCATTCTTCAATAATTGAGTCAAATGATGCTTGCGCTATAATTGGAGAAGATATTAGATCTTCTAGTGATTTTGACAGCTTTGGCGCCACCGGAAGTAGACTTTTTTTTTTTGTAAAACCTAGCAGAGGCAAAGTACTCATACCAAAGTTTATCACCAAGTTCAGTCATGGCAGGGCACTGAACTTGCTCCACATACTTGGGGCTGGCGCCTTCAACCTTATTTCTCTCCAATAACCATGAAATTGCAGCCCGCACCCAGAAAATATTACAATCTATCTATTGCAGTTGCGTCAAAGTTTGCGGAAAAGCTTGCGGTTGTAGAAAAACTGGACTTAAATGTTCGACCGTCTGTCAACAATGTAGCGGACTTTCGTGCAAGAATTCAGCAAAGGATGAGGACACAGAAGGAATAGAAGAGGAAGAAGAAGAAGATCCCGAGGAGCTTGTCTGCAACCCTTCCGATATCGACGAGTCAACATCCGTTGATGAACTTCAGGACGTTGTTGAAAATTACGAAAACAGAATGAAACGAATATCAAAAAAATTGCGTTTCGATCCAACGTCTTAATTTTGATTTATCTTAATTAGCGTTTGTGTTTAGTGCTTTTGTTTTCATCGTATAAGTATACTCACTTTCTGCCTCATTATTTTATCATAATCGTCACTTCAATAAAGAGAGATAAACGATCTCCGATCCACCGAGATTCTCGTTCCTATCACTTTCGAATCTGGTGAGCACCTATTTTCTTTCTTCTTTTATTGTTCTCTAAATAATGCTGCCTATGAAATTGAATAATATAAGGTATTTAGGTTACTCAAAGCAGTGCAAGTGGCGCAGCGTCAGTTGCTGCGAAGTTACTGATTTGCCTTATATTTGAACCTATCAAAACAATTGATTATTTTCCGCGTCCATCAAAATAAAGGGGGGGGGAGTGGATTGTGTTGGTAGAGTTAAGTAAAGGCAGAATCAGTACATCTCACGCTACATCAGTGCGAGAAACACATGAAAAATAAATCACGCTCACGCTGACGCAAAATGAGCGGGGGAGGGATGCGATTTACGGGCCGCGCGCTGCGCCGCGCCGCGCCGCACCAGTCGGGAATCTGTTTCTCACGCTATAAAGGGTGAAGGAGTCGTTTATCGTTAAAACTTGTAAGAACCTTTTTTATAGAAAATTTTAAGACAAATCTTTTTGAACTGAGGTATTTTTCCCTTATCTGCAGCCGTTTGGCTAGAAATCGCGAAAAACCAATTTATACGCCCTTTTTGAGGTCACTGCGGCGAAAGCTCTCACGGTATCAATGGGGACTTTTAGTATGTTATTCTACATGCCCTAGGGAACATCTCTGCAAAAATCCCGATATGTGCGAATTTTTTCCTTCAAATTATGTAATTTGCCTGGCCTACTTGGCGTGGACTCATTGCTTGGTGGATCAAATGCATTAGTCTGATCTGATGTCTCTATTGACAGTGTACAGAGCCTGCATGAGGACACTGTAATAATACTGAAAATAAATAAGTAAATAAATAAATGAAGGTTCAAGATGTGCTTGGAAGATGGACTCCATTGAACATCTTCACCTTGGTTCTAGATATTCTCTTTTTCCTTCCACAGCTTTTGCAAGCTCTTAATTTTTCAGTGTCCTAAGCTAATGTTTTATGCCTCTAATAAAGCCTTTAAAACCCTTTTGTGTACATTTTCTTGCAGTGTGTGGTGGTGAATTTTCAGCGGAATCAGGTCATTTCAACTCACCCTTGTTCCCCAATTACTATCCTGATGAAAAACGATGCACCTACTTACTAAGTCAGCCGTTGGGTAAAGCAATAGAAGTAAAGTTCATAGAATTTGAACTCGAAGCATCAGAAGATAATTGCGATTTAGATTATCTGAAGGTAATTCCCCACCCCCCACCTCCTTCTTCATTTACATGGTTCGTGGCGCCTTGAAAAGTCCCTTGCGAGAAAGAACACAGGAGTTGGCAAAAATTCGGAGGTTGCAGAGTACGTATCGAAAGAGACGATTGCAGTGCCTTTTTTTCCTGCCTCTGGAAAATTGGTAAAAAAGAGACTACGGTTTTGCTCCTTGGAAGTCCTTGAAATCCAGTGAAAAGTCATTAAAAAGTCCTTGAAAATCCTTGATTTTTCTAAAAAATTTGCTGTGAACCATAATTTATTTTCATGAAAGAAAAGATTTTTTCATCGGAAACTAAAATGTGAATAAGGTAATTGCACTACTTGCTTGAAAGCCAAAAAATCCAAGAAACCAAACAATCTATAGAGCATTCTTCCTCTTTGTGTGATCTAGACGCCGCACTATGGAGCGAGTCAATGGGAAGGGTCGGACATGGTAGCAAGCGCGTCCATATCATCGCGAAATCACGGTTAATTTGGTCTCTACATCTAGATTCTTCTATCGTTTCCGGGTAGTTTTTGATCGTAGATTTCATTTTTGTCGGTATTCTGGTTGTTTTACCCACCCAAGTATGATTTTTGTAACTTTTTGGAAGGAAGAACCAAGAATCTGAAAATAGATATTTTTGTTTTGCGCCACAGACACTTGATTTTACCTGTCGAGAGGAAAACTAGCTACAAAATAACAAATATCAGCATTATTAAAGAGAAGGAGGGAGGGGGGTGGTAAATGGAATACTGTTCCCTCCCCTTTCTTCTGATTTATGAAAGACGGAGTTAAACGTTAATAAAATTGAGCCGTTTTTTTGACATTTCTAATTTGGTAGACGCTCCGTTTCGTCCATTTAAACCCGTGAAATCTATCGAACTAGTTAATGCAAAAAGAATATCATTGAATTTGACTCACAATCAGTTCAGTGTAAAAAAACGACGTTGCGTTGCAAGTTTGCACGCTTTGTTCCTGCATGCAAGGACAGCCATTCCTTGACGTACCTATACATTGATAGAAAGTGAGAGAGTGTTTCTTCTGCGACAAATTTCAACTCTTCCTGCAATAAACTCTTATTCAAGCCATCGCTGTAGGTTATGTTATAGTAATCAAAAAGTATACATTTACTAATGAATTTCAGAAGAAAAAATAAATGAAAAATAAAATTTAAGCGCGGTTATTTTCCCCACGGTTACAAGCAATAGGTATAACATGCTGTGGAGTAGGTAATCGATGTCATTGGCGCATTATATCTTCTTCCTTTTGCAAATTCAACCGAGTGAAGAATTTGGTTTCCAAAATTGAGATTTTAAAGCAGTTCTCATGTAAATTAATGTTGTTAAATATTTGGGTTTTCCGATTCAAACTGGCAACAGTGTTACTATCTCCCTCTCTTCTCTACCATAGTAATTTATCAGAAAATGAAGTACAGGCAAAACTAACCATTTTGAAGCTTTCGCAAAGTTCATTAATAACAAAAGTGTTCCAAACACTTACGAAAACCCGTCATTTGGTTATTTTGGCTAATACGCCATCTTGGATTTGTGAATTTTGAAAAACAGACTTCAGATTCGTGTTCAGGGTCCCAAAAAACCTCTGTTCACTCCTTTTCCGCATTTTTGTCGGCCAATTTTGAGTTCAAACCTGCTAGATGGGCCGTCCGGTTCATAGTGTGACGGCCGGCCTGCCACGCCGCGCACCACGACTCGTCAGATTCAAAATGGTCCCACAGCCAAACTTGCTAAAACTTGTGACCAATTTTTGGAAATTTTACTTACCTGAGGTATCTAGAAAACAGTACTTAAGAGCTTATACGCGAATTCATTGTTAAAAACGTACTTACTTTTCATATTTCAAGCTTTTTTGATAGTTCCATTAAAACCACATTTTCAAGCCAAAAAATAATTATAAACTATAAAAATAGGGTATCAAAATCTTCGCCTTTGCAAGGGCAACAAGTTGGTTTAATTCAATTTTTAATAGGTGCGCGTGCAAAAAAGTTACAATGATAAATATAACACCTAAGGTTAGACTCAAATTTCCGTAGCGCCTTCAAAGCCAACTTCAGGCCACCCGCATACAAATCCCGTGGGGGGAAATGGCCGACCAATCACAGAAATACTTTCTAGAGGTATTCAACTGTCGTTTAAGCAAACGGTTCGTTGAAATTGCGAGTTTCATTTTTTGGCCCCATGTCCGACCCTTACCATTGACTCGCTCCATAGTGCGCCGCCCTCACCTGAGGGTGTCGAGCTATCTGCTGTTTTCTTTTCCATCTTATCCTCCTGTCTGAATATCTAGTTGCTTTCAACCTATTTCAAAAATTTGCTTATTGTCTTTATCCTTTTCTGGGCTATTTCAGGCCTACGATGGAGAAAATGAGAATGCAACATTGATTGGTACTTACTGCTTAAGCAACAGGCCCAGCACAATTGTATCCAAGCACAACTATCTATTTTTTGTTTTTGAGACGGATTCAACAATATCCAAGAGAGGATTTTACGCTAACTATTCGGCTATTGATATTGGTAAGTATTTCTGATCAAGTATTATTGATTCCCTTTACCCTGATTCAGAGATAACACTGGCGTAACAATATTCCCGTGGCAGTTGCAAGGGGGCGTAAAGAGAGAGGAAGAAAAAAAATGGAAAAAGGAGAAAAATAAAGAAGGCCATGGAGCCCTCACTTTGAAAATATTGTCTGATTCCCGCTTGTTCCTTGTTAAAATTTTATTGGTATAGATTTGTGTGATCCGAGGTACGGTAACCTCTTCTACACACATTTGCTTACGTTTCTGCAATAGGTTTTTCATCAAATATTTTATTTGCGACTTCAGCTCTTTGTAAGTTAAAGGTTTGGCCATTGTTGAAGATTAGTATACTTATGCACTATTTGAATGTTCCATTCATGTATAATAAAAATTAATAACGTTTGAAATTGGCATGTTACTGAAAAACCACACAGCATCGGGATCGTGAGATGTTTGGTTCATTAGTTACTCGATGTTACAGTTAGAGTAAACGGCATATAGGGGACGAGGTGTGAGCTGTATACATATTATATTCTAGGAGTTTTCTCTTAACCACAAATGGTCGTGACATTGAAAGGGTCACTGTGTAAGGGTGTAGAAAATATTTTCTGTGTTCAGACTACCATTTCAATCCAGATTAAATGCGGATTGAAAGATTGAGAATGATTGACTAGGTGCGGGTGTGTATTTGAATTCCAAGTCCTAGGTTATCTATGCCTCTGAACAACTGTTTAATGCCCTACCAACGAGATTTAACCCATATATGCCCAAATTTATTTGAACATGTCGGGTGTTTTTGGTGTGTTTCTCAAAAAACACCATCTTAGAGTTGAACAAATTTTAAATTTAAAAATTGTGAAATTTTCTGGTCTAGCTAAATTATAGGTGCTGAAAGATCACAACATTGATTTTTGGGTATAATTGGCCTAAATTTACGGTAATTTGGTCCAAAAAAAACCATTATAAGTGGGTCGTTAACGAACCAATGGGCATCTGTGGGTTTTAAGGGTCTTTACAGGGAAGGAGAAATATCTACATTCTTCATTCAGCTAGAACTATTGCCAAGTCAAAACGCCTTCAATGATGTTGATGAGCTTCTGGCAAAACCTTATTGTCATTAAATGTATGTAAAACGTGGATTAACAAACAAATGGTTTGGGTGGCTGGACTTAATTACTAATACTCCTACGAAAATCTTTGACATGGTGTGTCTATTACCCTCAAAGAACATTTGAGGCAGTGGAACTTTTCAAATTGTGAAGTTTTAAAAAATAAGCAACACCTCAGGGGATGTGATTATCGTCTTGCTGATTTGAGTGTTTTGCTACTCACTTATCTTCAGTCATGTTTCTAATTCTTTATTTCAGTGTGCGGTGGAATATTGAAAGCTAACAGCAGCACGATCACAAGTCCAAAACATCCAAACAAATATCCGCTGGGGCAAACTTGTCAGTGGGTAATATCAGCGCCCCCTGGATTCTTCATTCAATTGACTTGGACTGAATTTTCTCTAGAAATGCAATCGCAGTGTCTTCATGACTACGTAGAAATTTATGACAACTCCTCTGTAGTTTCTCAAGCTTTGTCTATTGGCAGGTTGGTGTCAAAGCAAACATTTGAGTTTGTTTTGCTAAAATTTCCAAGTAAAACTGGATTAAGGTGATTCCAGGCGAAACTTTTCCAGGTTTTAATCTGATGGATAGCGCCACTAGTCAATTTTGGGGAAAGTGGTATTTTTGGTGTGAGTGCAAGTGAAACTATGTCTATCTGCCTCTCACGCTCTCAATGAGGCTTATGAGAATGGGGCAGTTGGCAGGGTCTGAAATGTCGTGTTTTTTTATATATTTAGTTGAATGTGAGGTTAGTGCAAAAAATAAAGTTTTCAAAAGTAAAGGATTGAATGGTTTATATGAAAATAAGAATAAAAATAAAAATAAATAATAATAATAATAATAATAATAATAATAATAATAATAATAATAATAATAATAATAATAATAATAATAATAATAATAATAAAAAGGGTCCCTCAATCAAGGCAGTGCAACAAATGGTTGCAAAATCTGCCTTCTGAGGGAATAACCTCTCCCCCTTCTTTTGTTTGAAGAAGGCAGTCAATTAAGTGTTAAAAATCAATTAATATTAACATATAACGCGGCAAATGTAATCAAATGCCGCCCTAGGCCCATGGCTTAGGACCATTGTTTGGTCCCGCCGTGGGACCACCATCATTACCCGCAAAAGCGGTGAAATAAAAATACACATAATAATAATAATAATAATAAGGAGTGATCCACCCTATGGACAGAGCAACTGCGATTGCATAAACCTGTCCCTGGTGGAGACTTAGCAACTCCATCCCCAAAGTGAGGGGAACCGTTTAGCAAAAATAAAAAAAATGTATACATCACTGTAAGTAAGCCGCATGGCTTAGGACCAAGGTTTGGTCCCGCCGTGTGGACAACAGCAACACCTCGCCAAGCGAGTGATAAGGAAGAATAATAATAATAATAATAAGTGATCCACCCTATGGACAGAGCAACTGCGATTGCATAAACCTGTCCCTGGTGGAGACTTAATAACTCCATCCCCAAAGTGAGGGGAACCGTTTAGCAAAAATAATAAATTTTATACATCACTGTAAGGAAGCCGCATGGCTTAGGACCAAGGTTTGGTCCCGCCGTGTGGACAACAGCAACACCTCGCCAAGCGAGTGATAAGGATTAACAATAATAATAATAACGCCTTAAATAAAAATCAGATTAGACTATTCACCAGAACATGGAATACTTAAGAAATAAGCTTTTTATCCTTGAAGATTTTCTCATTCAAGAAAGCATTGACATCATGTGTGTAACGGAAGTAGGTCTTAAAGAGGAAGAATTAGTTTGTGTTAATATTAAAAACTATGAGCTTTTATCCTTTTTTTGCCGGAGCAAACACAAAGCTGGCGGTTGTGCCATATTTGTAAAAAAATCTCTAACTTTTCTAACCTCGGGATATAAAATCAAACCTAATTATTGCTCTGAATTACACCATGAAGTTTCAGCAGTCTACTTCTGTCCTAATAATCTAAAACTTGCCATTTTCTGTGTGTATAGATCTCCTAATGGGAATATTGACAAATTCTTTTCAACTTTCGATGAACTTCTTAACGATGTTCCTGAAACGCACTCGATAATAATTATGGGTGACTTCAACATTGATTTGCATTTAAAAACAAACCTTGTGCTTAAATTTAGAGAAATTCTTGCTAGTAAAAATCTTAGTCAAACTATTTTTGACTCGACCAGAGTCACTGAAAATTCATCTACACTCATTGACAATGTATTTACCAATTTAAGTTCGAACATGTATAAATCTTACAATTGCGACACTGCTACTTCTGATCATGCTGGTCAAACGTTTTGTTAAATGAGCCTGTATGTTCTAATGCTGGCCCTCAAAAAATAATTTTTAGGTCTTTTGATAATTATAGCATGCTCATCTTTCAAAGAATACTAATGAATATTTATAATGAATCTATTTATTCAGGGTTTAATTTTTTCCATTATTATAGCTATCTATGTGAGGCTTTCAGCCTAAAAATTTCAAAGATGAGGAAATCACTGAAACCTGGCAAAGTGGCAACTCCTCAGAGAAGCTCAAAGGAATCTGAAAAAATCTAGATTAGATGGTCAGGATTCTCATCATTTGCTAACATTGGTAAAAAACATGAAAAAAAAGTACAAAGATCTCTTGATTAGAAAAAAGTCTAAACTTGTCACTAGAGCTATTACTATTTCTGAAAATAAAACCAAAGCTACTTGGAATATCATCAACTCCAACATCAATAAAGGCAAAAATATGGATGGAAAAGTGATAAGTAGGATTTCAATCGGCGGTCAGATAATCAATGAGCCTAGATTAATCGCTAATGCGTTCAACGAATATTTTGTATCTTCCTCCTCCAACCCAAATTTCGAATTCTCTCCTGATTGTTTCTATTATTTGAAGGAATATCCTACTAAATTACACCTTAATTGTACAGACATCTCTGAGGTATCTTATGCAATTGATAAATTAAAAAATAAAAAGTCTGCAGATGCTGATAACATCAGTAATTGGTTAATTAAATCCCTTAAGGATGAGTTTTCACTACATTTCTTTCAATACATTATCCATTCTTTGACAACTTGTGTGTTCCCGCCTGAGCTCAAAATGGTAAAAGTCTGTCCACTATATAAAAAAGGCGTTAGCATTGAAATGAAAAACTATCGACCACTTTCCCTTGTCTCTTCGTCATCAAAAGTTTTTGAATTGTTGATCTACAAACATCTGGAAAACTATCTTCTTGAGAATAACATCCTGCATGATATGCAATTTGGTTTTAGAAAAAATCTCTCTACAGAGGATGCCATTAGATCAGTAGTGAGTAGAATTGCTCTGAATAATAAAAAAAAAAATTAGTTCGGTCATAATTGCTTTCGATTTGACAAAGGCTTTTGACTCAGTAAATTTTGAAATACTTAAACTTAATTTAAGTAAAATAGGCCTTGACAAGTGCTTTGTCAAATGGTTAGCTAGCTATTTGGAAAATCGTCATCAATTTGTAGCATTTAAGCAAGATGATTCTGAAATATGTTCTGCTCTACTTGAAATCATCTGTGGTGTCCCTCAAGGCTCCATTTTAGGTCCTATTCTATTTCTAATTTTCATCAACGATGTTGCTGATTATTTAAAAATAAAAATTGACCCCAAACAAATTGTCTCTATTTTAAATATCATCATGTTTGCAGACGACATGTTGTTTGTCATCAGTAATCTTCTTCTTTCACAGCTTCAAATAGACACATACATTATTGTTAATTTTTTTTTCCAATGGTGTTCTTTTAATGGCTTCATTGTCAATAATGATAAAACTAACTTAATAATTATCAATAATAATGAATCAAACATCCCAACAATTTTTTTCAATGATAAAGCAGTAGAGGCAGTTAAAGTGTTTAATTATCTTGGTTTTATGCTAGAAGAGGACATTAGAATGGCAGAACATATTGACTTCTTGCGTGTAAAACTGTCAAAAGCCATCTTCATCTTAAACCATTTTGTTAAATTTTGTGACACGAAATTGCTGTTATCCTTGTATTATTCTTTCTTTTATAGCCATATAAACTACTGTATTTCAATATGGGGTTTATGTCGAAAGGATCTTTTAGATAAAATTTTTATACTACAAAAAAAAGCTCTAAGAACAATTTTTAAAATGAAAAAACAAGATTCCTGCAAAGCACTGTTCCCTAAGAATAACATTCTAACAGTTCCATCGCTTTTTATTTTCCGGACATTAACAACTTTTTTCTTAAAAAAACACCTCTTAAAATCTAATTCAGACGTCCACTCATACAACACCAGAGGCAAAAATGCTTTAAGGTCTGGAATATTACTTTGTAAATGGAACAAATTTGACATTCTCAAATTTGGTATTCATTTTTTTCATAAGCTTCCTATCAATATTCAAAAGGCTAATTCATTCCAAATATTCCAAAGAGACTGCAAATTATACCTCATACAGAGATGTTTATACTCCATTGATGACCTTTAAAATTCTAAATTTCGATAACTTTGTAACCTTGTAAGTAAATGAAATGTAATGTACCATGACACTATTCCATGTTCTTTTTATCTGAATTATGAATAAAGACAATATTATTATAATTATTATAAAGAAAACGAAAGTACTAGATGAGCTGAGGACAAAGATGCCTTTGGTTTCTAGTTAGGTCCCATGTTCCGAAGATGAGATTTTGGCCCAAAATACGAGGTGTGATCAAAAAGAAACCGAACTTTTTCCACTGTGTGCAGAGAAATGATCCAATCAACGTTTTCTTGGTCTTATCTGATAGCTAATAATCTGAAAAACACGCTGGTTTTCACGGATTTGAATTATCTTTATTTGTTAGGCCGCAATATTGCTTTGAATACAGGGTGTTCCTGTACAATCTGCGATGAGCGTTATCGTGCTGGAGAAACCACGAATTTTCGGCCCACAGTTTTGGCTTTTTTCGGCGCACATTTTCTCGAAGTCTACGCAAAACATCATTGTAATAATGGCGATTCACAGTCTGATTGGGGGGTAAAAACTCGTGCGAGTTGCAGCAAAGTGGGTTCCCCGGTTACTGACTCAAGATCAAAAAGCTAACAGAGTTTTAATCAGTCAAGAGCTTTTGGAGCGCTCAAATGCCGATGCAAGTTTTTTAAATAAAATTGTTACAGGCGCCGAATCATGGGTTTATGGGTATGATGCAGAGACAAAAGCTCAGTTGTCGCAGTGTGTTGAAAGGTCGGCCCCTAGGCCAAAAAAAATTCGCCAAATCAGAACAAAAACGAAGGTTCTATGTTGATAGTTTTTTTTTGATGTGCGAGGTGTCATCCATCACGAGTTTTTAACCCCCCCCCCCCCCCAATCAGACTGTGAATCGCCATTATTACAATGATGTTTTGCGTAGACTTCGAGAAAATGTGCGCCGAAAAAAGCCAAAACTGTGGGCCGAAAATTCGTGGTTTCTCCAGCACGATAATGCTCATCGTAGATTGTACAGGAACAACCTGTATTCAAAGCAATATTGCGGCCTAACAAATAAAGATAATTCAAATCCGTGAAAACCAGCGTGTTTGTCAGATTATTAGCTATCAGATAAGACCAAGAAAACGTTGATTGGATCATTTTTCTGCACACAGTGGAAAAAGTTCGGTTTCTTTTTGATCACACCTCGTACATTGTTTCAAATGGGAATGCTGCATGAGGACATCACTCTGCACATGATTTTTTACAACTTTACTCGTGTGTATCTCCAAAACCGGGACTTTTAGAAAAAAACTTAAGACACCATTGTTCTCAGCTCATCAAGTACCTACTATCATTTTCTTTATAAATAACACATTACAATTTCAGACCCTTGCAACTGCCCCATTTTTGTATTTCCAATATCCTGGTTTTAGTTTTAAGTTTTTTAGCTCGAGACCTTTAGGAGTATCTTCTTAAAGTATGCTCTCACCGTTCGCAGGTCCTGACATTTCTCCAATTTGTTCATCCTGGGTAAATTCATTTATTTTAGCTCTAAACTGTTGATTTTTTTTAGCAGTGCAACTTGGTTCTACAGCTTGAACTAATTGACCCTGGAATCACTTTAAGGATATCTCTCTTAGTTAAATTGATAGATCTCTTTTAGCTGCAAAGGTAGTACTCTCATTTCATTCAAATTTTGTTTATTTCTATCCACTCTTCTTTAGATACTGCGGGTCTAAATTACCTCCACCTGTCACAACCACAGGGAATTTAATGACCATTATCTTTGTCTCAGACACATCAATTAGCATGGATGGATTTTCTGCAAATTATGTCATGCTCAATGGCAGTAGAAGTAAGTGGAGCCAAAATTTCTGGAGCTTCTGACTTTTATGTCTTTATAGTTTATATTCTTCAAAACAATGTTCATTATTAATTTTTAATTGCAGCTTTTTATTACTGGGTAAAGAACCGTAGACTCATGCTGTAATAAGGTCATAAATAGAGTTTTGAAAATTTTGCGACTGCGAAATGCCGTGAAATTTTTAAAACGGTTGTGTAATGTTCTAACTCTCACAGGAGTACCAGTCATGATCCCCTGGTTTCAAATATGCAAAGCGAAATAATGCAAAATCAGCACTACAAAGTA
Organism: Trialeurodes vaporariorum; assembly: GCA_011764245.1. Taxonomy (NCBI): domain Eukaryota; kingdom Metazoa; phylum Arthropoda; class Insecta; order Hemiptera; family Aleyrodidae; genus Trialeurodes; species Trialeurodes vaporariorum. The sequence goes on from VMOF01000002.1 coordinate 52,566,243, forward strand.
TAGTAACAGCGAAATTGCAAGAAAAATTATGAATTTCGCGAAAACAACCGTGAAAACAACCGCGAAATAACTTCGAAATTGACAATTTGGCAAAATCTGGCAGGGCAGCTTGTACAAATCGCGTCGTATGGAAATGTGCCTTTTTTTGAGGTAAAACGTGCTTTTTTTTTTTTTTCTTTCTTTCTTTGGGGAGTTTGGTCTGTGTTTCTGTTAACAAATCAATATATATTTAGTATTGAATTGCACAATTTTCTGATGTATGCCTTAAAATAAAAAAAGATCCAAAAATTGTCGTAAATAAACATGAATGTTTACCTTGAAAAACGCTAAAAGCGCATCCATAAATAACATCGAAATCAGCCTTAAAAACTTCGAAATCAGTAAAAAGTAACATTGAAATTTGGAAAATATAACGGCAAAATTTTCCAAACTCGAATCATAAATCCATTTCTCCATTTCATTAATATTCTCTAAAAACTAAATTATCTTACTGTGAAATTCCCTTTTTTCCAGATGGTCTGAGAGTAAAGGTTAGCAGAGATGCACCATACTCTCCCAGTCATAACTCTTTAGATTCTCTCCCTCTCACTTCCTCCCCCCTTTTTTAAAATTCCATCAGAAACAGCACACATGGAGAGTCTTGAAGAAGATCATAGGATCGATTAGTCTCTGTGCTCATTGATCTGTAACAGATTTATACATTTGAATGTGTCGCCTAAACTGACCAATGAGCGCAGAGCTATTGGTCTGTTGAGTTTTTCAAACCACGAACTTTGGTGCATGGTTCTTCCTCTTCTCTTTGTGTTGTACTCCGTAGTGTAGAAACATCTTAAGTTTAGCTCTGTTTGTTACTTCTCCGAAATGTGAACAATTAATTACATTTTTGGCCTCATCCCTCTGGATGAGTCTAATGTGGGATTTTTTTGCTTTTTCTTTCTTTGGTTGGTTGATAATCTGTTTACTTCTTCCGCAAAGTTTAAATTAAAATCTCTGCTTTGTTTTTTGCTCTCATCCTTCCCTCTTTATTACCTTGGTATCCAGTCCTTTCCTATCCGTCGGTAAATTATTTATTGTGCTTTATAGTAACTAGTCAAAAATCAAGTGTTAAAACACTAATACATCATAAATAATTAAATAAATACATAAATAAATAAACAAATAAATCAATTAATAAACAAATAAACCTAAATATTTCAATATTTTCAGTGTGCGGTGGGAACTATTATTCCACAACTGGATATATCCGCACTCCTAACTACCCGTATCGCTACCCTTACAACAGAAATTGCGTATGGACCATTACTGTTCCTCCGGGTCAACAAATCAAGCTCCAGGTCCAAAATTTCACTCTTGAGCCGAATAAATTCTGCCGCTATGACTATCTGGAGATCAGGTACTTGTCTCATGAATTAGTTTCTTATGTTTCTGTTCTGACCATCTGATTTGCCAGGAAAGATCCCAGGCAAAAAGTGGGGAGAATAGCCACCAGTCTGTGGAAACATTTATTTATTCATTCAATCATTTGAGCTCTAGTTTCAAAAGTTTGTATTTGTATTTGAATTCAACCAAAATTTTACGATTACAAAGAAAAACACGCGTGGGGGTGCGTTTCGCATGCAGTTTTTGTCCATTTAAACCTGTGAATGAAGATTGGTCATTCCGGATGCACAGTCCACTCTTTTAAATTAATATTTTACTTGAATATGAGAGAAACATCTACAGGGTGTTGCAGAAATAAGTTCGCGCTTTGAAAAGTATGAACTCATCTTTGGGGCACCCTTTTTTTTTTAGTACAAGTGGTTGAATCACTGCAACAAAACATTCCTTTTACTCTCAAAAGTTGGTAATGGATTAATTTACTGTTTTTTACGTCTGAAGGCAAGGTGGTTATGCAACCTCTCCATTGATCGGAAAATACTGCGGATACTCAGGTCCTCCCAATATCACTTCTCATGGGAATCAACTCTACTTCAAATTTGTATCTGATGGCACCACTAGTATGGACGGCTTCAGTATCTTCTGGGATGGTACAAGCACGGGTAAGAATATTTCACTTCAAACTCTGTTGAAAAAATTTTATTTTATGAATGCAAACCTGTTTGAAATTTCCTGTCCCTAAAATGTTGAGAATTTTTTTTTCAACCAAACAGTTCGGAGGAGAAATTGCTATCAAAAAGTTGGTCATGGGGTCTAGGAGTTGGATCCCCCAACCTTTGGGTTTAAAAAAAAAAGTTTTTCATATAAATTTAAGGGTCAGGAAATGTTCAAACATTTGTCTAATTGAGTGTCATGTGATGTAAACATGCCTTTTGGTGATTCCAGGCAAAATTTTTCTAGATTTCAATACGCTGGGAAGCGCCACTTGTCGCTTGAGGGAAAAGTTGTGTTTTTGGTTGTTTTAAATTGAAAACAAAGAGAAAACGCAAAATCCAAGAACGTCAGCTTTTGTGTAATTTTCGTGTGGATTTTTTGAGCCCAAAATGAGCAAAGTCAGTTGAGGATTGAAGCCGTAATATTGTTAATTCTTTTCACCATAAGCTTTAAATACCGGCTTTTTTTTTAGTGTATACGCTTGAAAATTTACGGGATCTCCTTGAAAATTGCTCGCAAGTGCCGATATTTCTTTAATTTGTGCTTTTTTGTATATTCATCAATTTCAGCCAAAAACTATCAACTTTTCAAGCAGCGCAACGTGATGCCTTCGGTTGGAACTATTTGACCCTGGAATTATCTTAAAATTTCTGCTTGTTTTTTAATTCAGCCTTGAAAAGTCCGTTTGAGGCAAGCTTCTGAGTTTTCTTCTCAGTTTCTGTTATTTCTATTAATGTTTTGTTATATTTTGTTATTTTCGTCAGTTTTGTAGATTTTTGTTATTTTTGTCAATTTTTGTCAATTTTTTTTTATTTTTAGCAATTTTGTTATTTTTGTTAATTTTGTTATTTCTGGATTTTAGGTTGCGGAGGTATTCTAACAAGTCCTACAGGCTCGATAACTTCTCCGAATTATCCAAATACCTACGGAGGTAACACAAATTGCATTTGGAAGATAGCAGTGAACAAAGGCTCTGTGATCAAAGTGACAATCGTCGACATAGATCTCGACTCTATGTTTCCAGGAACATGTTGGTCAAATTATTTGAACGTAAGTGTACATGAATTTAAAATCATTCTATCTTCTAGAAATGATCACATCCAGTAAAAAAAAAAAACTGCTGTTTCTTAACCCTTGGAAATTGCTCCTCAACAATGTCTAGCATAAAAGTGCCAGCAAGTTATTACTATTTGCCCTAAATGTCACATCAATGTTAAGCGGGTCAACTTCTTATTTGTCTGCAGTTCTTAATAATTTGCTCTGTTCATTATGAGCATGCTGTAAGGTGATTCCATACAAAACTTTTTCTGTTTTCAATCCGATGGACAGTGCCACTAGTACTGTTCAAGAAGTCAACAGTTTTTTTCTGAAGTGGGGCTCTTGCAAACTTTTGCTATGAGCAAATGAAAAGTCCATTGTGATGTAGAAACCAGCAAAAATCACGAAAGTCACACTGAGAAAGTCTAAAATTCACCAATAAACTCACATAAACTGCAACTTTGTAATGGCGGTTCAACGCAGGTATCATGGGAGATTCCTGTCTATTATGTTACTTTCTTTACGGAAACAGAGATTTGTCTCAATTTATGTAGGAATCTCCCATGATATCTGCGTCTTTCCGCCATTCAGCTCAATTCTGAAAGTGAATTTCGTGATCGTTTAGTGTACTCATCATGATTTTTACAGGTTTTTATTCAAGAATCAACGCTTCAATTCCCTACAGCAAAAGCTTGCAAGAGCCCTTTAATGAATTTACATTAATGAATTTACGCCAAAAGTACATTTGAGGAACGTCAGCACCTGCACACAAACCTCAGGAAGATATGCTGAAAGTGTTATGTTGAAATACTCAAAATAAAGCTGGAAATTACGAGATGCGATTATGTATTAAGCTTATGGCGAAATGAATTTCATCATAAACGGCTTTAATTCTCAACCAATTTTGTTCATTGAGGGCTCATAAAATGAGGAAAAAACAATTTTGCAGGTGCTGGTTTTCTTCGATTTTGTGTTTTCTCTTTAGTTTCAGTTTAATATGCTGAAAACGCAACATTCCCAAGTGACGAGAGGGCCATCGGATTGAAATCTGGAAAAGTTTTGCATAGAATCACCTTTAAGCAAAATTATTGGAATCAATCAAAAGATTCAGAAGGAAGGAGTGAGTGTCTTTTTTTACTGGAAGAATCACCAATAATATTTTGAAAATAATGTTTTACAGTTCTATGATGGTCCCAGCGCAAAAAATCCTTTGCTTGGTCAGTTTTGTCGCAGTGGTCAAAACTCAGTTCTCAAATCAACCAAAAATGAGATGTTCATTAAATTTCGATCAAGTCGACGATTTGAAGGCGGAAAAGGATTCTTTTTACAGTATACTTCAGGTGAGTGAACAAGATCTCAAAGCATATTTTATCATTCGGTTCGGATGAAGATTTGAGGTTTGGAACTTGTAAGGGGGACACCAAATGCTAGAGTCAACAAAATTATTTCTAGCCAGTCAGGAGCATTGTTTATTGTTATCCGTCACCGTTGAGTTAAATACTCTTTTCGCCTAACTCATGGAAGGTGTACCAATTCTGAGGTTCGGGTACAACATTGGTGTCATCCTTCGTTGCCGAACGTACAGTTTGGGTGAGATAATAAAATACTCAACAGATTAAGAAAATTAGCTTTTACTCTCACTATACTTCTTTCCAAAAAAAATTTTCATATCAAACATCTGTATCATAATGTCCGTTTTCCAAACGACTGAATCTCGTTTAATACTGAACGGATTGTGACGGAACTGTTGCGCACTTTTGCTATAAGCCAGAAATATCTGATCCTAAATTAAAATTTTACAAGAAAACAAATGGTCACAACAAAAACGAAATTTTTTGAAAATAATTTTTTAATGTGCTCATTGTAATTTTTGCTGGATTTTCCTGAAGAATTGACTATTCATTCTCTTATAGCATAACATAAGTTAGAAATAGCCCCATTGTCTGTTGAAAGTGATATCTGTTGACAGTGAAGCTGACCAATGAATATTGGATCCTTTTTTTTTTTTTTTTTTTCTAATGATCCAACGGCACTTTGTGGTAAATAAATCTCTGTTATAGATTGCAATGTCACTTTGAAGGGACACCTTGGTGTCATTGAATCGCCAAACTTCCCAGAAACGTATCCAGCTCAGGCCAACTGCTTGTGGCATATAGAAGCTCCGAAAGGGAATCGAATCAACGTATCTTTCTCTCATTTTGATCTAAATCTTGCCAAAGCATATCCTTATGAGGGCGTGGGCGGACTTCCCTCTTTTACTAGGCTACAATATGAACTGACAGTGGTCAATCGAAATTGCTCTGATTTTGTTGAGGTAAAATTATCATCTTGTTTTCAACTATAGTTTTTTTAACTTTTTTTCTTTTATTATTGCGTGTATCATTGTTTAACGCGTTCACTGCCAGGCAGGGCTGGGTTCATGGGCCGGGCGGCATAAAATGCGGGGAAACAAGCGTCTCTTTTAGCGCCACCAGGCCTCTGATCCATGCATGTACGTATGGGTGATTCTACGGTAGTAGGACAAACTGAGCAATTTTTTTTTTTCAAAATTCAAAGTAATATTTAATGAAAAATGTTTTTAAAATTTGTTTTTACATCATGTAAACACTAGATTCTCAGGTTAGGTGCACAAAATAACCATTATTCTGACATCTATTGCCTATGGGCATAAAACTGCATTTCGAAAAATGTAGCCAATTCGAGCACTGATCCTTCATTTAGATTGAAGCAAGAGAAGACGAAGGAGGCAACCTCTGGTAAAATAACTTCCGAGTGGTTCTGTGAGGAGTACCTTAGCACAAGGTATTCAACAACGTAGATAGACTGTGCCCCGCCCATATATATTTGTGACCGTCTTTGCATCTTGAGTAAAAAAATGCACAGTAAAATGTCTTAATTCAGTCCTTTTTTAACGACTTTTTTAAATGTGAAAGTTGATTTTCTGCATTGCGAAAAGCTTGACAGTAAACGTGTGAATTAAAAAGAGTTACACAGTTGAAAAGAGAGTTGAAAAAAAGCATAAACTCATATTCTGAAATATGATAATATTTTACAAAAGAGAGAGAGAGAGAGAGAGAGAGAGAGAGGGAGAGGGAGAGGGAGAGGGAGAGGGAGAGGGAGAGGGAGAGGGAGAGGGAGAGAGAGAGAGAGAGAGAGAGAGAGAGAGAGAGAGAGAGAGAGAGAGAGAGAGAGAGAGAGAGAGAGAGAGAGAGAGAGAGAGAGAGAGAGAGAGAGAGAGAGAGAGAGAGAGAGAGAGAGAGAGAGGGAGTAGAAAAAAAATCTAGAGCACTCTATCTCCTTGAGTGCTTTAGGTACTTCCTTCCCATTTTTGAGAGTGTCTGGCTGGTTGCCGTATCTCTCTTCTTTTCCCATCCTTGTTTAAGAATACATTCGTTGTCTTTCCTCCCTTTTTTTTTGTTCTGTCTCCTTGTTTGTGGTGAAATATCAGCTTAACTAACCACTTCGTTTGGGCGGCGTTACTACTACTTCTACTTATTTACAATTAATTTATAATTTTCACTGAAGTGGCAAAAACTTGTCCAAACTTGAAATTTTACTTATTACGTGAAAGAAAAATATAAAAAAAATGTTATTATTCAATTTTCTCCCCTCAATTCGATCAATTTATCAACTCTAAATTATTTATCTCTTCAATTCTTCAGGTTAAAGAAGGACCTAATGCTTCTGGAGAGTCTCTCAAGTCTCTTGGGAAACTTTGTGGAAAAACTTCGCCTAAAATGATTACCTCTTCTCAAGAAAATGTCTATGTCCACTTCAAAAGCAATGACTTTTTTGCTGGAACCGGGTTCAGATTAGAATGGATGGTTTATGGTCTGTGTTTTTTTCTCCTCATTATTAAAATAAATAAATAAATAAATAAATAAATAAATAAATAAATCAGTAAATAGATAAATAAGGTTGTAATGCAAATCATGGGCTGATAAATAGTGGCAGAAAACTCACCTGACTCCTTCCTCTCTGGGCTTCTTACTTTGCTTCGAAGCTATGCAAAACAGTGCACAAGTGGGAGAAATTGACTTATTTATTCATTTATTTATTTATCTATTTATTTATTTATTTCAAACAAACAGGCAGAGCCCAATATAAAAAATTACAAGGAAAATGGAAAAAAAAAGATAGCGACAAAATTAAATTAATTATCATTAAATAAAATAATCTAAGTCAACGAAAACAGAAAAATTAATTAAAATAATTAAGAAAAAATACATTTTGCTAACGGAGGGATGCAATCAGGCTAATTATAACATTGGCACTTATTGTGAGAGATGGTTTTAAATGATACAGAATTGGGAGAAAAGACATCAACGTCATTAATCTCATTGATAGTAGCACAGACCTTAAACATCATTATCGTATTATCATGCGTATAAGACGCACCTATTTACCCCTTTTTGACTTTTCAAAATCGGGGTGCACCTTATCTGTGAGACTCGTTAAAAAAAGCAGGATTTATCATCGATTTTTTTTGTAATCATCCTGTAGCGTCTTTTAAACATGAGTAGAGAGAAACAACCGATTTTGTTCATCATCGCGGAAGTTGCAGGAAAGTAATCTAAAGAATCTCATCATAAAACTTTGAGATCATGGGATCTAAGAATCGAAAGGTCAGTGTAAAGTTTAGTGGCTAAACCTAGGGTTTAAAAGGGCTCTCAGATATTCGGAGTGACGCCAGGGTCTCGCGAGTTTATCATCATTGAGCAAATTAAATTCATACTGTTTAAAATAACTGAAATTATAGAGTAAAGAGATACTTGAGCTACGAGAGCCTTAATAACGAGAAGTGAGCTTAGAGCCTGTGAACGTGAGAGATGAGCTATTATAGCCTTACGATTTGAGAAGTGAGCTATTGTAGCCTTTGAACGTGAGAGATGAGCTATTATAGCCTTACGATTTGAGAGGTGAGCTATTGTAGCCTTTGAACGTGAGAGATGAGCTATTATAGCCTTACGATTTGAGAGGTGAGCTATTATAGCCTTTGAGCGTGAGAGATGAGCTATTATAGCCTTTGAGCGATTAGTAAGCGATTGCAGCTTTAGTCCAGCATGCAAGTGGAAAAAGGTAGGAAAGCGCAGCTTTAGTCCAGCGTGCAAGTGGGAATAGGTTTTGAGAAGAGCGCAGCTTTAGTCCAGCGTGCAAGTGGAAAAAGGTCGGAGAGCGCAGCTTTAGTCCAGCGTGCAAGTGGAAAAAGGTAGGAAAGCGCAGCTTTAGTCCAGCGTGCAAGTGGAAGTAGGTTTTGAGAAAAGCGCAGCTTTAGTCCAGGCGTGCAAGTGGAAGTAGGTAGGAAGGCGCAGCTTTAGTCCAGCGTGCAAGTGGGAAAAGGTAGGAAAGCGCAGCTTTAGTCCAGCGTGCAAGTGGAAAAGGTAGGAAAGCGCAGCTTTAGTCCAGCGTGCAAGTGGAAAAGGTAGGAAAGCGCAGCTTTAGTCCAGCGTGCAAGAGGAAGTAGGAAAGCGCAGCTTTAGTCCAGCGTGCAAGAGGAAGTAGGTTTTGAGGAGTCGAGTCCTACTAGATGACTGACTTTTCACTGGCTGTGGGGTTCTATTTATACTAAGGTTGGTGAGGGTGTTATGTAATCATAAAAGTAAACAAACAACTTATGTAACTGGTTGGACTGTTATATAATCAGTGGAGTTTTCCACTGGTTACATAACAGCCTCTGATAAAAAAGTAAACAAACTAAACTATACTGAACAGTCAGCATCACCCAAACATGCCCACAACCTCTGTCTCGACACACGCCAAAAAAGATAAGGGGTGGCGCCACCCGTACTTTGGCCAGCGCCGCCGCCTCCCAAGAAGAGCACTGCAGCACTGTGCCGCGAGCCTTACCTGCGCAAACTGAAGCAGACAAAGTCGACGAACTAGAAGCGCCAAGCAATCTTGAAGACGGTCCGAATCCGTTCGGTGGCAAGTCTGCTGACTCTTGATGGTGATAAAGGATGGAAAGATAGCGAGTCCGTCGGCACCGCAGTAGTCTAGAAGCTTTGGCTTCCCTCCTGTTTCTGACTTTTTCTAAATTTTTTCTCTTCTTTTTTCCTCCTCAGCCCTCGCAATGTACGACTTTTATGCGGAAGATTTTTGTTTTTTGTCTCTCTCAAAATCTGAGGTGCGCAAGTGCGTCTTATACGCGCGTTAATACGGTAGTATAGCATACTAAAAAGGTGAAGGAGAGTTCTCTAAGAAGATGACTCTGAACCTTAAAGCAGACTCTACTAAGGATGTCGGGGGCATCGACAAAGTTTCTTAAGATTTTAAATAAAAAAAGATCGTCATCTGAGGAACAGAGTAATTGAAGAGAGGGGATCTTAAATTTGTGACTGATGTTAGAATAATCATGATCAAAATAACTTAGAGGTTGGCCAGTCTTAAATGACAAGTCTCAGAAACCTTTGCTGGGTGGATTCAATTGTATCAATTTGGTAATTATAGTAGGGATTTTGTACAGATCCATAACTCTAGATAGGGTGGACTAGAAATGTGGAAGGGAGAGGGGTGAGGAGGAATGAAGTGAAGGGGAGGGTTTGGATTGCGAATTGGAGAGACTCAAATGAGTTGGTGCAAATTGAAATAGGCTACGCCAATTCCTATAACCATCTAAGTAGCAAAATATGTGTGAAAGCTGACAATGTCTGTCATCAAAACCGCTTTTGATGACAAAGTAAAAGACGACTAAAGTAGGTGCAATTATGACTTTTTTGAAAGTGGACGACTCTTACAAAGTATCCTTTTTTGGATTTTGACATTATCCTAAGCTTTCTTTGGATCTCAGCTCAAGTTATCAATCAAAATTCTGTCTACAACCAGTTTGTTTTTCATCTTTTCTCAGGGTGTGGCGGTATGTTCATGAATAGACAACGCGGGAAATTTTCTACTCCCAACTATCCGAATCACTATCCGCCTCGTATACAATGTGACTGGTACATTATCGCAGACTGGGACAAGCAAATCGTTCTAAATATCCCAAGAATTGACATTGAGGATGACGACACAAGATGCGAGATGGACTCCTTGACGGTAATTCTTCGTCGCATATTTAGACGGCTTTCTGCATAAGCAAACCGGGAACCAATTTTCGTGTCTGCTGAAGGGGACCCTGTCAATAGCGACAGTAACAAACCAAAAAATCCAAGCCTTATTCCATTTCAGATTTAAACAATTTGAGAAAACTGCCCTCTTCAACATTTTTTATGCTCTTATTTTGAGATAGTATTGTTACAGTTTGAAGAATTTTGAAGGTGCACAATAGCTTACAAGGGGAGGTCACAGTGGGGCCACCTCCGTCATCGTTCAAATTTCGCATGAAGGTAGTCCTAAGGGTCCTTATCAACGCCTCAAGGTCACTTTTTGCGAATAGGCCCTGAAAAGCCTGAAAAACGGGTTTGAAAATTAACGGTGTTTATATAGCGCAAATGTCGGCCTGAGCCTCCATCGTCCGGGTGGCGCAGTGCGCGAAGGTGTGAGCCATCAGATGCCTGCACACCGGCGGTGTTGGTTCGAATTCCAACTCCGTGAGTTAATTTTTTAAAGTTGTTCTCGGGTCGATTTGATCATTTTTCATCATTCATTTTTATAAATTCAATTTATACTGTTGATTTTTTTCTTTTTCTTTGTCAATGCTTCAAATGAATACAAAATGAAAAAAATTCCCAAACGCATGCATACAACCAAATAGTCAAGACAAATAAGAATCCAAACAAACGAATAAATAATGACCTTGATTTTGGCCTGTATTTTACAACGACTAATCGAAATTCCTCGAAAACTCGAGTATTTGTGAAGTTTCGATCGGTCGAAATGTCGTTAATGTCGAGAGTCATCGATGAAAATCGCTGAACTTTCCCAGCTTTCCACATGCAGATCCAGCAATTTAGCAACAACGCATTCTTCCCGTTTGAATGCATGATAAACAATCGATTCTTGAAGAGGCTATAGCCCCGTGACTAATCGACCATTTCTCATGCAATCAAATGGGAAGAATACAATGTTGCCAGACTGCTGGATCCGCCAACGCAGCTTCCAATAATGACCATGTATGTTTGGCTATTTCTTGTGGGTTACGGAATTTGATGCTATTTGTATTCATTTGAAGCATTGACAAAGAAAAAGAAAAAAATCAACAGTATAAATTGAATTAATAAAAATGAATGATGAAAAATGATCAAATCGACCCGAGAACAACTTTAAAAAATAATTCACAGAGCTGGGATTCGAACCCACACCGCCGCCGGCGTGCAAATATTTGGTGGCGCACACCTTAGCGCACTGCGCCACCCGGTCGATGGAGGCTCAGCCCGACATTTGCGCTACATAAACACCGTAAATTTTCAAACCCGTTTTTCAGGCTTTTCAGGGCCTATTCGCAAAAAGTGACCTTGAGGCGTTGATAAGGACCCTTAAGACTACCTTCATGCGAAATTTGAACGATGACGGAGGTGGCCCCACTGTGACCTCCCCTTGTTAGTTAAAAGTGGGATTTGTTACTAATTATAAGCTGTTGAGAATTTGCTTGGTTTCAAAGTTTGTTTGTTATAAGCCAAGTTTGATGGAAAGCGAGTTTATTAAAACTTGACTCTTTTGTACACTACAAAGACTTTGATGGGGATGTTGCGCACTTTTGCTACAGGCAATTTATGGATTGATTCAGATGTAAAAACCGCAAAAAATAACAATGGTAGCACAAAAAACTTACAAAATCCTCTCTTACACTCAATAAATGCTTTTAAATGCCTGACCGTAATTGCGGTTTAGGATACTAATAATGAGAGATTCCCATCTTAATTTCGTCACTCTTCCTATGCTGGGAAGGAAGATTTACAGAGTAACTAGTTAGCAAAGGATTGATAAACAGCTAGATGGAAATCTCCCATTATTAGTACCCAACACTGCCATTGGGATCACGCGGTTAAAAGAATTTGATGAGTCTGGGAGTGGACTTGTAAGTGTTTAGTGCTAATGTTGTTATTTCTGGAGATTTTTACCTCTGAATTGACCTTTTAATTATTGCTTGAAGCAAAAGTGTGCCATAGCTCTATTGCACAAAATGAAAATCTGTCTGAAATCTCATTGAATTTCAGCAGTTGCAATACTTATTTGGCTGAACCTCTGTTTCTCTAGATTTATAGTGGAGAAGATGATACAGCCCCAGTTCTTACACGTATTTGTCAGTCCCAGACGACACCTGTCATTGTTCATTCTCATGGGAACAAAGCGTTTGTAAGATTTTTATCTGATATGTCTTACTCTGGTGCCGGTTTTGAAGCAAGTTATTACACTAGCAAAGCAGGTAAGCGGAGAGTTCTTGCCTTTTTCCTTCATTCTTTTCTCAATTCAAAGTCTAATTGAATGCTCCTTGTTTTTGTTCATTGATTTGACAGCGTTGTAACGCATTGGAAAAATATCGGGAATCAGAAAGGGTTGGAAAAACAGGGAAAACACAGGATGGAGGTAGTTTTAGAAGTGTAGGCGCACCTAGACCGATAATCTTTGGAATTTTTCACCGTTATTTATGATTATGATATTTCTCAACAAAAATGAAAGAAAATGAGTTTGAGTGTTCTCTTTTCAATAAGAAACACTTTAAAAGCACAATATCTAGTCGTGGGCAAGTTTTGTTTTGATTTTAATGAACAAAAGTTGAAAATTCGCCAAAGATTATTGTTTAGGTGCACCTACACTTCTGAAACGAGTTCCACTCAGGGGTCTTTTAGCTTCGTTTTGATTATCTATCAACGAATTCTAAGTTGAATATTCTTTTTATGAAAAAAGAAGAAATGTAATCTAAAAGAATATTTACATCAATAATTTCTTTTAACTCAGTCGGTAGAGCACTTTGTTAGCCAAGATTTGGGCGGAATGCTCTAGATTTGTCTAAATGCTAAGTGTCTTCATTTCAGATTGCGGAGGAATCTTCAAAGCTCCGTCCGGATCAATATTTTCCCCAAATTATCCGAAAAACTATAAAGATGGTGAAGAATGCCAATGGTTAATTTCAGTCAAGCAAAATCATCTTGTCAATCTAACATTCTCCGATTTTGATGTGGGAGTTGCTCGTCAGAATCCAAACTGCAGCAGTTCCTATGTTGATGTAAGATGGAATTTCTATTCTCTTTTTTGATCGAATCTGCTCATATGAATTGGTAGTTTTTGTCTATCTAGTCGTGAATTTAATTCAGTTTTAACCTGAGTGAAGATTATGTTCCCTTTTCTGTGGAATATCACATTTATTCATTTAATTATTTGTTTATTTCAGTATTCAGTACCTAGGGGCTAATGTTAAGGGGACTCATTTAGAATTATGAAATTCTGAACTTCATTAAAATTTTTTCTTTTTGAATATTTTTTTTTCACAGATTAGGTTAATTTTCTCAAATTTTGAAGATAATCCGCACATCATCTTGAAAATTATTATTATTATTATTATTATTTGATCATAATATTGGTTCTAATGTTCAAAAAACCTAAGTTATCATAATTCTTGAAGAATACTCAGCACTAAAATGTGTTGTTATGGTAGAAGAACTCTACAGTCAAAAAGTTTAATGAAGTTTTCCTAAGGTGATTTCTCAGCATTTTAGTTCCGAATTTCACCGCAGTTTGATTTATGGTTAAAACTGGGAGAACGCTTGAGTATTTTCGAAAGACCGTTTCTATGGCGTCTCCAGGAGTTTTGGAGAAGCCCAGGAAGCTTGGTGTGAAATTACTTGCAAAAATAAACGTAAAATGAAATCAAAACTCCCGAATTTTGAAAACTCCTGATCAATTGAACTTTTAGATTTGCAATTTGAAAAATTGAGTAGTGTTGGCTTTATTTTATGTTTATATCGGAAATAATTTCACCCTTAACAATCTGAGACTTTCTTTGAAGCTCCAGGAAGGTAATATTTGGAAAAAGTCCAAGTATTTTTCCATTAATTGTACTGTGGTGAAATTTGGCACTAGAATGCTGAGGAATTACCTTTAAATCAAAATTTTGGACACTCTTTGCTTCGACTGGTTCAAATTAAGGAAAGAATTTCACATCTCAAGAAAATTATGCTGTGATCGAAGTTATTTTGTAGCATACCCAGCCTTGATGAAAGATGAATATTTCCAAAAAGGTGATAAATACAACGTCCAAAATGTATTTAACACATAAATGAATAAACTGGTTAACCTGCATCTTGTTCAGCCGCTTCTTTATTTATCAATGTAAGGTGCAATTTGCAACTTTTTAATGAGTTTTTATCGCGTGTTTTTTTTTTTTTTTTTTTTTCGGCAGTGATCTGAATTTTTTTCATATCGTTTTTTATCTATCTAGGTGTTTGATGGAGCTACTGCGTCTGAAGGGAAAGCGACCAGATTTTGCGGGAACAAACTACCAAAATCTTTCATTTCTACCTCTAACAAATTATTAGTACGTCTAAGAGCCCGCATGCCTACAACCAAAGGTTTTGCAGCCAATTATACAACTGTAAGTATCGTTTTGGGATAGAACAAATCTCTCTAATCCTGAATCAAATTAAGTGTAACCTTTTGGCCTGGGTGAATTGTAAGCTAGTTGTTTTCCAAAATGTGTCTGTTGTGAAGTTTTGATGTAGCAATTTTGAGCTTTGATTTTAAAGTAAAATGGTGTAAAAATTAGCATGCGAGCATTTACAATTCTCTCCTGAACTTAAGAACAGCGAACAATAAGTCACCTTCTGATGCTACTGCTGCATACGTGGAGTAATTTTGAGCTCATGGATCATAATTTTTGGATGGAATGTTAGTTTTTCTGTTGACTGTGACTCCAACTTGAGATTTCCTTTGGGCTAATTTACTTCTCTTTTAGGCTTGTGGTGCTGTGATAGAAACAGATAACTCAGGTGTTATTTCAAGCGATATTGCTGTCTTTGCTCATCAGGAAACTTACGAGTGCGATTGGATCATCAGAGCTTTGAAACCAGGTTGGTTTCTTTTTTTAATTTACGTACAGTAAAATCTATTTATAATGATTTTACTTGTATATACGATAGATCTCCCACAAATACGCATGAGCTTATGAAAGAAACAAATCCAATCTAATCTGGCCATCTCTAAATCTGGCCAAAGAGAATCATAGAGTAACAAGTTGCTAAGCTATTGATTTCAGAAGTAAAATAGCTCTTCACAATAGATAAATTGTGTGTTTAAGTCGATACCACAGAGTAGTCCTGTCTAATCCGTCTTTTCCTCCATTGATATCCCTTTGCCAGAATAGAGGCTGGGACAAAATTAACGTAAGAGAATCCCCTTTGATGCCTGCTTAACAACACCATTGCACTTTTAAAAGTTTTTATCAAGTTTGCAAGTGGATTTTGGAAATTTTGTCTCATTTGTTACTTTTGCTGGTTTTTACATAAAATACTTTTGCTGGTTTTTACATAAAAGTCAGTGCTTCATTTAACCGCAGCAAAAGTTTTGCAGCAGTCCTTTAATGTACATATAGGAAATCTATTTTTCATGTCATCCAGCCATTGCTCATTAAGGTATAAATTTTCATTTTTTTCTGATCTGATTTTTTCAGAGTCAAAAATAACATTCTTTATCACACATATGAATATACCCAGTGGATTCGAGGAGGCACAACCCTCTTGTTCTGACAATGCTCTGATGGTTTACGATGGTGACGATACAAACGCAACAAAACTTTTGAGCGTCTGCGGCACAGCTCTCCCATCGCCGATCACCAGTTCGGGACCTTCGATTTTGATTAGTCTCAAGTTGCCTGTATATCCGTCTCTCATTACAAAACGCATGCACAGATTCTCTGGATTTTATTCTATTCGATCCACTGGTAATTTAAGTTTTTTTTTTTTTTTTTTTTTTTTTTTTTTTTTTAAATAATAGAAATCAACTTTTTTAGTCAGTAGTTTTTTCTATGATGTAAGTTTGATTATAATTTTAATTTAAAGTCGGGCGAATGGTAAAGTTTGATCCCAGGCAGTTCTTTTTTACTTCTTTTTTTAGTTTTTGCTCTTTGATCCTGAGTTTATGTATACTTTAAGTTGTTCCGATTCTTAAATTTTATGAAATTTTACTACAAAAAAGTTGTAAAAAATTCTACATCTACCAAGAAGAAACTTGAACACATCATTTTGATTGTGAAACGCTGGATAAGAAAAGGCTGGACATTCTAGAATTGAACTCTTGGGAAGACCGTCTAGGACTAGGGATACTACCCATCATCCTTCTTGAGTTGATCAGGGGGAAGGTTTTTGGGAGGATTAACCCTTGACAAAACCTGGTCACAATAGATCCCTGGGTCGCAGTGTTTTTGAGGAACTACTCACAAGGAAAGGAAAAAAAAAAAAAAAAAAAGAAGAAGAAACTTTATTTCATTTAGAGTTTGTTTCAGAAGTGTAGGCACAACTAGACCGATAATCTGTGGCGAATTTTCAATTTTTATTCCTTCAAATCAAAGCAAAACTTGCCTTCAAAGTTTAACTTTTTGATTTTAAAGCTTTTCTTCATGAAAAGTCATTTCTTAAAATTCATTGTCACTCATTTTTATCGTGTGGTATGAGAAATAAATTTGGAAAATTCCAAAGATGAACGGTCAAGGTACGCCCTTCACTTCTGAAACTACCTCTGTTTGTGATGTGCTCCTGGGATAGAGGCACTAACGCTCTCTAAGAAGAAATTGAGTCGCAACACATCTTCATTCTATTGTATGTGCTGAAAAATTCAGTTCTTAGTTTGTTTAGGTCTTTGTACTAAGAATTAGTTATTCTCATCTCTTAGCAGTTTTTGCGAGTCACTGGCCAGAGTTTTGAGTAATATTTTGAGTGCTCGTCCGCTAGATTTGGGTCACTTAATATATTTACTTGTCTTCCTCTTTCAGACTGCGGAGGAACATTGACCAGTGAGCAAGGTACTATATCTTCTCCAAATTATCCGAATGGGTATCCTCGAATGACAGATTGTACATGGACTCTATCTGCATCTCCAGGTTTGTTCGGGAGGTTATAAATCAAATACCCATTTAAAATGAAAAATTCTAATGTATTGTTGGTTTTTTATTTTATTTTTCAAACTAATGCATTATGCCTCAAGGGCATTTCATTCGTTTTGGTAATGTTAGCATGTATTCTATTAATTTATTTAAGTAAGAAACCAGCAAACTTCTTAAATACAAAATAAATAAGGAGAAACAGAAAAGATGGCCAACTTAAACACATTCAGAACTAAAACAGTATATAGAACTAATAAAAATTAAAAAATAAGGCATTTGATATTAAACTTAAAACGAGACAAAACATCAAAATTGCGGATAGAGGAGGGCAAGGCATTCCAAGACCTCATCAATCCAAGCAACACAGAAAAAAAGTGAAGGTTAGAATGTGTATGTATGTTATTTTGTAAACTAAAGCATTTTAGTTCTTTGCTTTTGTGCCCACTCAGTCAATAAAAACCACATTCAAACCTTCTGGAAGATGTCTTTGAAAGGTAAGTTACTGCCTTAAGGTGATTATTCAACGTTTAGTGCCGATTTCTGCCACCGCTACCGTTTGATTAACGTCAAATTACAGGCCAAAATTAATCTATATTTAAGAAAACGAAGTGTCAGTTACTGGACGGGCGTGTTCACTAGTCGTCCGCGAGACTGTGAGCATTAGGCACCTCCTCGTGGTCCCGTCCGGACGCCAAGGAGGTTGATCATCATGGATTGTCTGCTGTGAGAGAAAGCAGTTGTGGTACTGCTTTGGTCTCATAGTGGACAGAGTGGTGACATCTGATATGGTGACCAAGGTTCTACGTGTCGGTTGTGAAGTGAAGTGAAGTGAGATGAAGTGAAGTGAAAAGAAATGAAGTGAAGTAAATGAAATAGAGTGAAGCAAAGTGAAGTAAAGTGAAGTCAAGTGAAGTGAAGTGAAGCAAAGCGAAGTGTTGAAATGGAGTCAAGTCAAGCGAAGAAAATAAGGTGCAGCAATGTGAATGGAATAGCATGATGGAACTGTCTAAATATTGCTTCATAGAAATGATGGCGCATTTTGTATTCTTGTATACCTCAAAACTATTAAAATTATGATTGTTTTTACATTTATGAAGGAGAATATTATGTGGTCCAAGAGGCAGTTACATCGTCCGAGTTATCTCAAGGAGCTGCATTGAAATTAAGCTTCAAGAACGGGAGTGCACAGGCAAATGCACAGCAGTACAAGTTGATGAGGTGATGTGTGCTGCAAATGACCCCAAATGCAAACAGAACTACAGGGACAGTAAATGATCCAAGAGTCATGGATGGAGGAAGCCCCAAGCAGATTTCTAATTATGATGGAGCTCATGGAGGAATTTAAGCTGAGTCCAACCATAGACAGGTTGTCAGTCAGAAGTCTCAGTTGGTTGGACAGTCATTTGATGGAGGGAGTCAAACTAAGTAAGTCATTCGTAAAAGCAAGAATACATGGGCATTGGATGGAGCTAGGAGATTCAACCGAGTGCAGTGATATCTGGGCAGCAGCGGAAGGAATTGCTTATGGAGAGCCAAGATAAACTAGTAGCCAGAGATCGAGCAGTCTGCTTTACGTAAAAATGAACGTCGAAGAACGATGTTGGTTGTCCCTTCCACTGAATGCAGACCTTCCCTCTAAGATACTTCTAAGGGCTTTCTGGAAGTCAGATATTTGGATATTGGAGATTCCCGCAGTGCTGCTCAGTAAGGACAGAGCAGTATGATCAATGCTATCAAAGCTTTCTGTAGATCCAAAGCAGCGGCAGTGTGTTCTGGAAGCATTCTGTCGCTCAGCTAAGAGATGATGAACAGTGGAAAGATGATCATGTATGGAGTGTGGTTGCAGGAAACTGGCCTGAGATGGGGGAAATGCGCCACTTGCTGATGGAACTAGATCTGGAAGTAAAATTTTCAAACACAATCGGGGCCACAACCATTGAAGAACTTGGATCATGAGGAGGGTGATCCTGGAAAGCGGAGACACTGTAAAAGTTGGTGTGAAAGGGAGCAAAACAGGCAGCTACCACCCGAGAAATTTTGCAACTGTTAAATCGCCAGGGTCGCATAGCACAATCCCTAAAGGGAACTGCATGGTAACGCGAAATTTGAATGTCGCTGGGATTTGCGGACGCGAAACAAACCGACTAGCATAGATCGACTGTGTGAATCAGGGGGTAAATGCTGTAAAACATTGTGAGGTCGCAGAAGGACGTTTCAGGGATAAACCGGTTACAGAAGATAGAAAATACGTGATTTCAAGTGATAAGTACCGTGATCCGAGGCGTGAGGAAGACGTAGATGGGCGGAAGGCCAGGAAGCATTGGCTGGCGACCATGATTTGGGTTGTGCTGAGGAGACAGGTGGAAGAAAGGAAGGGAGTGTTGCTGATGCAAATGATGAGAGGTAGAGGTATATTCTATCATGGACAATGATAAGAAATGAGTTGAGTCACCCATAATACACTTAGCACTGCAGTGGACCTCCCAATACCTTGTGCACTGCAGGAAGACCTTCCTTATTCAGGGTGTTCCGCACTGTAGCGGTATCCCGGTGTGTCTTTCCGCATCCTTTTCCCTTCTTACATGTTCAGGCCTGTCGTTCGCTCTGAAATATGGACATAAGAGCTACCTCCGAAAGCTAGGGCGACAGAACCTTATCTATCTATCTATCTAAGAAAACGAAGTGTCAGTTACTAGCTAATCATATGAAGAAAGTCTCTGCAAAATATATCGTCAATAACTTCAAAAACAAGGCTAAAAGTACCATAAAATGGAATATCGCATTTCGATACAAGAATCGATTTGCGATATTCCATTTTTTGGTACTTTCAGCTTTATTTTTGAAGTTATTGACAAGTTATTTTGCAGAGATGTTATTCAGATGATTATCTAGTAGTGACTCTCCGTTTTCTCTAATATAAATTACTTTCGGCCTGTAATTTGACATTAATCAAACGGTAGCGCCCTGGTGGCAGAAATCGGCATTAAACACTGAAGAATCAACTTAATGATGTCTTTAAACTACCTTTAGTTCTACCCAAACTAGTCGGTGAAGATGTGTTACAAATCTGTCTTAGACAGATTTGAGATAGCTTTGAAGCAAAATAAGAAGCCACTGTATATATCTTTCTTGGAAGACTTATTTAAATATAGATTTAAGATAGAGTCAAGACGCTTTTGAAGAGTTGATAAAAAGATCTTGAAAACCTCTCCTAAAGACAGATGAAAGACTGAAACCAATGCTTCTTCAAAAGACGGATTTAAGATGCAGTTAAGACAAGATGGAAATTGTCTTTAGAACAGCTGCTATAAGACAGATTCAAGTCGTGTTTAACCCTCTCACAGGAAGTGGTACATATGTGTACCATTTTATGTGACGTGGGTGTAATGGGATTTAAAGAAAAATTTGGAAAGAAAAGTGTGTGACCCATCAAAATTCTCAGAAAATTTTCCTCTTTTGTTTCGAACGGGTCTAAAAAAATCTCATAAAAGTCAAATCCCAAAATGTGTGCATGAAAGGGTTAAGACAGGGTTACCATGGCCAATTTAAGTAAAAATGACAAAATGGATATTGTTATCTGGGTACGTTAAATTCTGGTCATAGAATGTCTTATATTTTAGATTCAGTTTCTGTAATCTTTTTTGAGTCTAACCATTCATATTTTTATTTTCAAGGAAACAAGATGCAGTTGGTATTCTCTGCCTTCAATTTGGTTGATAGTGACAAATGTAATGAAGACTATGTGGAGATCAGAGAAAAAGATGTGGCTGGCAAGTTACTCTCCATCAGCTGTGGCGATTCTATGCCGGCTTTGATCACTGCCAGTCATGCTATTTGGGTTAAATTTCACAGTGGCGCTCAAGCCGATACGACTGGCAAAGGATTCACTGCTGATTTTACTCTTTGTAAGTCATGCGCACCTATTTTAAAATTTTAGATATTGATTTAAGGGCAGCTAGTAATGTGCCGCTGAAAGTATTCCCAGAAGGGTTAAATTCCCAGCAGGAATATTCCAGTTTTTTCTTTTTTACTGTTTTATGAAATTTTACAAAAAACACAAAGAACACATTGGAAAACAGCTATTTTTCTGTTGTTAATGCTGCATCATCACAAATCTATCTATTCATGTATTTTGATTCGACGCTTTTCAGTGAATCAGAACGAACTTGACGGTCCTTCAGGCACAATCACATCTCCTCTGTTTCCTCTGACGTATATGTTTGACAAAGTTTTCACCTGGCGCATCTTAGTCAGCCCTAAACAGGCTGTAATGCTTTCATTCAATTCATTTTCAATAGAAAAAACATCAACAGAAGAAAATGTGTACTCAGAAGATGGTATGCTCCTCCTGGAAGATAATTCTTGCATCAGCGAGTTGAAGGTATAAATGTTTGTTTCATTCTCTTTTTCACCTTTTTTTTGTTTTTTGGTTTACTTAACCTTTGTTAACCTTTTCACTTTCACAGATGTTTATACTGATACAACCAACTGGCTTCCTGACCATTGCATAGGAAAGTCATTTTGCCCTAAGCTTAGTGAGAGGGAGTATTACTATGTCTATCTACCTTACTTGCATGTATTAGGCTTATGGAAATTTGTGTGTTTTCCCAGCTAAATCCCGGCTTTATTTTTGAATGTTTTAGCTTAAAACTTTCAGGGTATCTTCATGAAGTTTTCTCGCAAGTGCCTATGTTCCTCAAATTTGTACTTTTTGTGTAAATTCATCAATTTTAGCCAAAAACTGTTGACTAAGCAGGGCCAAAAGGTGGTTTCAGTTGCCACTAATCGATCCTGAAATCACCTTAATTACTTTTATAGTTGTTTGAAAATTATTTGTTTATTATTGTTACTGAAGATGATTTAATGTTGAAAGGTCTATGGCTCTGAGTAAGTTTTTTAAATTAATCAAGAATTTGTTTTTGTTTCATCTCTTTATACTGTTGACTTTTTAAGCAATATGACGGTTCAAACTAATTGGCCCTGGAATCACGTTGAAGTTCTGTTAGTTTTTGGCTTTATTACATGGGTGTTAATTTCAGATTTATGATGGATTTGATGACACTGCTCCCCTCTTGGCTGTTTTGTGTGGTTATTTGCCTCCTGCATCGATTGTTTCATCCTCAAGCTATTTATTCATTGAATTTCACAGTAGTGTACTTTTCACCGGATCATCTTTCAGCCTCTCATGGACAGAAGTACCTCAAAAAACTGCTGCCTCCAATGAGAAAAAATCAAATTCAAGTAAAGTTACCCAAATTCTTCCTCATCCGATTGTCTAAGGTTTTGTCTTCTTAAGAGAACACTCACCAAACAGTTTGGCAACTGTTTGGCACATATTCAAATGGCTCATTCATTCTCTGCAAAATTTTGCACGGGTATTTTAATTGAGTGCAAGACATGCCTCTAAGTTAAGGGTGAAAATTGGTTTTCTGACTTTTCAAATTTTTACAGGATAAAGTGAAGTTTGAAATCTGAAGAATTTTTGCCTGGAATCACAGTATACTCATCTACACAGTAGCTAAACTCTATGGGAAAGAAGTGGTGAATGTCGTTTAACAATGTAATCAAATGGGAAAATTGAGTTGTAACCTTCCGACCACTAGGGTACGCCACTGTCGCATCCAATGCAAATCAAATGGAAGATGTTAGTTCAACCTTTGGACTGCCAAGGAAGCATTTGCCGATTCTCTAACATAGAGTTTCGCCACTGTGTAGATAAGTATACTGTGCTTGGAATCACCTTAAAACAACATAAACCAACAAAAACAACATGATGACAAAAAAATACAAAAAGCAAATAAAAAAAGCAATTGTGACTTTTATTTGTTTCTTATTGCTGCTGAAGATGATTCAATATCAAAAGGCCTTTGTCTTTTAATTTAATACCAGATTGGCTAATTATTATGAATTTGTTTTTATTTAAATTCTTTTTTCTTTTAATCCAATAGGTACATCTTGGTTTTTGTAATAATGTTTCATTATTTGTTTTCTTTTTTAGCTTGTGATAAAAATATTTATCTGTCAGCAAATTCACCGAGTAATATATCGTACACTTTCAATGACAGTCTGAGCATGAACGCGCTTCACTGCAATTGGATTGTAAGGTGCGACAAAGGTTATCATATCACCCTCAGATTTGACAAAGTAAATTTGTACAAACAAACATATCTATACTCTTGTAATGGCGGTCTCAGTGTTTATGAAGGTAACGCACAGTTTTTTTTAAAATAAATCTTACTGTTTAGCGTTTCTTGGAGTCTTTGGGAAAGGCTATGCTAACATTCTAAGACATAAGCGGCACCTGTTCATCTGGTGTTCCTGCTTTTGCAGGTGTTCTGTCCTTTCTGTTGTTTCCCCCACTCCATTGCTCGCACCACTTTTCCTTCCTCTATCCAGCGAAAGTTGGCAAAGTGTCATATTTCAGTGCTCCTTTCTTTTACTGACGTCCAATGAGGGGATTATTCACAAATTGCGATCTCTCTGATACTATCTCCCTTTTCGAGGACTGTGCGAACCTCAATTTTTAAATTCGGACTAAACTCAAAGTCTTAACTGATCCTTAAGAAAAGGTTCCCGAACCCAAACCTTCGGCTTCAAAAAAAGGGAAAAAGTTTTATCTATAGATAGGTAAAAATGATCTCTTATTTAAAACCTCAAAACTATCAAACTATCATAACTTTGATATTTCCCTCTTAGCGCTAAAATTGTAGCCATTTAAAAATTTTTAAGGGTTTAAAGTTCCAATTTTGCCATCAATAGAGTCAGCCTGGATAAACAAGGATACCAAATTTTATTGAAATTTTAGGAGTTTATTTGATACGCTATTCATTTATCGACCATTATGTATTTGAAAAAAAAAAAAAAATTGGAACTATCGATAAACCAAAAATTTGCCCGTGATTTCAGAAATTTTTAAGGCTGTGTTTTAGTGGCGTACCCGAAAATTTAGGGGCCCTCCCAAGAATATTCAGTCCGGAGCTCCCCTACATTTTCACACAATGAATGTCTATGAGGTGGGGAATCCCCCCCCCTCTCTCCTACAAGGTAGAGGAGGTTTCAGGGGCTCTCCCTTGAAATTTTTTTGGAAATTGAGTGCTCTCGAGATGTTTTTTCACGCTATTTTAGCTTTAAAATTCTGTTTCTTTCCCTCGAAAGGCGAGAACTGAATTTCCTCTGAATATTCATTTAATACCACAGAAAATGCATGGCCAATTTACCACATCTGCAAAGCAATACTTTACAACTAATCTTTTTACTTCAGGATTACACTGATTTTTTTTCTCCTCCATCTAAATCTTTATTCTTACAAATGTTATATAGGTTGGGGGTCCCTCTGCGTCGCGGGGGCTTCCGGTACGCTACTGTCTTGTTTAGAACCTAGAAGAACTTCCATAATGGTGTGGTAAAAGTTCATAACAGACCCACCACGCCAACTTCAAGTAATGTAAGCTTTTTCCTCCTCTAGCACCAGCAAACGCAAAAGTTTTTACTATCAAAAATGTACGTGGAGCAAAGAAGGTTGCTTTGATTACACGAGGATTCGCCACCTATCTTGAATTCTTGACTCCCAAAACTTCTGCGTTTTCTCATATTATAATTGTTCAATTTTTTTTGTAACAGGAACCTCTTCAAGCAATTGGAAGTTGATCAAAAGCTTGTGCGCGCCTAACACCACCGGCACTTTCATTGAGGGCTCAAATTTGATGAAAATTTCATTATCGCTCGTGGGATTTGTGGAATTGAACAGCAAGGGGTTATCAATCACTGCGTCTTTAGGTGAACTTCTTTTTCTATATCTCAGATAATCAGGGGGGGGGGGCAAATGTGTTTTCAAGAATGTGTCCCTCTCTCCTTTTGCTCGTAGATCTATTAGCACAGAATACTCTAATCAGAACGGAAACTCTCATAAGAGCCAATTTAAACAAGATTTGGAATTTCCCAGCAACAAATGGCAACTGTGCCTGCTTACTTCTCAAGATGGCGGACGTGCTTTTCGAGGTTATATTTACAATCAGGGTTGACGCTTAACCAATCACAACTCGGCTGGTTGTCGAAGCTTGTCAGAAATGCTCACTTTCCACCATGGTGGACCGGAAGGTATCCAAATGAAAGAATATTTCAAAATGAATTAACGTTTCCATTTTGATTAGAGTATTCTGTTCTATTAGTGAAGATCGGAGTAAGGTGCTATCACCTGACTCTAGCCCCTATCACTGTCTTTTTCAGAGACAAATAGAGACGGAGCACTGACTGGCTGCAGCAGAGGCTCTCTGAATTCTCGCGGATTCAACAAAACAACAGTCAACATCGCATGGTGTTGTATGGTGAGCACCCTCCTATTCACTTCCCGCCCATTCCTCCCTTGTTTTCCAAATGTCACCGTTCAACACCATGTGTCATCTCAAGGTGTTGACTGTTTTTTACATGTTATTCTGTTGAATCCCCGAAAATTCAGTGTGCCTCAAATCTTCCCTATGTATTTTAGCGCAGTACTCCATCTCTATATGTCTCTGGTCCTTTAGCCACACTTGTGCTCCAATGGGCAAAGAGAGAGAGGAAGACAAATTCCTAAATATGTTTCTAAGAAGGCATTAAGATGATTCTAGGATCGAACCGAGGACACCATGTTGCGCTACTCAAAAAGTCAACAGTTTTTGTCTAAAATTGACAAATTTACGTTGAAAGCACAAACTTGAAGAACGTCAGCACCTATGAGCATACTTCAGGTAGATACCCTGAAAATTTTAAGCTGACATACTCAAAAATAAAGCGGGAAATGATGAAGTACAAAAATTCCCTTGGGTCTCAATGAGTGCGAGTGAGGCAGATAGACATATTATCATTCGCACTCACTCTCACTCACTAAGCTCATGGAAAAATGAATATAATAATTCACAACTTTAATTTTAAACCAATTTTGCTCGTTTTGGGCTTAAAAAACCCCTAAAATTTTTTGCAGGTGCTGATGTTCTTGAATTTTGCTTTTTTTTCTTTGTTTTCAATTTGAAATGTCAAAAACATGACTTTTCCCAATAGTGACTAGTGGTGCTATCCATCGGATTGGTATCTGGAAAAGTTTCGCCAGGAATCACCTTAAGGAAATTTCATTTTTTATTTCCTGGAAGTGACCAGGTTTAGTCACTTCTTGCCTGCATAATTCACTCAATTATTTGCGTAATATTTGGTGGTAAACTTAAATTTTAACACTATTTAACATCATTTCATACCGAATCAATAGCAGATAAATATAATTTACAATAGAAATTAAAATTTTTCACTCTAAAACTTTTCTGATCTGGTCATGAATTTGTTACCTACGCACCTCGCTAGGTAGGTTTCGGAAACCGTAACCTGGTCAGTAGTCACTCAATTTGAAACCAAAGATGGCAGATACTCATTTGATTATACAGTTGTACAGTAATAAAGTGACCAAACTCGGTTATTAAATAAAATACGCTTATTGTTGGTCTGGAAACTCTCTAATCTATTTTAGAGCAAAGATGGGGGAGCTATACAGGTATCATAAGAGATTTCTATCTAATTTCTCTCTCTCTCTCCAGTAGCGGCCCGTGAAATTTGGCAACCATGCATTTTTCTCACTTAAACTGAGGTAAAAAATCGATTCAAGCAGAGGCTGGCAGCCTCCTTGAGTTTCGATTGTTTTCCATGTATTTAAATGGGATAAAAAAACTGTTGCCAAATCGCACGAGCCACCACTCTCCCTCCCTCCCTCCCTCCCTCCCTCCCTCCCTCCCTCCTTCCCTCCCTCCCTCCCTCCTTCCCTCCCTCCCTCCCTCCCTCCCTCCATCCCTTCCTCCCTTCCTCCCTCCCTCCCTCCCTCCCTCCCTCCCTCCCCCCCCCCCCCCCCCCTCTCTCTCTCTCTCTCTCTCTCTTTCTCTCTCTCTCTCTCTCTCTGTTGAAACACACAGAGGAAAGTCTGAAAGTAGATAGAATTGATCATAGTACCTGCATAGCTCCGCCATTACGCATTAAAGTTTAAAGCCATTTTGTGAGTCTGGGAGTCAATTTTGTAGTTTTTTAAGATGTTCATTGTGATTTTTACTGGGTTTTATTCAAGAATTTCCTGTTCTAATGCTTAAAGCAAATGTTAGCAAGAGCCCCATTCTCAATAATTTGAAATTAGTGATTCTTATTTGTGTTCTCGTTTTAGTCTGTGGAGGTGTGATAGACGAGCCAAACGGTATTTTAGAGGTGGGAGAACTATCCAAGCTGATCCATGAAAGGAGAGAATACTTTGTTTCATCTTATCAATGCGTTTGGTCGATAATTGTCAAACCGGGTCGCACCATCAAATTCGGCTACCCCCAAATTTTCGATCAGAGCTCCGCAGCCAAATCAAAGAATATCAAAGATTGTGATAGAGCCTATGTTATGGTAAGCTTAGAATATATTCTTGCTTATGAGAATTTCTAAGGCTAAAAAAAATGGAGCATTTGCAAGTTAAAATTTTTTAAATTTCTGCAAAATTCTAACCTTTCGTCAAAATTTGATTCTCTGCAAAACCTCGAAAGTGAATCAATCATGGATGTTTTACTGTCAGCCTTTCGTAATAAAAATTTATCAGCCCTTTTATGGACAATCCCTTTTTTTTAATGTTTTTGCCACAAGTTTTCACTGTTCTTTGAGTTGGATGTTAAAAGTAAAAGTTGTGTAGGAAAGTGACTGTGTGTTTCCATCATAAAGTAATTCCAGGCAAAACTTTCCCAAATTTCAGTGCCACGAGTCACTGTTAGGAAAAGTTGTGTTGTACGCATTTTAAATTCCAAACAGATAGAAAGCGCAAAAACCAAGAATGTCAGCACCTGCAAAATTTTTTCATGGATTTTTTAAGGCCAAAACAAGCAACATCGGTTTAGAATTAAAGCCGTAATATTGGAAATTTATTTTGCCATAAGCTCAGTGAGTGATAAGAGTGTGATAGTAGGTCTATCTACCTCACTTGCACTCATTAAGACGTTTGGAAATTTTTGCATTTCCAATATCCCAACTTTAGTTTTGAGTGGTAATATTTTGGGGTATTTTCCTGAAGTATATGCATGTAGGAGCAGATGTTCCTCGAATTCGTAATTTCTGTGTAAAATCATCAATTTCAGCCGAATACTGTAGACTTATTGAGCAGCACGGCACGGTGTCTACGGCTCAAACTGATCGACCCTGGTATCACCTTAAGTTCTAGACATCTGTTTGATAACCAGTCCATAAGCACTTGATTTAATTCTTTTGCACTTTTGTTCTTTAGATCAAGAATGGTCAAGATGACGACTATCCAATGCTTGGGAATGGTAAATATTGCAACGATACTTTTGTCAGTATCCCAGAGACGACTAGCAATAAAGCTTATGTCAAGTTTGTATCAACAGCATCAGAATTTGTGGTATTAATCTTTTGACTAAATCGTTTTTTTTTTCTTTAAATCTTTTCGCTCACAGTGTTTTATATGAGGGACGGACATTTTGCATGGAGTCTTATAGTAATTCAAAAAAATTGACTCGCACATGAAATCATATGAGAAAAAATGGTTCAATTTAATGGTATAGGTTTCAGATTACAGTGACACTTTTTTCACCCATTTCACCCATTCCCACTGCCCTTGCATCATCACTAGAGACGTAAACATCTTCTGCTGTCATCAGTGTAGCCAAATTTGGGAAAAAAAAATTCACACACATAATTAATCCTCTGGGAAATTACTTGGCACAGTCCTTCTAGAAAATTGCCTACGGTTAATTTTTATAAATTTGGCATAATTTTGTTTGTCTTGTCATCCTGGATAAAAGTTCTCACAGGCCCATGCGATTAAAAATGCAATAAAACATTTTTGATCAATCAATCGAAACTTTGTTAGTTCGAAATTATGATGGAACAAAAAATCTTGATGGAAACTCAGATGTTTTGAAATCATGATCAAAACTCCGATACATGTTTTAAAATTATGATCATAACTCAAATATTTTGAAATCATGATCGAAAAAAAATTTTTGTTCAACTAAAAAATTTTGAGGGTTTCGATCAAACGCCCAGGGTTAGTTCTAGGCTCTAATATGGAATGTTAAGTTCTAATTTCAGGAAACCCTGAATATCTTAAAAGCTCATCCATGCAATTTTAATTTCTGTGCAGGGCCTAAAAATGAGCTTCCAAGAAGTTTCGATTGATTGTAATAATAAGTATGATTTAACGGACAATTTCAAAACTATCAACATTACCTCACCTGAGTACCCAAATGCTCCGCCACCACACACAGAATGTGTTTGGAGGATCTCAGCTCCACTGCATGAAATTATTAGAGTCACATTCCCGGATCAGTTTGACTTTAGTTACTCTTCCAGGTAAGGTTTTTTTCTGGTGTTTTTTATTCATGATGTTGATTTTAGTGATATTTGGTTTTTTATTTGGTGTCTCCAAAAAAATACGCAATCTCCATCATTTAATACCTGTAGGCATAGATCAGTTATTCCTAGAATCTCTGATCTAGCTAATAATTGTTCTGAGTGGATCACATTATCCGGCATACCCATTTCAAAGTTTAAATTTCTTGTCAAAGAACACGTTCTTGTTTTTTAATTTTTGTATTCTTATTTAATCTTTCTTGTTTGTGCCACTTGTTAAGTTGTTAATTTCTTTGTTATTTTTGTTTTGTAATTGGGACTTGTCCCGTTGATAATTAATAAATAAATAAATAAATAAATAAAATCGAAAGATTAGAGCAATTGGCTTTTCTTTCAGAGGAGAGTACTATTGGTCAATGGTTATTAATGCTTATTTATCATTTTTACTTAAGATTTACCTCTTTCCATCAAATTCCTTACTCATCCATCTATGAATGATACTACTAGGACCATTTTCGTAAGACCTTGTGGTAATAACATCTTCAGTGCTCTTAGTTCATTGCTATCTGCCTTACTTGCACTTGTTGAGGCTTCTGGGAATTTTACTGTCACCAATATCCCAGCTTTACTTATAAGTGTTTCAGCTTGAAAATTTCAGGGAATCTCCCTTAAGGTATGCTTGCAAGGGCTGATGTTCCTGAAATTTGTAGCTTTTGCGTTTATTCATCAATTTTAGCCAAAAATTGTTAACTTTTTTAGCAGCAAGACAGTTGCCTGTGGTTGGAACTTATCAGTAATGAACCCTGGAATCTCCTTAATTGCTTTTATTGTTGTTGTTAAATTTTTACCATATAGTCGCGCATATAAGCCGCACTTTTTTTTCCACTTTTCGACTCTCAAAAATTGGGGTGCGGCTCAACTGACTGAACTCATAGAATTTTTTTTGTAACGCTCGGCAAATTACGCAATTCACGCGCAGCTTTGCTTGCTGCCGGAAGAAATGACCTACTCTCATCAAAAAGCCCCATAATTTGCAAGAATAAATGGGCCAAAATTGAGAAAAAAACTTGCACCTTACGAGTTGAATGTTTGTTTACGTCTAACTAACCTCTCAATTAATCTGGCGTGTGCTCGGCATGAGCTCAATGGAGAGTAAGAGAGACAGAGAAGCAATGTAACAGACTGGCGCACGGTGGATCGTGTCAATGGGGAGCAGCGGACATAGGTACACTGCACGCTTAAAACATTACAGAAAGACATCCGGCACATGTAACCTGACTGAAATTTGACGTAGATTTCATTTCTTTATTCATATTTAAGCTAAGAATTGAATAAATTAATT
Source organism: Trialeurodes vaporariorum (assembly GCA_011764245.1). Taxonomy (NCBI): domain Eukaryota; kingdom Metazoa; phylum Arthropoda; class Insecta; order Hemiptera; family Aleyrodidae; genus Trialeurodes; species Trialeurodes vaporariorum. The sequence goes on from VMOF01000002.1 coordinate 52,597,031, forward strand.
TTAGAGCCAGATAACCTCTTATTGTAAATTGTGAAATATTGCATAATTAATGACTTAATTATCATTAGTGACTATTTTAATATAGAGCTGATTAAATTCGTTATTTTACAGTAAATTGCCGTCCTCCCACCCAAAAAAACACCCCTGCCCCCTCCCCTTCCCCATAACTACTTATCCTTTTCACAATATCCCTTTGAAGGTACCTGAACTATTGATGATAGTCAGAAAAGGAAAACAAATTATGAACTTACAATTTTTCATAATACATACAAAAGGAGGAGCAAAAATAGCTTCAACAAAACTTTCGCGAGAAAATATTATTAGATACTAAGAAAGAAGAGGCAAAAAGAGCTTTGGAGAAAAGTTTTGATTTTTTTGTTTGTTTTCTCGCGTAGTTTATGTCTAAGATGTGAAATTAATTTGACGGGATTCCACCAGAAAATGGCAACACTGTAAGTCGATGTGTATTTACATTAGTTGGTGGTCTGAAGACAAAGTAATTTAACTTTATAGATTTTAGTTGCCAGATTTCAACTTGAATCTCAAAATATTACAAACTCGTGAGTGGGAGATTTCATTACGCACTCTAAAATTTGGCAATATTGCATCAGTTGACCCCCCCTCCCCCTCCATCGAAATAATTACATATTTCGAAAAAATATGACTTGAAAAATATAATCCAGCCTTTGGAAAAAGTGCTCGTTGATTTTCATCGACTCTACCTGTAAATGGAGGAAGAACTTGAAGCATATGGCTGGATTTTGAGGTTTTTGCGCGCGCGAAATCACGAGTTCTATTGTTACATTTCTATGCCCCACGAGCGGCCGGGCAAAATCGGGCATTTACTGGCGGTTGATCTAGGATCCCTGGGGTATAAGGAACATTTTGATGGGTCTGTGAACTGGAAGTTCTCCCGAGATCATGTTCAAAACTCCTCTTATATCCGTAAAAAGAGAAATTTTAGGCCATTTTTTAGAATCAACATTTCATGGTCAAAATTTCAGAAAAAAATACAATAACAGCATTTTTGTAACCTTAAACATCCCTTAAACATGAAGAAATAGCATTGATTTGAAATTGTTGCGAGGTTTAGACGTGGAGCTACGGTAAATGTGCGAAATTCACTTCGAAATTTCACACACAAAATAATGAAGTGACAAACTTTTGCATTAACCTGTTTCCTGAGCCTCCAAAATCATTTCCTAGACCATTTCATGGCATTTTGCTAATGTATGTACCCTAAATGAAAGAAAAATGCCCCGAAATATGCTATAGCAACACTCTGATTTTTGGCCCTATGTCAGCTACTTACCATGGGGATGATCCACAGTTTGGTGGCATCTTAAGGCCATATCAAAACAACGTGGCATGTTGCGGGGCGCAGCGTGCATCGGAACCCTTGCACAGCGATACACAACAGGTGCCATATTTTTCTCTGAAAAACAAGGTGCGACTTGTACGCAAGATTCATTTTTTCCCGAATTACCCTCTCAAAATATGGGGTGCGACTTATACGTGCGACTATACGGTATTTGTTTATCATTGCCATGGAAGATGATTTAACATTGAAAGGCCTATGGCTCTCTGAGTAAGTTTTTAATTTAATACAAGATGGGTAAGTTAGTAATTATTATGAATTTGTTTTCATTTTTTTTTTTTTTTTTTTTTTTTTAAAATAATTATGACGATAAAGACTGAAGCGTATTGTAAGTTCTTGTTACAGATACAAGCACTATACTCAGCTGACATCCCTAATCTACTCTTAACTTCTTACCTCTATGTTTTAGTTGTGATGTTGACTACATTGAACTTAGGGATGGCCTCACAGAAGTCTCTCGCCTCCTCGGAAGATTTTGTGACGGCGCTCATGTTCCAAATTCCTTATTTACAACTGGCAATCAGCTTCTTGTAAAATATTTCACGGATGTACGCAATCCAAAGAATGGGTTTTTAGCCACCGTTGATCTAGGTAATTAATACTCTTTTGAATAAATGGCAGTGAAAAATTTGTACCCCTTGTTATGTTTCAATTTTAGCTGTTGAAGAAGGAACCTTTTTAAAAATTTTAATTTGACGTACGTACGTTTAAAGTTTGCCAGTGTTGTTATGTCTATTGCTACGAGTCCTTGGTAGAAAAGAGGGCCAATTTTTGCAATTTTTTAAGATGAAAATTTGTCACTCAGGAAACTCCTTCATCTTTTTTGAAAAAAGAAAAATAATTGAGCTATCCTAGATGCTTAATGTGTCTCCTACAATGAGATTTTGAATATTTTTATTTTTCAATTTAGGTATTTAAAAATTTACTTATTTCTTTCAAGCGCATAATTGATCTGCTTATGATAAATGTTGACTGAATATAAATTGTTTCAAATTCCATCAGAATTCTCAGCTGTGTGAATGTTCTTTTGTTTTGCCATTTCATTTGAACTTCTTATGAGTAGGAATAAAAAAAAAAAAAAAAAAAAAAAAAAAAAAAAAACCTCTCATAATTTAAAAAAACTCACTAAAAGTCACTCATTTTTTGTTTTTGTTTTCTTTTGTACTTATTTTCTTTCTCTTTTTTTGTTGTTTAGTTTTCATTTTTCAGACTTGACTGTACAAAATTTAATTTTTTTTTCTTATTGCAACTGACTTACAATAAAATGAGTCTGTGGCAAACTTTTGCTACAGTGTTATTGTGGGTCAATTTCTGAGTAAAATCACCTGAAAATAATGCTGAGAGCATCAGAATTTTCCAAAATTCTCTCACAAATTCAATAAATGTGTTTGTCAAAATTACAAGATGGCGGTTAAATAAGCGGGTGACAGTGGGGGAGTCCCGTCTAATTGCAGTCAGCAGAATTCTCTATGATGAATCACTTTTCTCTGCATAGAAAGCTGCAATTAGCAAGGACTCCTCCTTTGTCACCCGCTCATTCGACTGCCATCTTTGAATTTTTTTAAATGAATTTTTTTAAACGAACGTGTTGAGATTGTGAGAGGATTTTGAAAATTTCCTGAAATGCTCCTGTCGTTATTTTCAAGTGATTTTACGCAGGATGCCACCCTTCCTATTGTTATATCAAAAGTTTGCGACAGACCCATTCCATAATTGAGGAGGTGGTTGCAATAACAGCACATAAAACATGGGGTATGCTCGTTCTGAGTGACTGACGTTGTGAAAGTGTGTTGATTTCTTTGGAGGTGCTTATCTTAGATTTTATGTACACGCAACAATTCTCTTCAATTTCGAATTTCCTTCAATGAGTACTCATAAAACCAAAAGTGCACTCCACCAAATAAAACCTCTTCTTTTACAGCCTGTTGATTATTCAGAACAAGCATACCCCATTTTTTATGTGCTGTCATTGCAGCTACCACCTCAATCATTTTATAAGTAAATACATGTTTAGTAATAATCAAATTACCCATTTACTTTTTGTTTCTCTTTTTAAGGTCCTTTACCAATATACTAATGATAATTGCTGAGGTCGTGTGGCCAAGAATGTTGATAATTCTAAGATTTTGAATTTTGTCCTCCCCCCCCCCCCCCCCCCCTGGTAACATTATTTTGTTTGTCATTATCATTATTGATTTTCTGTCATTTCAGCTGCTTGCGGTGGCACTTACAGAGTATACTATGAATCAGACCGATTAACCTCTCCTGGCTACCCAAATTCTTATTCTTCGAACCAAAACTGCAATACAACCTTAATCACAAGCAGGGACAGCTATTTCACGTTCAATTTCAGCTCTGTCAATTTGTTTCATCATGATGGAAAATTGGACTTCTCTCTGATAAAGAACAGTTCGAGTTGCAATGATGATCGAGTGGACTCGGTGGTGGTTTATGATGTAGACCTTGTCACTTATAGTCGTAAGTTTTCAACAGTATCATTTTGGTTTTTTTTTTTCTAAATGGGTCTGATGCGTAGTTTAACTGTAGCAATTTCGAGCATTAATTCTATAGACTGTTTCAGTAGAGCAATATATTGTATTGATTGTCATCCGAGAACCTCTGGTTCCAAACAAACTCTGATTCAATTCACGTAAGTGCACTTTTGAACAGATGTTTAGGCTATTAAATCATACAATTAAGGCAACCTTTTTTTGTGATTATGAATTCTACATCTTGGAAATTGCTTAATAATTATGCCTGGTTCCATGACCGAAACTTCCAAAATCAACATGATATTACTGAGTAAATGATGCTTTTGAAGGTTGGAAGTACCCAAATTCTCGCAAGATTACCGCCCTTTCCGCAACAACAACATCAACATTTGAGTGATTCCAACCTCCAAATGCATCATTTTATCCGGGATATCTTGATGATTTTGGCCGTTATAGTCATGGAACCAGGAATAATTATGCATTTTCTAGGATTCAGCATTCAGAATTGCAAAAAGGTTGCATTAAGTGTTGGATTTCATGGCTTAAATTTCCATGAATAAAGGCGCTTATGGGGAATACATTGAATCAGAGTTTGTTTGGAACCAGAGGTCCACGGATAGCAATGGTTTACGAGATGTTGCTTTACCAAAACAGTCTATGGTAAAATGATAGGGGTGTGGTAATTTCCATTTTTCGAATCCGAAAATATGTATGAAAATATCGATTGTTAGTTTTTTTATTTACAGTTTCAGTTTTTCTAAAAAATACAAACATGTGTTACATATTTACAAAGAATTTATGAAAAGAGGTTTTCTTTTTCTCTTTTCTTTTAATTTACAATTTTTGTTGCTGCGTTTCATCAAGAAGTTCTTCAATACTTTCTGGAATTTCTGATTTGGGGACGCTTTTTTCGCACACTGTTTCTGTGTTTGTGCCTTCAATCTCCTCTTCAGCCTCTTCAGATTCCATCGGTTCTATGATCTCTTCAACCACAACAACTGGTTGTTCCTCAAGGACAGACCTTTTTTCCCGTTTAGCATTTTCTGCAGACTTGACTGTCTCTTTCTTCGCTTCTTTGCCTTTCGTCGCTTTCTTATCTGACAAAACTTGTTCGTTCTCCACTTTTTTTTCCTGCTTCTTATCAGCCTTGGGTTCTTTGTATTTATTTTTTTCGCTTTTTTCCACTTTTTTGTCTTCTTTCTTCAAATTGCTTTCAACTGCTTTGTTCTCTTTGGAGTATTTTTTCTCACCTTTTTCATTATTGTATTTCTCATTATGCCTTGAAAATAAGAGAAAAAACATTGCTCATGAAGTATCAATTTTATGATGAAGAAAAGTAATCTTTCACAAAAGCAGTTGCCTTTAAAGTGATTCCAGGCAAAACTTTTCCAGATTTCAATCCGATGTATAGCGCCTCGAGTCTTTTTTGGGAAAAGTAGTATTTTTGGCATTTTAAATTGAAAAAGAGAGCATTTTTTTTTTTTTTTTCCCTGAATTTTCAGCCCAAAACCAGCAAACTTGGTTGAGAATTAAAGTCATAATATTGTAAATTCATTTCACCATAAGCATAGTAAGTGCGAGTGATACTATGTATATCTGCCTCACTCGCACTCATTGAGGCTTATAAGAAATTTCGTATTTCCAATATGCCGGCTTTATTTTTGAGTGTTTCGCTTGAAACTTTTAGAGTATCTTCCTGAAGTATGTGCATTAGTGCGGACGCTTCTCAAATTTCTACTTTTTGTGTAAATTCATCAATATTATTAAAAAACTGTTGACTTTTTGAGCTGCGCGGCATAATGTCTGCGGTTCAAACTAATCGACCCTGGAATCACCTTAAAATAAAAATGGTGATAGTTTGTTGTTCTGTTCAGTATGTTTTTCTCAACTCTCTCTCTCTTGTTGCTTGTAGGAGACTTAAATGAGTAAAGTTAATAGATTTTAATATCAAACAGTCAAGTAGCATACTCACAGGAAATGACGTGTATATCGCTATTGTTATTATAAGATAACACTTTAAGACGGAGAAGCGAAAAGTCAAAAGATTAGGAAAGAGTCATAAACTGTGAGTAGAGCAAGGGGAGGATTATTGGAATTAGCTAAAAGAAGCGTATTCTGTTTGTGATGGCGTATAAATAGCCAGGAATAAGCTCCTTTGAATTGATAACTAATTATATAATTGTGTAAATCGTTGACTATTCTAAAGCTGAACTCCTCGAACAAAAATTCTTTTTACCAATTGGCACTTACTTTTTGTAATCTTTTCCTTTTTGCTTTATTTCTCCATTTTTCTCTTCTTTGCTGTATTTTCCCTCCTTGTGCTTTTTAGCATCGACGGTCTCACTGAAAGCTACTGCTAAGAGCACACATGCTAATAGCATCATAGATATCCTGAAAGAATAAACATGAATATGATTATAATATTCAATGGGGCAGTCGCAAGTGTCTGAAATATTGTATTTTTTCTTAAGAAAATAAAATTACTGGATGAGCTGAGAATAAAGATGCCTTTGATTTCTAATCAAGTCCCATTGTTCCGGAGATGAGATTTTGGCCCAAAATACATTGTTTTAAATGGGGATTCCGCGTAGTGACGTCACTACGCTCATGATTTTTTACAACTTTACGCATGTGTGTATCTCCAAAAGCGGAACGCTCAGGAAAAAAATCAAAGGCACTATTGTTCTCAGCTCATTAGGCACCATCATTTTCTTTATAAAAAATATAACATTTCAGACCTTTGCAACTGCCCCATTCAATTTTTATTTCCAAAATCATGGTAACAAGAGTTAGAAACAAAATTTAACTTACAGCAATGAGACTGTTAAATCCACAGTAGGTTACCCTGTGAGTGGTAAAGAGAGGAAGTTTTAGGGTGGAAGGAATGTTGAGGATGAGGATGATTTAGCATTTATGGAAAAACAGTAAAAGAGTAGAGAGGGTGTTGTTGGGTATAAAGAGTAATGAGGCAGTCCAGGAGCGCACACAGGAATGTTCTTTTCTCTGTATTTCCCCTTTTGAACAGATGCGTTGGAGTAGGACAGAAATAGGGGCTAGAACGTGACTTCAGCCCCTATCTCTTTCCTTTTCTAGTACATACACTCAAACGGGAAAAGAGTGGGAGAGACTAATTCCTGCGTACGCCATTGGGACAGTCGCAAGTGTCTGAAATGTTGTGTTTTTCCTAAAGAAAATGAAATTACTTGATGAGATGAGAATAAAGGTGCCTTTGATTTGTAATCAAGAGTTCCATTGTTCTGGAGATGAGACTTTGGCCCAAAATACATTGTTTTAAATGGGAATTCTGCATAGTGACGTCTCTACGCGCACAATTTTTTACAACTTTACACGTATGTATCTTCAAAACTGGGACTTTTACGAAAAAACCCAAGACAACATTGTTCTCAGCTCATCAAGTAAAAACTTTCATATTCTATATTAAAAATACACAATTTCAGACCCTTGCAACTGCCACAAAATGGAGAGGCATTTAGTTGAAAGAAAGGTTGTAATCACAGGTGAAAGTAGAACTAGAAAAATTTTGTAACTTTAATCTAATTTGGTACTTATGAAAATAGATTTTTTCCAAAAGAAGAATGTGAAAGGAAAGCATATCCTCTCCTTTTTCACTCGTGAAGAGTTGTATATATTTTTAACTGGGAGTTTTATTTATTCTGAAGTTGAACACAAGGCCCACATTTATGGGTCAGTCTGATAATGCTATAATCTTTTACTCTGTTCCTATAGCAGCAATGGGATCTTGCCAGATAGTTAAATATACTCTCGTTTGAATAATACAGTTTCCAAATCGGCCCACAAAGATTATAGCGTTGTTGGACTGGTTTAACAGTAAGTGGATAAAATCCTCAAATGAAGCACCAAAATTTTCTCTCACTCTCTCGTAATACCCATTAGCTGCTATCTCACTCTCATCGTTGAAGTCGTATACAGAGACATTTTTTGTGAAAGTTGTTGGCAGAAACTAATTTTCTGAGTTATTTTAGTGCAATTTTGATCTTAAAATGTCGTGAAAGAAGGTTCTGTATTCAAATGTCAACACTAGAAAGAGGCGGCTATGCATGAGGGTCACAGTAGGTAACGGTTTGTAAATATATTTTAATTGTTTTCAGTAGGCTGAGGAAAATAATTTTGTCAAGGTAGGAAAAAGGGGGGGGGGGTTCAAGAGAATATTTAACTGCTGTAGGATCTGTGGGATGAAGGTCAAGAGAACATTTTACGCAGGTGAAACGTGAAAAATTTGTCAAAAAATGCAGCTTATTGCAGAAAGGAACTATCTGCCATCGATTTCCTATGTAGTTGTTCTCCCTTTGCAAAAAACCACCCTATTCATCTAATCGATTACATCACAGTCAATATTTTCTTATGAGCTATCTAAAAAAGTGACTTTGTTCTGTCTTTTTTTGCTTGTTGTTTTCTTCCCTCCTTTTCTTATTTTGTGGTAGAAGCTTTTTCATTAGTTTTCAAAATTTTCTGTTAGCATTACAGAACTCCCTGTATCAATCAGTTCATGTTAAAGACTGTTTAACGTGACTTCAAGAAAAGATCTATAAATTGATGTCCTTAATTTTTTTAATTTTTTTTTATTTTTTAAGTCAAATGGTGATTTTTCATAAAGCATGTAGTTTGCTGGCTCATGCAATTTAGCATGATCATAAAATTGAGATTTTGGAGAAATAACGCTGTCAAAAAGAGAAAAATTGGAGACATCGGCTAGAAAACTGGAAATTACACTATGTTGGTGAGGAATCGAATCAATCATGTTTGGCTCAAATCAAAGCCATTATCAACTAAAAAAAATTAATGTAAAAGTTGACAATGAGAGCTACTACTCTAAAGAGACGGTCAATTCAAAAAGACTAGATAGTAGTGCTCAACACCATAGAAATTTATTTTTTACCGTTCAATTCCTAATTCCAATTATTTTTCTTATGATATTCTTATGATTTTTCTTATGCTATAAGTTGAGCTGAAATGTCCTCACCAATGTAGCGTAATTTCTAGTTCTTTGACTGGTTTGTTCTTTGATCTTTGTTTAATTTAGAATGCTGTAAATGCCAAGCATTACTAATGTAATTTTTGCAATGTAGCTGTAGTTAAATAGGAACCTGGTATATGAATAGAATCCCTGAGAAACATTGCAAAAACAGGGTAAAGAGGGCTTGGCGTTTAGGACGTTTTTCCTGAGCAGGGCAGAAAAGCACCTTCCAAACAAAACAAAAATGAATTCTGCAAGCTTTCTTAGTGTCTTTTCAAGTTGTTTCAGCCAAAAAGTTCATTGATCATTGGGATGCGGGGGAAAAATGATGTCTCAAGCATTTTCTACAAAAAAATGTTTCTTGTGTTCCACTATTGTACTAAAATAACAAACTTGTCTCAAAGCTAAAATTTTGACTATAAGTAATGGCCGAAGAACCATTTCTGAGGTGTACGTAATAATTTTAAAGGGACAAACAATTTTTCAAAAATCAGGTTTTGTGAAAATAATACCTTTAATTGTAGAATAGAATAGAAACTTTATTCCGTACCTACATGGAACAAATACATTTGTTATGGTACACAAGAGTAAACAACAAGAATTACATTCTAAAGACAAATCCTCTAAAAATTCTACTACTGAATAATAGGCTTTGCTCACAAATTAGGGTCAGAGCAGACCCCTCTTGGTAAACTTTACTTTGGTATTACTTTGATTTTGTCAAATACTTTGTCAATTTGTCAAATATACTTTTGTATTTCGACGGTGAAGCAAGAAGGAACAGGGGAGGGGGGGCTTTTTACAGCGTTAAAAATCTGAGTTTAGTAGGAAAAAAGAGATGGCTTTGATAAATTGGACTTACCTCACTCTCATTTTGAGAATTTTTTTTATTGAGACAGGTACTTCTGGAAAGACTAGGTAACACTTAAAACTCAGTGTTAAATGAAGAGAACTCTTTACTTTATGTATTCATCATTCGGTCAGATAATCCTCAGGGTGCTTATTGTCAGAACTCTTTGTCCTTGATAACTCTGATTTTCTTGTTTACACTACAATTACACCATGAATCTTGTTATTGCATGTGTGTGGACTGTAGAGTGAGGTCGATTGGGCTATTCCTCTCAAATCTTTCTTGAGTGTGTACTGAGCTGTCTCTCTCTTTCTCTCTTATCTATTGACATCAAGGATTCCTGCCTTGATGGATCACTTGTTTTTATCTGGCTCCAAACGTCATTGTCATTGCCTGCCACCGTATTTACAACTCTCTACTACCTACCTTTGATCTGCTTCTTTTAATTTTAGCCTCGCCTTGCCTCTACTCTCATCGCCTTCCTTTTAGTTTAGACAAACGGTCATACAGGGTGTCCAAAAGTTAAACTGACAATTTTTTAGGATCAATTCCTTCAGCCAACGCATGAATTATTTTATCCATCGCTAAGTTTCCTATTTAATTTGAAACAATAACCATTTACCTTATCAATTACCTCTTGAGCCGCAAGGGTTATTTTTTTCAGTAAACATGTATCCTAACATGCAATCAACATTTTGGAAAAAAAAAAAAACTTCATTATTAATTTTTCTGAACAAATTGTCATAGCATCCAAAAATTGATAGTTTGGGAGGGGAGAGTGGGTGTACATGATCTTTTGATGATCTGTTAAGGTAATGGTTATTGTTTCAAATTTAACAGGAAACTTAGTGACTGAGTGTAATTTAGGACACAATTTAATATAAAAAAATTCATACTTTGGCGGAACGAATTGATCCTGAAAGTTTATCAAGTTAACCTTTGGACACCCTGTATATTCATGCCTCTTTCTTTAAGCTGCACCCATTTTTGCTTGTTCGTGTATTTAATTTGGATACGAAGTTCAAGAATTTTAATCATCCTGCGACTTGTGATCTTTGATTTATTGCTCACTGTTTACTAACAAATGAAGATAATAGTGATGTCAGAGATTAATCAATAGAAATAGTATTAATCAGCTTCTCCCTTCCCCGCCCTTTTCCCTCCCTTCCCTGCCCTTTTTACTCCCTTCCCCTCCCTCCCCCTCTGTCCCCCTATTTTCCCCTCCTCTACCCTTGACCCTCCTCCTCCCGATCCATCTCCCCCCCCCTCTCCGAAAAGAAGAGTCTTAGTTCTTTTTCTTTATTGAGGAAAGAATTGAAAATTATGTTCTGATTTTTTTGAGGTCATAGTTGTGAGAAATTGGAAAGGTCCTGCTTGACTTGACTTGAACTTAAAAAGTATTGACATTCAATTATAAATTGAAGCCATCTGTAGAAAAAAGGCCCATAAAATAACGGGTGTGCTCTTCCTGAAAAATCAGTATTGTGATTGAATACAGATTTATGTCCATAGAGCATGCCTTTTGCTGATGCGCCCTTTTCGGGAAACGGCTTCAATTCAAAAAGACAACTCAAACCAAAACGCCTTGAGATTTCTCAAGGAAGTTTCAAGTAAGAATGGTCACAAATTGGCAATTTAAAAATGTTTTGAAAACACACAGCTTTCCACTCAAGATAAATCTCAAAACTTCTAGGTAGCTTTGTCTGCTACCTGGAACGAAACTTAAGATTTCTCAACAAATTTCTGATTTATGGCGAGCGTCTCTGAATTGCAATTTCTCTCACTCGACTTGATTCGATTAGAGTATTTCTCAAGTCAAGTCAAGGCAAGTCAAGTGAATCTCAAGTAAGGTCTTTAAATTGTACATAAAGGTTGTTTGGTTCGTTTTTAAACTGAAAGCTAATTTTTTAGAAAAAAAGAAAATTTAATGTCCTGTAATTGTTTGCGTATCACTGAAAGGCCGTCGTCGTCGATAAATCAGTGTCAAAAAGTATGTCTGTTAAAATGTTTCTGACTTTGACATTCAGTCTGATTGCATTTTTCCATAAGTCTTGAAAGCACCGATTGTGAATGGCAAACACTTTAATTTCAGAAAGAAAATGTGGTGTAGTTGTGGCAGGATATAAAGGGTGGGCTGAAGGTCTCAGAACTCTTGATCAGTTTCTTTGGATGCGTCACACTTACAGAATTTTTATTTTTTCTAAAGAGTGAATCATTATCGATTGTAAATCATGGAGTGAGAAGATACTCAGATACAAAGAGAGTCGAGGAAGAAAAATTGAGAGAAAAGGTAAACAGTTGAAGAGAGAGTCAAAAGAGAAGTGGGGGGGGGGGGGGGGGAGATTTAAAAAAAAAAAGGGAGTCACAAAGATGTTTAGAGAATTGAAGAAAAGCATAGAGAGTGGAGTACATAATATTATGAAATATGATGATATTTTACTTAAAGGAGTGAGAGGTAAAAAACTTGTTAAAATGGGAAATTAAGGGGATATCAAGATTTGTTGACAAAAAAAATAAAATCACTTCTCTTTCTGATGACTTTTATTAACAATAATTATGATCTTAAAACTATTAGTAGGTACTAAAACTTCCACCCAGTCAGGCTGCGCCCCATGAAGCGAGTGAGATTCCAGAGAACTCATCAATCTACCAAGAACATCTGACTGCAAATCACCTAACAACAGGATTTTAACTAATATTTCAAAAAAAAATCAAGAGCACTCTACCTCCTTGTTTGCTCTAGGTACTTCCTTCCCATTTTTGAGAGTGTCTGGCAGGTCTGTATCTCTCTGCTTTTCCCATCCTTGTTTGAGAATGCCTTGGTCGTCTTTCCTCCCTCTTTTTTTATTATGTCCAGTTGTTCACTGTGAAATATCAGCATAACAAACCACCGTGTTTGGGAGACTGGACTTTACTACTACTACTACTACTACTACTACTACTTTTTTTTAAATTTAATCATACTACCTTTTATATTGCCAGTGTCATACTATTTTGTTGTTTTTCTGTGATCTTTACAGTTGTGGAGTTAGCTCGAGCTTGCCGTCATTATGCTCCACCACAATTTGAATCCACGTCAAACAATGTGTTGGTTGTTTTTAACTCGAGGAGTAACACTAATGCTGATTCGGATACTCTCCATGCGGGTTTCGTTTTAGATTACTCCGCTACGTATTCAAGTTTGTATCTCTTTTCCTCTGCTACTATTTTCCTATATTTTGTCCTTTTTTTACCTTGCAAACATTTCTCAATGGTATCAACCGCAAATTAATGTTGTTTCCAAAGCAGTAATTTTTTTTCTAATAATTTTTTGACCCATTTTTCCATTGATTTTTATGGAAACCATTTTTCATCCATAACTAACCTAAAGGTTTAAATTTCATTAAAACAAAAAAACAAAAAAAGTCCCTCTGAGGAATGAGGCAAGCAACATCTCTACAAAATTTGAATGGATATGGATCAATAGTTCAAAAGTTATGCTGGGTTTCAAGTTTTATGGCTGCAGACGGACAGACAGATGCACAGAAAGTTTGTGCATTTACAGCTCCAAGCCACATATGGTTAAATAACACTGAAACTTCATGAATGAATATTCTTTAGGATAGTATAAGGCATGATGAGAGCTAATTATTTTGTAATTATCATAATTTACTTGGTCGTAGTGGGCCAAGTATGGAAACAAAATACCTTGAAAATTTCTGCGCCATTGCAGTACTTTCTCTATTTCTAACTTTGTTAGTAGTGAGAAAGTAAAAAGTCTAGAAGATGAAGGGTATATAGAGTTGTTCAAAAGTTGAATGTTTGATTTATCCTTTAATTTTTTCTGTTTTGCCATTCTCTTTTGATGAACTATCTTCAATTAATTTTTTTTCATATAGACTGCAAACAAAAGTTAAGTACTCCGTACGGTAATATCAGCTCTCCAAATTATCCACAGAAACCTAAAAGGTATTATTATTGCACCTGGCAAATAACAGTACCGGAAGGTCGAAGAATTACCGTCACTGTCGTCAAAGCTAACTTTATCGCATCTGATAGTACAAAATCCTCTTCTGGAGGATTCGAAGTTTTGAAGGTATCAGATTTTTACTGTTTATAATGGGTCTGTTGGGGTAAGTTTGTCATACGCAGGAAAAAAAATCACAAAATCAAAGTCATCTGCATAGCTGATTATGGAGTCTACTAGCAAAGTATAGTCAATTTCACCAGATGATGATAAAATGTACCAACATGTTACCTTAATTTACCACAAGGTACGTTGCATTTCCATATAATGGAGAAATTTACCCTACTTGCTAGCAGATGCCAAAATCAGCTATGCAGATGGTAAATTCTACTAGTATTTTTTTCCATGAAGCAGTCTTAAGCCAAAAGCAGATCCAGCAATCTGGCAACCGTCGATTTTTCCAATTTAAATGTATGGAAAACAACGGATGTGTAAAAGGGTCATAGCTCCCTCAAGAATCGATTGGTTCTCACTAGTTCAAATGGAAAGAATATTCTGCTGGATCTGTCCATGTCTTTAGGAATTAGTAAAATAATGCAAAAATAACAATGCACACACTCAAAATTTCCAGAATTAATTCCTACCCTTAAGAGTAGCAATAAAAATGTCCTGTTGATGCAGCCACTGAATTCTATCAAACTCTGCAATATGCTTTGAGGCTACTATTCACAAGGCCAATGTTTTAGTTCAATCCAAAAAGTAGTTTGTTTGTTAGTTAATCCAGCTTAGATTCACTTTGATTCATTTTGATCTTGAAATATGAAAAATAAATTTGGATAAATTCCAAAGATTATCAGTCGGGGTTCGCATACATTTCTGAAACAAACTACATATAATTGATGTAACAAAGATAAAAGATTATCTCAAAAGCTTAAAGAGGTACCTTATCCTATAAAATTGCATGTAAGCCCCAAAAACTTCTGACTCATTATTACACCCCGGGGATTTTTTCTTTTCTTTTTTTTTTTCCGGGTAGAGTACCACCTTAAGTTCCTGCAAGTTGAAGTGATTTTAATCAGCTCCTATCTTCTTTTCTCTGACTTGCGTTTTATTTTTTAAATCTTCTAGTTTTACAATGACCACAATTTTAACAGTCGATTAGTAGCTTTGACCGGTCCGCAAGCACCAGGAACCAAAATAGAGTCTTCGTCCAACTTCATGCACATTTCCTACGCCACCAACAAACAAGTTGGTCTAAGTAGAGGATTTGTACTCAACTATACATCAACTCAAGAGGCTCGTAAGTTTCCCTATATTATGGAAATCTCAAAAATCTGCTTTGAATTTTCTCAGTTTTCTGGACCTGTAGAATCATCTGGATCATAGATGAGCAAAACTTTTTCATGAATAATTCAAACTGCAGCAGAGTGTCCAAAAAAGAATGGGGCCTGCACACTTTTGCTACCTATGATTTATGGGTGGATCCAGGTGTAAAATCCTCCAAAAATAACAAGGGTAGCATTGAAAACTTACGAAATCCACTCCTGAACTCATTAAATGCTTTTAAACTCGCAATTGTAACGATTGTGTTGGGCAGTAATATTGGTAGATTCCTATCTTAATTTCATCATTTTTCCTATTTTGTGAAGGAAGATTCGCAAAATAACTAGTCATTATAAGAGTGATTAACAGCCGATTAAGGTACCGTGACATTTAGTGACACCGCTGCCAAAGGAATGTTGTCCCTCATTCTTGATGGAGAGACAGTAATATTAGATGGGAATCTTCCATTGTTATTAGTGCCCAACTCTGTCATTACGGTTGAGCGTTTAAAAGCATTTAATGAGTTAAGGAGTGGATTTTGTAAGTTTTTGTGTTACCATCATTATTTTTGGAGATTTTTTCATCTGATCGTTGTAGAGTCAAATATTTTGTCTAAAACTATTAAAAATGAATATGTACCCAACAATTCAACTCAACAAAATTTATTAGAACGATTTATTAGAATGATACGTTGTAGGGTCCCAAAGATAGGCACAAAGTCTCTGGAACGGCTGGAACTAGTTGGGGATCTTGTGTTTACTCTGTTTACAGTGCGCAGGAGTGGTGACTAGTAGTTCCCTCCAAATTTTGAAATTGTTTTATTATTTTTTGATTATTTTAAATTTTTGAGTTGATTGTTTTATTGTTTTATTATTTTTTTATTTTTTTAAATTTTTGAGTTGAAAATGGCTGCAATTTGAGTCAAAACGTCCCCTTCAAAATTTTAGTTTGCCCTGTTTTCTAGCATTTTCCCTTACACCTGTTTCTTTTATGTCTAGTCGTTGCTGGTTTTTTTCTATCTTGTTTCATTTATTAATTCATTTTTTGTAGATAGAGCCTATGCGGCTATGACACACATCAGAAGATACAAAAATAATGACTTATAAGCTATGAGAAGAATAAATGAAATAACAATTTCTAATGTATGTATGTTTAAATATGATTATTAGGCAGCTTGATTGTAAAATGACTCTAAATCATAATAAGCCCTGGCAAGTAAGAATGATTCAAGCATGGAGAAAAACAAACCACTTATTTCTTAACTTAAAAATCACACTTTGTTTCTTCCTCACTGTAATCATCACTGTTTCAGTTTGTGGCGGTAACCTTGATGAATCTGGAATCATTAACGCTCCGCAAAGGAATGGCACTCCATTCTATTGTGTTTGGGTTAGGAAGAATGAAATAAAGAAGAATCAAACTTTTGTGATGACTGTGTCAGGCACAACAGGATTACACAAAAGGAATCCATGTCTAGTCTATAATTCCGTGGGAATTTATGGAGAAGGTAAGGAACCTTTATCTAAACCTTTAATTTTTTTCCTTGTTCTCTTCTAGTGTCTTTTTTGTTTGGATGTTTGAATGCGATTCCAAGTAAAATTTCCACAGCCTTCCATCTGATACAGTAAACTCTCAATTTTTAGAATACCTCTGTTCCTCGCATTTGTCAGCCGTTCTTCCCTCGTAAAACAGTTCCTTGAACTCCCTTCCAATTTTCCATGAGGGTATAGAAATCGCATTGATTTCAATGTATAATACATTGATTTCTTTGCAATTCACTTGAAAATCACAGTGATTTCCATGTCCACTTGGAAAATTGGAACAGAGTTCATGGAATTATTTTTACTTGATCAAGTATAAGCCCTTCCCCTACACTTACTTTGTTAAATTCATTCAACTACTCGGTTTTCAATGAGCCAGATACTTTGATTTTCCTGGTACATGACTTATCGTCCTCATTTCTTGTCCACTATTTTTTTCATCATTTACATTTAGGTGTTGATATTTCATCCAATAAACTTTAGTCCTCAATGAAAAATTTGTTCAATCCTTTTTTTTTTATCTTTGACTTTAATATCCATGAGTTTTTAGTTCAATGGGGCTTATGCTAACTTTTGTTATAAGCTATTGAATAGGCAGTTAATTCTTGAGTAATATCCATCAAAAGTTAGGATGAGCACATTGAAAATTTACAAAATTTACTCATAGACTCACAAAATGATTTTAAAGTTTGAAGACTTTGAAGTGTAATGGCAGAGCAAAGCAGATGCCATGAGAGATTCCTATCTAATTTGAGGCTTCCCTCTGTGTGTTTCTATGGAGAGGGAGACAAATTAGATAGGAATCTCCCTTGGTGCCTGTTTTGCTCCGCCATTGTGTCTTAAATTTTAAAGTTATTTTTTGAGTCTTTGAGAGATTTTTGTAAATTTTTAATTTGCTCTTCGTAATTTTTGCTGAGTTTTACTCAAGAATTAACTATTCAATCCCTTATAACAAAAGTTAGCAAGAGCCCCATTGCTGTGGTTTTTAGCAGAAGTGAGCAACCAAGCATTGAAAATGTGCTTTTTCCAAATTACAGTTTTCTATAACCTAGATTGTCCATCCAGATTTTATTGTTGATAGTGCCACCCAAAAAGTAAACAAGAGTCGCAATTGAATGGAAGGCCTGCGTGGTCAACGTAGGTAAGGGATCGGAACGCGGGCTGGCCTCTGATTGGCTGCAACGCGTGGTGCTAAAATGTCTTAGGGTACAGGGAAATTAACACGGGGTTTTTGTTTCGGGACGTTTTTCTCGAAACCTGTGCAAAATCTTCTCTAAACAATTTATGCGAGTCGATTTAGCAGAATTTTCCAAACAAATTAATAGGTCATAAGTGCCACTTTATTGCAAATTCAAAAAGACTTTTTCAGTTGAAAAATACGCACAATAATGAGTTACTCAAACACTGTTCGAACACACGCCAAGCATGTAAACACACTATTGTGCGTACTTTTCAACTGAAACAGTCTTTTCGAATTTGCAATAAAGTGGCACTTATGTCCTATCAATTTGTTCGGAAAATTCTGCTGAATCGACTCGCATAAATTGTTTAGAGACGATTTTGCGCAGGTTTCCAGATAAACGTCCCGGAACGAAAACCCCGTGTTAATTTCCCTATACCCTAAGACATTTTCGCTCCACGCGTTGCAGCCAATCAGAGGCCAGCCCGCGTTCCGATCCCTTATCTACGTTGACCACGCAGGCCTTCCATTCAATTGCAACTCTTGTTTACTCTTTGGTGCAACCAGTCAATATTCTAAATTTTCTCTTCTTACGGTCGCTTATCCTACTAATCCTGCAGGCCGATTATAACGAATCGTATCATAATGGTATCGTAATCGCATCGAGGCATTTTTGAAAGCGTGTCATTATTACGGGTGCTGTTATTACGATAGGTTCCATTTCGATAGAAACCCTTCAATCTCCATGATATGTCCACAATAGCTCAGGGGTCATTGGTGAATTTCAGCAAAGATGAATGGGTTTCTATCGGAATGGACCAAGGTTTTTTTCTTTTGCAAATCCTAACTAAATTTCCTGTATGATGTTTTTTTACCTTTCATCATTATTTTTTTCTTCTTACAGACTTTGAAAAAATTAGATTACTTTGTTCAAATGTATCAGAAACTGTCACAATCCGGAGCCCGCACTCTACAACCAGTATCAAGGTACCAATAAATTAAATGTCAAATAATCAATGATTCACCATTTCTGTCAGTTGAGAATATTATTATTTTTTAAAGAATTAATGGTTTGGTAAACTTGCATTTCAGGTTGCTCACATTAGTCAGAAGTCTGGGCTCTCATTAGAATAGTTTTTTTGAGAATAGTAATGAAACCATAAGTACTTAACTTTAAGTACACAGTTTCATAACTTCTGTCACATAGTAAAATGTACTTTATAACCAAACTGCTGGAAACGAGTATACATAACTGTATGTATCCTAATGGGTCTGTTGCACAATTTTTTTTTTTAAAATTTAATTTTCTTAAAGTGCTAGGTAAAAGGGACTCAAGTATTTTTTTGACCATGGGATCATGAATTAAAACTATTTTAAAGTTGCGAAAATTTCAAGCAATTTTAAAAGGTCCGTGTTAACCCTTTGCCTGCTGGGTTAGGAATTCAGGTGCAGCCACCCCCCAGCTGAGTTAGGAATCGAAAATTATGCAAATTCGATCATTTTCAGATGGCCAAAAATCATTAGAAAAAAAAACAAAAAAAATCATCCAAAATCATATTTGTTGATATACCCATTGCCTGCTACGAACGAGTATACTCGCTGCAAAAAATCCGTACCCCTGAGGCGAGCGCGATACCGACAACTTTAGGTTAACTTGGTTTCGTCAGCTGAGCAGAAGCAAAACATGCAGAGAAGAAACATATTTTAAAATCAAGGGGCAACGCATTCTATCGGAAACACTTGTAACTTGTAGTTCGTATCTTCCCCGACAGAATACGTACCTATAGTCTGATGTTTAGTTCAATCGCAACAGCGCTACGGTCGTAAATTCAATGGAAGTCACGAATGCGAGTATACTCGGGCGTAGCTCTGAGGAACGGTTTTTTTTCCGCGAGTATACTCGTTCGTAGCAGGCAAAGGGTTAAGCAAGAAACTGGCAATTTGGTAATAGTATCGGACATCCGGTGACTGGTATACGGAAGCTCTCCACTTGCTTGCCATTGAGACCATTGAAAAGTTTTGGATTTTACAGAAATCATTCCATTTACAGTTGGTGTAGTTAGTCTACATTCTGGTAATGTGAAGTAACTGATCTAAAATTTAAAACACTGGCGCCTACCTTCACCATTGCGCAATAGGTAGTTTTGCGCCATTACTGGCATTTTCAAATCCGCTTTGCACTGACCCTAAACTTATTGTTACTTTTCTTCACTAGAGTGGAAGTTTTATAAGTTTTCATTGTTGCTGTCAGGTTTCTCGTGAAATTTTACAGTGGAATCAATTATTTCTGCCCTTATAGCAAAGAAGCACAACAGACCCGACCCTCATGAAAAACTACCCATCATAGTTTACAAGGGATTGAAAACTAACACACAATCTCAAGGTTTTTCAGCTCATTTTACATTTTAAATTTTCCTTCAAGTGTCTTCCAAGAAATGTAACCGTTTGGTTAATCTTCAAATTGTATCACAATTTCTAGGCTATTACCTCTGAAAGAAATCTTTGGAATTTAGCAACAAGTAACCCTAATGTGACCATAAATTTCACGATAAATTACCGAACAACCAACTGTGGAGGTATCATTAGCGACATCAATTCGGTGATCACCAGTCCAAATTTTCCAGAAGCATACGATGAAACATCAGACTGTGCTTGGTTACTAAAATTCCAAAGTACAGTGCAGGTATGACATTTTTAAATTATGTTAGTCGTGAAGGCGCTAATGATTCACAAATGAACCATCCTTTTCAAACCTTTTCAAACTTTTTTTTTAATTTTTTTTTTAAATGTAAATTATGTTCTAGACACAACTTTTAGCAGTGAAATTTTTTCAATTTGATTAGCTTGGAAAAAAATTTTCTATGGGTTCCTACCGTTCCTACCAACATTTCAAAGGAATACCCCAATAATTTCTTAAATCATGTCCAATTTTCGATTTATCGATATTCTTGTATTTTTTTTTTTTTTTTTTTTTTTTTTTTACGATAGTCGATTTTTTTTTTTTTTTATTTTTCGTTTGAGATTTTGAGAATTTTGTTTTGTTTTATTGATTTTATTGAGAGTATTTTTGAGAGAGTTTGAGATTATTTTTGAGAGAGTTTGAGATTATATTTTAAACTTTAAAGTTTAAAGAGTTTGAGATTTATTTTGTTTATTTTGAGTTTTTCATTTGAAAGCATTAAAGTTGATCTATTATTTGATCGTTTTGTTTTGTTATAATTCCTTATCGAATATACTGGGAGTGGAAACTCTTACTTTGCGTCAAATCATTTGGAATATTTTCCCAGTTTACCATTGGATGTCAGGTGACATTTCCTTAGGTTTTTTATTCAGTTTAGATGCTCTACCTCTATCATAGAGTTTTCGTTCAGTCAATTAATTAATTGGTTGAACTGGTAGAACGCCCCTAGAGTATACTGAGTTTGAAACGCTGGTTTTTCCGTTCGCGAGGGGGGATAGCATCCACCAGTCAATGATGGGTGAGCCACCGACAACTCAAAAAGTAGAGCACAAATTATTCATAAACTATACGATCTATTATGATATATTATGATCACACAAACAATACAGGACACTAAACAAAACTCGAAATCAACAATTCTCAATCATGTAATAAATATTAAACCGAACAAACGCAAAACTGAACTGTACAATATAAAAATGGACACAAACTCAAACCGGAAACAAACTTCAAACCTGGGCCTGCGGCCCGGACAAAAACTCCAGAAATAAAAAAAACCACAAACTCGCGAATCCCTCGCCGAGCCCTCACTTGACTGCCTTCAGAAATTTTTGGAAAGCATGAGGCTTCATTTCAGTCTCTCTCACCCCGTGCGTACTTGCCCATCACGACCAATCAGGATCTTTCATGGAAAACTGATTCTCCGAATGGATAATGTTCACACGGGACGCGAGATGCTGAATCTCACCCTGCTACCATACTTTCTCCACGTCACCACGACCATCGTCATACATATGTATTTGAGAAGCTGTGCCATCTGTCAACGCGGAGTGTGCTCATCTCCTAGTGCATTTTCGCTGAGCTGTTGTCCAGACAAGAGCTACAAGCATCTCGTCATAAGCCTGATACTTGTCTCTCTTGTGTAGAAAAAAAACCCAGTTTTTAAAAACGATAAGCAATAAAACGATATTATTTTCCTGTTTCGGAAAAGTTCTCAATCTCTGAGTATGCTGCGCGGTTAAACTCAGTATACTTTGGGGGTGTTCCACCAGTTCAATCAATTAATTAATTAATTGATTGAACGAATACTCTATGATAGAGGTAGAGCATCTAAACTGAATAAAAAACCTAAAAAAAGGTCACCTGACATCCAACGGTGAACTGGGAAAATAATAAACTCGTTAAATTTCATTAAAGTTGGAATACTTGTTTATCCAGGCTGACAAGGCTCTAATGACAACAAAGCATTGTTATCAACGGAGGATTATTTGTCTGTCTTTATTTCAGATAACCGTACAAACTGTAGATCTTGAATCAGATTGCAAGGTAAATTTCCTGCGCATTTATAATGGAAAAACAGCAGAAGATCCAATTCAGAAGGAATATTGTGGATCTGCTGAAAGGGAAATAATAATTGCTCATCCTTTGACATTCATCGAATTTCATAGCTCAGCCAATAAAAATGGGAAGAAAGGATTCAGTTTGAGTCTCTCTTCGACTAGCACAGGTAATCTTAGTCAAGTTTGTTTAGTGATCTTAAATTAAAGTAAAAGAGAGACTCACTCGCGTGAATAAAATTTAAGGTCGGATGCGTTTCGCGCGGACACTGCCGAATGTTCGCACGAAACGCGTCTGACCTTAAAATTTTATTCGCGCAAGTGAGTCTCTCTTTTACTGTGATTTGATTTTAGTACTTGTGTCATTCTCCTTTTATTATTTTAGTAATCTTAGTCTAGCTCTAGTTTTGATACTGTTTCAAATTTCGCCAGATTACAGAAGTTTTTGAAGGTTTGAAAGCTTCTAGTGACAACAAGCTTTCCTCAATCTTATCTAATGGACTAAAGCTTTGTTGAGGTTTAACTTTCAAAACCTTGAAAATCCTCAAAGAAAATTTAACTTTTGCCTCTTGCAAAGTTATCATGATAATATTAACTGTAATCTTCACTTTAAATTTTAGCCGTATTTTGGATTTTCAGTAAAAGTTTGATGGGCATCAATGGTCATTTTCAAGCAGTAATCTTATTTTTCAAAGTGGCAATGCTGTACCATCGGCCAATGGCTATCAACATAGACAACCTACGGAGCTCATCACACTATCACCGGATAATGGTGTAGGAATTACCGGTTAAAGATGAAATTTCTTAGTTCTGGCCTTAAAATATTTTCAGTCTCTAAAGATAGCTCAAGCCTGGTTTTTAAAGGATCTGTAAGAGAAGAATTTCAAAATTCGACCTTTATTTCAACCGACGTCGGTCTTTGATGTCATCTCAACGACATATTTTGCACTTTAACTACAGACCATGGGTGTGGCTTATTTTGAATGGTGCTGTATGATACTATGCCAAAGAGCCGGCAGATGTCATCCTACAGTGTCATGCTCCTGAGCATGATACAGAGTAAAAGCGCAGGAGAATGCTAGCGTTCTAAGTGGACATCTTGACAAATTTATAGGCCGATCCAGCAATCTGGCAACCGCGCATTCTTCCCATTTGAATTTATGTTGAACAATCAATTCTTGAAGCGGCTATAGCCCTGTGACTAATTGATTATTTTTCAAGCTATCAAATGAGAAGAACACATTGATGCCAGGTTGCTGAATCCGCCAATCACGAAATTCAGTGCAGAGTCAGAGTTGGTCGTGATCTCTGTCCTCTAGGGGCACGGTCAATACAGACATCTGTCAGATGACATCATAATTGGACATCAGTTAAAATAAAGGACGACTAATCCTTCTTACATTCCTAACTCAAATAAAAGGGGAAATAAATTTTCCTCTCCCTCTACTTTTAAGAGGTCAATTTTGAATGAGTATTAGGTACCTTTAGATTATGATGATTATCCAAACTGATTTCAGGTGTCTGCAGTGGTCTTTTAGTTGGTAATTTTGGTGAAATAACTACTCCCAACTATCCAAATCTGTATCCTAATTCCATTGTATGTGCCTGGGATATTGCGGTACCAGTAGGATTCCGTGTTGGACTCACGTTTATCGATAGATTCTTCATCCAAGACAGTGATAATTGTACCAAAGATGCTATCATGGTTTGTGAACCTATCTTAGTAGTTTTTCTTGATAGCAGAGCTGGAAGTGTTGTGAATTTTAACTTCAAATAGTCCTTGCCAAGTCTTGAACAGGCTTCGGCAATTAGAACTCGATTTCTGTTATAAATCAATTGTGATGGAGTTAAGTGGTAATCAGGTGTACTGATTTCAATGAAACTAACATGTCATGATAAAACATGTTGTTTATCAAATAACATCAGTTTCATTGAAATTGGCAATTATGATTATTACGTAGATCCACCTCGATTGCTTTTGTAAAGTAATCAATTATATTATCGAAAAAGACAATTTTCGCAACTCTGATTCTGAGTTAAAATAGCTTTGATTCTTTATTTTCATCAACTTTTCTATAAATTTAAGAAAAGAAAAAAGAAAAATAAAAAAAGTTGACCTTATTCATTTTAGATGTGATCCATGAATCTCTAGTAGACCCTTTAATTTCCTCAGAAAAAAAAAAGTAAAAGTCATTCTTTTCTCCATTTTCCAGTTATTTTTATGTTTTGAACTTGTTGGTTGTTAATCTTAGTTTACTTACTTCTCTATTACTTTTCTTTTTCTCTTGTCTTTTTTTCTTGTATTTTTTTTCTTTTTGTGTTTTTGGGCATCTAGCCCTTGCTATTGTCCTTAATAAATAAATAGGTAAATGAGCAAGTAAATAAATAAAACGATCAAATTTTGCAGGTGTTTGACTACGGGCCTAATAGGGATGTTGAAAAAGCTTTTGAATCAAACAACATTATAAAGAAATCGCCTTTGCCAAAGTTCTGCGGACGATCTCACCCTCCAGTTTTCAATTCAACTCATCGTTGGATGACTGTTGTGTTTGAGTCTGATTCTTCTATTGCAGGAGAAGGTTTCAAAGTAAGTTATTTTCAGAGGATTAGAGTGAGTACGTATTCATGAAATTTACTTCAGCTGTGGTTTTTCACCAATCGCTTCACTGTAATCAAATTCAAAATTAATAACTGATACTTTTGAACATGTATCCCATGAAGGTTGTTTCACATCAGTTGTTGGGTTTCTTTCTCTTTGTCCATTAATTTCACGATAACAGGAATTGTATAACCCCAGGGCGGCCAGGGGCTTTGGACCGTATGTGAAGGACAAAAAAATAAACAGCATTGATTTTCCATTGCAACTATGTACGAGGGAGGAAAAAATTATCATTGCTGTGGAATATATCACACTTTTTCAGGCAGAATTTGTCCAATTTTTTACTGTTGCCCAGAGTGAATCTTAGATTAAGAAGGGCAATTTTTTTGCAAAAAACAATAAAATACATTTGCTGCGCCAATTTTTATCATTTGAAGAAATGAATAGTCACTTGAACGGCAAAACTGGACTTTGAATGAGTTTCGGAGCAGAGGAAATTACAATCAGAATGGGTGGCGACCTCTAGTGTACACTTTGTTACGCATTAGAAATGTGCTGTGAATCAGGGTAAGGGACAGCGCTGGTTGTCATCCACGGCATCCACTCAGTGGTAAAAAGGCCAAATACATTCTGGAAAGATCAGTTGACACCTATAAATAATACTCTGTCTGTAAATATTGGAATTTAATCATCTTTTATTTTTCAAGAGTTGATGGCTCAACTATTCCTGTCATCATGAAGTCACCCTTAAGGTGATTCTTCAGTGTTTAGTGCTGATTGCTGCCACCAGAGCGTTACCGTTCGATTAATGTCAAATTAGAGGCCAAAAGTAATTCTAATTCTAAGAAAACAGAGTGTCAGATACTAGATAATCATCTGAAGAATGTCTCTGCTAAGTATCTTGTCAAAAACGTCAAAAATAAGGCTGAAAGTACCAAAAAATGAAATATGGCATTTCGATGCAAGAATCGATTTGCAATATTTCATTTTTTGGTACTTTCAGCCTTATTTTTGAAGTTATTGACGAGATATTTTGCAGAGATGTTCTTTAGTTGATTATCTAGTAACTGACACTCCATTTTCTTAAATATAAATCACTTTCGGCCTGTAATTTGACATTAATGGAATGGTAGCGCTCTGGTGGCAGAAAGCGGCACTAAATGCTGAAAAATCACCTTAATATTGCGTGTTAAAAGAAGATGGAGATAGGGGCTACAGTAATGTCACATTGTATCTCCTTCTTCCATTCTTTTCTAACACATTCGTTCTTATGGATGAAGTGAGAGAAAACAAGTTTCTCAGGGAGTGGGTAGCTCTAAATGGTATTTTTATTCCCTCATTGTTACTTTCATTTATTTACTGAGAATACTTTGATTGTCTTCCCTCCCTCTTTTCTTTAACCAGTCCTGTTGTTTGCTGAGAAATATCAGCCCAACGAACCAGTGTGTTTGGGCAGCTGGACTTTACTACTACTACTATTACTGCTTATTTATTTATTTGTTGTACAGTTATAATGTCCTTATACAGGCTATGTACAATGCCAAATGCTTAAATTAATGATTAATGTAATAATCCAACATGGTTGACATTTTTGTATAAATAAATTTAGTTTTGGTTTTGTCTTAATTTAATTTAATTTACGTTAATTTAGTCACTACTTCCTTTTTAATTTGGATTTGATCTTCACAGGCTAGATGGAATGCCATTTGTGGAGGAGTTCTCTCAGAAGCAGAAGGGACCATAATTTCTCCCCACTACCCTGAGCCTTATGACGCTTATTCTAATTGTAATTACACTATCTCCGCTCCAGGGAAAAAAATATTCCTCGAATTTCTGCAGTTTGATTTAGAGACAGGTGAGTTTTAAAGTGAATCTCTTGCTCTTCATTCCAATTTCAGTCAGCAGAATAATGCTAAACATTTTGGGGAAAATCAAGTTGCAAAACCGAAATTTCTGACTTCAATAAGTGCAGTGCAGTTGAAATTTCCGTCTAATTCTCCTTTCAAATCTTAGCAAAGTGGATTATTGAACTTAGAATTACGTTTTGAGAAGTGTTTTAGGGACAGGTAATGCCACTCATTCCGATAGTGATTTCTGCCGCTCAGAAACTCATTCAAAGTCCAATTTTACCGTTTAAATAACTACAGTAGAATCCCCCTAACTCGGAGCATCAGGGACCTCCAAAAAAATTCGAGTTAACACGATTTTCGAGTTAGCCAAGGTCGAGTTAAGGGGATTCTACTGTATTCATTTCCTGTAAAGATGAAAATTGGTGCAGTGAAAGTTTTTCATTGTTTTTTTTTGTAAAAAATTACCATTTTAATCTAAGACTTACTCTTGGGGACAGTAACAAAGTGTACAAATTTCGCTTGAAAAAGTGTGATTTATTCCTTGGCATTGATAATTTTTTTCCTTGTTATCTTTTCCCTCCCTCAGACAGTGAGTTTCAATGAAAACTCGTCATTGTTTGCCTCCTATCCTTTATGTAGGGTCCACATGGGGATGTACAATTCCCGATATAATAAAATCACCCACATATACAATTTTAGGGATGAGAAAGAGATAGTACATAGGGGTTACTTAAGAGTGAGAGAGATAGTTTGGTCTTCAACAAACTTTTTCTCCGGATGATGTCATAACTAAAATTGTCTATTGTCTCCATGAATCTGTACATCACAGACTTTCTATCTAGCCCATTAAAATCGTTCATTTTGCAAGCAAACTTTACACAGCTTTTTCTTTCTTCAGTGTTGGAGCTTTTTTAAGCTTTATCAATGTCACCATCGTTTTTCTCGCTAAGCTTTACGCTGGTACGAAGCAATAGTTTGGAAATCTGGTGATCATGTAGCATCCCCTTTAAAATAGTCCTACGTTTCACTTTCTATGTTGCAGCCAGTCCAGCAGGATGTGTGTACCACAATTTGTCCATTTACACTTACGAACATTTATACAGCCTAGATATGTCACTTCGAGAAGTGTATTGTGGAAATGGCTTACCTCCAAAACAAGTTTATAAATCTGTGGTGTCATTAATACTGCGCTCAGATGATTTTGTACAAACTCGTGGTTTCATCGTTAAGTACTCCACTCAAGGTATCCAATTCTATTTGAGTATTTTTTTTCTATTCATCTATTTGCTTGTTTGTTTGTTTGTTTATCTATTTAATAATTTAGCCATCTAACATAGATTTCTAAGACTTTTATCTTTTAAAATTGGCCAACCTATAAGTTATTTAGATCACAATTACTCTTAATAGTTTTAGTCTCAAAGGAGGGGTATCGATAAGGGCCCAAATCGGCCCCACCCTAGAATTGCGCGGTTGTGGGCTTTTTCGCAAGTTCAAAGCATGTAGTTTACGGTACCAAGTCGCATTCTTCGATTTCTCGATCCTACCTTCGAGATATTTGAGCCTAAACAGGGGTCTGAAGGCCAAAATTAGCGATTTTTGCCCGGTTTTCGACATTCGATCGTATATTTGGATATGAGCACAGAGGGGAATGCTATCAGGCGTTTGATATGTCATTCTACTCTAAAAAACACACATTTCAGTCAAATTTGGTCAACATTCGACTTTGTGCTCGTGGTCAAAAAAAACTTTTTCAAAATTCGCGGGTAGCCTCAAAATGGATGGAAATGGATTTGAAACTCGAATTTTTGATGGCGTAAGATCAGAAATCAACGATTTTTTCACAGATATTTATGAAAATACACCAGTGTTTGACTTTATGAGCTCATTTTGTCAATTCGCGCCCCGGGAAGCGCTGTTGCCAAACTTAAATTTTAAAAAACGGCGATTTTGGTCGGTGTTTTGACATTTGATGGAATATTTTGATATGAGCGCGAAGAGGAATGCTATCGAGTGACAGATATGTCATTCTATACGTTTAAAAACACGTATTTCAGGTAAATTTGGTCAACATTCGACCTAGTGCTCGTGGTCAAAAATCCTTTCAAAATTCGCGGGTAGCCTCAAAATACATGAAAACGGATTTGAAACATGAGTGTGTTACATCAAAGATCAACGATTTTTCCACACGTATTAAAGAACATGCATGGATGCTTGACGTCACGGGTTCGCTTTGTCAACTAGCGCCCCTGAGAAGCCATGTTGCCAAACTTAAGTTTTAACAAACGGCGATGATTTTCGCCGGTTTTTTTCACTTTTCCGACATAGCTGTACATGAGCGCAAACTAGAACGTTGCTGATCGTTTGATATTTTCTTTTACTCTCAAAAACACTCGTTCAAAGAGAGGACACGCATTGCTGAGTCTTTAGAACTAGGTTGAAAAATAGAGTTTTCAAAAATCGGCGGCAGCTTCAAAATTCTAGAAAACGCATTAATTATTTCGACAATTAATTTGACTTCCCCATGCAAGAATCAATTATTATCCATTAATTTATCTAGACGAGATTGGTGCTTTTTGCAGTCATGGAGAAACAATTTCGTCATGATGATTGATGTATGAGTTCTTAAATAGGTGATATACGGGCCATAATTGAACCTGTAGCGACAGACCTGTACTTCTGTTAAGGTATGATGGTGGAAAGGTATAGATGCGGCTGTATTTACATGAAAGGAAGTTTACCTATTCCAGACTAAGTATAAAAATGTGAATCTGCACGAATATAGCTTGATATAGATCCAAACCTTTTCTCCTACTATATAATTATGTCCAATCAATATTTAATTTAAAATGTTTTGTTACATTCTAAGGAGTGGGGGTGGATGCTAAAATCCAAAAAAAGGTATTAAAAACATTAAAATAAAACTAGAAAAAATAGAGGGGTAGCAAAATAGAAAATAAATGCTTAAACACCAAGGTATATGTATGTGTTACAGGACAAACCCGATTTTTGGCCAAACTAGTTCAGCCTAGGCCAAACCGGTTTGGCCTGAACGGAACAGGCAAAACTAGTTTTGCCTAGGACAAACTAGTTTGACCTGAAATCCTCCAGGCCAAACCTGTTGGGCCTAGGACAGACTAGTTTGGCCTAAAATTCTCCAGGTCAAACTGATAACGATCAGGCCGAACTAGTTCGGCCTGAAAATGTTTAGGCCAAACTGATTATGTGGAGGACAAACTAGTTTAGCCGGAAGTGACGGCGCAGGACAAACTAGTTGGGACTAGGACAAAGTGTTTTCACATAAAGTTCGCATGTTCTTACACTGACAATGAGAGAATTATTTTTTCCAAGTTGTATTTAATTTATGTAAAAGAAACTGCACAGTGAAATGTTGACCTTGGGGAAATTACTTTGACCCAAGGAAAATGTCTGCTGAGTGCTGCTACAGGTAAAATATTCCTTGTTGTGACAGTGATTCTCCTTTATGCAATCAATTTTTACTTCTCGCAAGGAAATTTGTCACAAGTAAATGATCACAAGTAAACGTGTTTCCTTGTTTTTAAAGAAGCGATTTCTCTCAGTGTATGGCATTAAAGGAAAAAATTAATGTGAAAAAAACTCGGCGTTGGAATCGGAATCGAACCCAGAACCTTCGAATCATGTGTAATTAGCTCTTTTCGTTCATTTTTAC
Organism: Trialeurodes vaporariorum; assembly: GCA_011764245.1. NCBI lineage: Eukaryota > Metazoa > Arthropoda > Insecta > Hemiptera > Aleyrodidae > Trialeurodes > Trialeurodes vaporariorum. Next base: position 52,627,392 of record VMOF01000002.1, read on the forward strand.
TGTTTTTAACTTATTTTAACTTAAATTTAAAATTTATCTCAAATACAGTTTTCCCCTCGTAACCAGTTCAATCATTCCCCTAATTTATTCATCTGCAGAAGCAAAATATAATCCAATTGGTCTAGCCCAACGATTTTCAGGCTGAAACAGTTTGTCCTAGACCCAACATGTTCGGCCTAAAATTGTTTAGGCTAAACTGATTATGTGCAGGCCAAACTAGTTTGGCCTAAAAATGTTCAGGCCAAACTAATGATGTGCAGGACAAACTAGTTCGGCCTGAAATTCTCCAGGCCAAACCTGTTGGGCGTAGGACAAACTAGTTTGGCCTAAAATTCTCCAGGCCAAACTAAATCTCCTTCAAAAAAACAGTTCGGCCTAGGCTAAACTAGTTTGGCCTAAAATCGGGTTTGTCCTGTAACATATATAGTAAAGCTTACTGAAGGCAAAGAAAGATATAATATTCTTGACTCGCCCCCCCCTTTAATAGTTAAACGTAATGCGAGGAAGTGCTGTAAAATTGCTCGCTGAAATTTGGCGACACTGCTTCCCTTAGGCGTCAAATAACGATAGTATCCTGCGTGTTTTCACGCACCAGTATGATTTTTTAAAAATCCCCGGTACAAATCGTTGAAGAAACCGACGAAAATCATCGCCGTTTGTTAAAACTTAAGTTTGGCAACATGGCTTCTCAGGGGCGCTAGCTAGTTGACAAAGCGAACCCGTGACGTCAAGCATCCATGCATGTTCTTTAATATGTGTAGAAAAATCGTTGATCTTTGATATAACACACTCATGTTTCAAATCCGTTTTCATGTATTTTGAGGCTACCCGCGAATTTTGAAAGGATTTTTGACCACGAGCACTAGGTCGAATGTTGACCAAATTTACCTGAAATACGTGTTTTTAAACGTATAGAATGACATATCTGTCACTCGATAGCATTCCTCTTCGCGCTCATATCAAAATATTCCATCAAATGTCAAAACACCGACCAAAATCGCCGTTTTTTAAAATTTAAGTTTGGCAACAGCGCTTCCCGGGGCGCGAAGTGACAAAATGAGCTCATAAAGTCAAACACTGGTGTATTTTCATAAATATCTGTGAAAAAATCGTTGATTTCTGATCTTACGCCATCAAAAATTCGAGTTTCAAATCCATTTCCATCCATTTTGAGGCTACCCGCGAATTTTGAAAAAGTTTTTTTTGACCACGAGCACAAAGTCGAATGTTGACCAAATTTGACTGAAATGTGTGTTTTTTAGAGTAGAATGACATATCAAACGCCTGATAGCATTCCCCTCTGTGCTCATATCCAAATATACGATCGAATGTCGAAAACCGGGCAAAAATCGCTAATTTTGGCCTTCAGACCCCTGTTTAGGCTCAAATATCTCGAAGGTAGGATCGAGAAATCGAAGAATGCGACTTGGTACCGTAAACTACATGCTTTGAACTTGCGAAAAAGCCCACAACCGCGCGATTCTAGGGAGGGGCCGATTTGGGCCCTTATCGATACCCCTCCTTTGAAATCCCATCTCTCCATTCACTCCGTTCCTCAGATGATATTACATTTTTATTTGAAATTCTAATTAACGTTGTTAATGCCCACGACATCCTTAGTAGAGTCCGCTTTAGGGTCCAGGGTCGTCCTCTTAGAAGCCTTTCCTTCACCTTTCTAACAGGCTGCACTAATGATGTCTGGGGTCATAAACAAATTATAAACTGTCTTTGCTACCGCTAATAAATTTATTGACATCGATTTCTTTTCTCCCAACCCTATTTCTTTCAAAACCATCTCCTGCAATAGGCTCCTGTGTTTTAATTAGTCTGCATCTCTCCACCAACATACTACATATGTTTCCTTCTAAGTCAAATTTGTTTAAATTCTTTAACTAATTAAATTGTTCTATTTCTTTTACTTAGATTTTTTATACAATGTTGATTAGCAGAAATCATGTTGCCATCTTTCTTGTCACCATTTTTTGTAACTTATTTTTTTTTTTTTTGTAATCTTGTAATTTTATACTGGGCTTTGCTCATTTACTTTGAATAAATAAATAAATATATAAATAAATCTATTTAGGTATTTATTTATCTATTTATTTATCTATTTATTTATTTATACATCAGCATAACGAACCACGTGTTTGGGCGGCTGGACTTTACTACTACTACTACTACTACTACTACTACTTATTTATTTATTTACTTATTTATTTGTTCAACTTGGGAAGCTGCATGTTTATTTTCATCTCAGATTATATCTGCCCCACTATCCTGAAAAATTGCATTTTTCTCAGAGAAAGCTTGTTGAGTGGAATTTTCCAGATTTTTTTAGAAAATTCGAAGCAGGCAAAATTTCCGTTGAAAGAACTATTGTTGAATGGAGTTTTAACTGTGGCAAGAATGTAGCTCCATGCAAAGAGCTTTCACTGTATTAAACCATACAATAGCAACGTGGCTTAGTAGTTACTTGTAAACTGGGGAACATGATGTCTTCAGTCACCATATTTATGCCTCTTGAAAAACTAACGATTGAATTTTTTACTTATTTAATTGAATAAATCTTTGTTCTCTTACTGACTTCTTTCTCTCTTCTTGCTTGTGTTAAAGGGTGTGGTGGCAACATTGTTACGGCCCCCACGATAATATCAACCATGCAGAGTTATTCTAACGAAGATTATGATGTGTCCAAGTGTCAGTGGAATATCACAGCTCCTGAAGGTCACATTATTATCCTCTGGTAAACTTTCTCGCTTATTTTCACTCTCCTGTGGGTTATTTTTGTACCATTTACTTTTGTCAAATATTCTTTCTGTTTCTTTGATTTATTTAACACGTTCACTGCCACGCCGGGCGTCTGGGCCTGGCACCGATGTTTCCCGAAGTAGTAACGAAAATAGCGTGGCAGTGAACGTGTTAAAGGACTGAAGGCTGAGTTACGCAGTTGCATAGAGTGAATATTTAAAAAAATAAAAATTTAAATTAAAAGAAAGTGGAGTTACACACATGTATAGAGAAACAAAGCTAAAATAGAGAGTGGAGTAATATTTCATGTGAGAAAATAGAAAAAACAAATATATATATAGAGCACTTTACCTCCCCAGAAGTGTTCTAGGTACTTCCTTCTCAATTTTGAGAGTCCCTGGTAGATCGCCGTTACTCTCCTCTTTCCTATCCTTTGTTTTGAGAATCCTTTGATCGTCTTCTTCTTTGATGTCCCTTCTTTTTTTATGCAGTCCAGTGTTCGGGCGGCTGGACTTTACTACTACTACTAATACTACTACTTATTTATCTACTTATTTATCTACTTATTTATTTATTACAATCAGCACATTGAAGCACTAGGGCCACAGACTAGTTGCACTTTCAACAGATTCTAAATTTAATGGTTGATTCTCATAAAAAATGCCTAGAAAATTACAACTCTAGCAATTCCATTCTGATCTACACATTATGAACTGAGATGTAGCTGTTTGAGAACACAACTTTTCAGTGTAAATCTTTGTCAATATCTTGGACGGATTTGCACGCTTGTACGATAGTTACAGAAAGCAGATCAGGCAACTACACCAACAACAAGTGTGCGTTGCACAAAGACATTATAGAAGAAGATTGGCCCCTAGCAGCGAGATTTGAAGCCGGTTACTGTCATAGTTTGGGCTTCCCCTCTTGGGGGTATGAACCAAATTAACACTGGGGCTTATGGAGCCGAGACATAAAACTGTTTCAAAAGAATGCTAATTACTTTTAGTTTTCAAAAGTACTCAAATATGATATACAGCTTATGTCAAAGTTGAAGTTGAAAGTTTCGGTCAATTTATCCGTTAGATATTTACAATAGAAAGTACTACAGAGAGGTTATGGGTGCTAAAGTAATTAACGATCGACCGATTGTTAACTTCAATTTTTTAAAGAACTGACACCTTAAATTGATCCAAATTTTCAGTTAAAATGTATATTATACTATACTGAACAACATATGTGAGACTCGTCACTGTTATTCGCAAAAATAATGGACTAAAATAGGTTTGAAAAGCGAGACACTATAAGAGCTAATGTTCATAGGTGCACGGGGAAGTGCCCTGCCCATCAGCCCGTGCTATGACTGGCTCCTCTTTTCCCCTTTGCAAAGAGCAAAGGCCAGTCTTCTTCTTTAATGTCTTTAGCGTTGCATCACTGAATGCATCATCATACAAAGCAACGGAAAATGCCGCTTTGATAGAAAGTCACACTAATTCCTGTTTTCAAACAAGTTTATTTCGGTCAACACCAAAGGGATTGCAATCATCCCGCAGGAAACGGATTTTTATCACAAGTGCTTTGCTACGGGTCTTTATTTCTTTCACTCTGTTGTTGCAGGATGTGACGTGAGAATTCTTTTTTGTTTGAATTGGTTTGGGATTTGTGAGAAAAAAAAATATTTAGCCCACAAAACAATGAGGGAAAAATGATCATTTGAGAATCAAGTCTTGTTTTTTATCCTCTTTTTCCCTGTTGACTTATTTGCAGAATTTTTAACCTACTGTTTGTATTTTTTGTAGGTTTAAGAAAATAAACCTATCAAAGACACCTTACTGCTTCTTCAATGCACTGAAAATATATGACGGTCTGGATCCAAGCAATTATTCGAGTGAACTGGCAACTGTTTGCGATCAATTAAATGAAAACCTGCGCATCATAAAATCTACGACGAATAAAATGTCATTGGTTCATCGTGGCTATGCTACTATAGGTTCAGAGTCTGGATTCGAAGCAACAGTGTTGTTTTCGCCTGGTAATTTTACAACTACTGATTGATTTATTTGTTTAAGTATTGATTAATTTGTTACGTCCTTTTTCTACACATTTACCCTTATTGCCAAAGAGAGAAATGGACAAGTTCCAAGATGCACTGCTGTCTCATTGGTACCCACTGCTCAGTCTGCTCCTTACCCTAAAGGGATTCCTGGATCAAAACCTGGATACCTGGATTCCACTCAATCTGAAAACCATTTTTTATTAATGGGGCTCTTTCTAACCTTTACCATATGCGATTGACTAGTTAATTCTTGCTTGAAAGCTAGTAGAGATGATGTTGAGCATATACAAAATAATGAGATTAACTCACATACTCACAGAATGGCTTTAAAGGTCAAGCCATAATGCTGCAGGTATCATGGAAGATTCCTGTCTAATTTTTGTCTATTTTTCTCCTGTTTTTTGTATTTTTTTCATCCTTTGTGTTTCTACAGAGAGAGTGGCAAATTAGATAGGAATCTTCTATGATGCCTGCATAGTTCCATCATCTTTGCTTTTGAAAGGCAGAGCTACGCAGGTGTCATGGGGGATTCCTGTCTAATTTGTCACTCTCTCAATTGAAACCCATAGTGAAAAGTTTCAAATTAGAGAGGAATCTCCCATGCTACCTACGTAGCTCCGCCATTGCGCCGTAAACTTCACAGTCATATTATCAGTCTGTAAGCAAATTTTGTAATGTTTTAATGTGCTCATTGTCATTTTCACTAGATTTCACTCTAGAATATACTGTTCAGTGTTCAATTGCTAATAGTAGAAGTTAGCAAGTGCTTTATTCCTGTATGTGGTACACTCAATCTGTAATTAATTTTTTGATATTTATCAACAGATTCATGTCTAAACATTCTCACGATTTTTCTCTTGTTTGAAGCATCTGTTAAGGTGATTCTTCAGCGTTTAGTGCTGATTTCTGCCACCAGAGCGTTATCGTTCGATTAATGTCAAATTACAGCCATTACAGGCCAAAAGTAATTTATATTTAAGAAAACGGAAAGTCAGTTACTAGATAATCATCTGAAGAACGTCTCTGCAAAATATCTCATTAATAACTTCAAAAATAAAGCTGAAAGTACCAATAAGTGGAATGTTGCAAATCAGTTCTTGTATCGGAATGCGATGTTCCATTTTTTGGTACTTTCAGCCTTATTTTTGAAATTATTGACAAGTTACTTTGCAGAGTCGTTCTTCAGATGATTATCTAGTATATCCGTCTTCTTAATTAGTATAAATTACTTTTGGCCTGTAATTTGACATTAATCAAACGGTACTGCTCTGGTGGCAGCAATCGGCACTAAACGCTGAAGAATCACCTTGAAAGTTGGAACCCTTTTCATCACTTAGTGCCATAATCTGTTACTTATGTTTTTACTCTAGGAGAGCAGAAAGGTTGCGGTGGAAGGAGGGAATTGAATGACTCATCTCCTTTGCCTCTGGAATACTCTCCAGAAGACTATTCAATGCCTATGAGTTGTGAGTGGAAGATCTTTACAAAGCCGGGTCATACCATTCAACTCACTTTTAACTCAATTAATATTGGGACATGTGATAATAGTACTGGAACGGACTATGCCACATGCGATTGCAATAGATTAGCCGTAAGTTTTCAGCTCTTTCTCATCTACTGCATTGTTGTTTGAGTGGGGGGGGGGGTATCTTGCTGTCGCAGAGGGGGAGGGCCAGAGGGGGTCTTTCCTGGGTTACAAAATTTTATGGGTTCTGGGAGCCTGTTTTCTTTTTTGCTGAATGATTGTCTTATTAGTGAGTAAAATTTTATTGTTTTTTTTATTTGAGGGTAATTGCTGCTTGGTTTTTTCCCCTCACTTTTTTCTAAAAATTGTTAAAAAACAAGTCAAATCAATCAATCAATCAATTTAAAAGTCTCAAAAACTGTCCTCAGAATTGTCAGTTGTCCTATGTTGACTTGAATTGTTATCACTGAGAGATGAGTTTTTGAAAAAAAAAAACAGGTTTGCCTTTAAAGTAAAAGTACAGTAAACCTCAGGTTATCCGAACTCTTTTGTCAATACGTATTGTCGATACAGTTGCTCTAAAACTGGCGGCAGGCCGTGTGCAGAAGAAAGTTGCGAATTATTTTACATAGGTAAGTAAATTTCAATCAAACTTTTTAACTCAGTCATGAAATGTAAATAAATATCAAGCACAAAGTTTTAAGTATAATATTAAAGTAGTTTGCTGTATTCTAATTGACTTTTCAGTCTTCTCACAGAAATTAGTAACTGTCAGTAACGGACTTTGGATGTCCGAACTTTCCGTCATTCGATCTGGCCAACCGTCACATCAGTTCGGATAACCCAAGGTTTACTAACTGTAAGCCAAGCGTGTAACAAGTCACACTTTTTGAATGGGAGTACCTGTTCCACTTTGGTTAACCCTAGCTTACACCAAGGAGTGTAACTTAAATTTTACAGAGAAAAATGGGGCTAATTTTTGCAACAAGCAATTGAATCGTCAATTTGTAAGTAAAATCCAGCAAAAATTACGATGAGCACATTAAAAATTTACAAAATTCTCTTGTAGACTCACGAAATGACTTTAAAGTTTAAGGCTTTATGGTGGAGCTACGCAGGTACTTCCTACCATGGGAGATTCCTATTTAGGGTTTTCCTCCTGTGTGTTCCAATAGAGCGAGTGACATATTAGACAGGAATCTCCTATGATACCTGCATAGGAACTTGGTCTTAAATGGTGGAGCTACGCAGGTATCAAGCGCAATTCCTGTCAAATTTGTCACTCTTACTATTGAAACACACATAAGAAAAACCCTAAATTTGATAGGAGTCTCCCATGGTGCTTGTGTAGCTGACAAGGGGACCTTACGTTGACGCCGCCTCCGATTTTGATCAAATTTTCAGGGATGGTATTTTTTCAAATATTTTCAAAGTTTCGGAAAAATAACGACAAAATCGTCGCCGAGACAGCGTGCAGCGTCTAGTTGGGCAATTTCGGCCCCTTAGCTCACCAGCCGTAGTAGCGCGGTCGGTAGCGTCTTTGACCATCAGGCTAGAGGTCGCCAGTTCAAATCCCTTGTATCCTTTCAAGTTTTTAACTTTTTGAAACACACTTTATTGATGCAATAACTTTCACTTCTACTAATCACTGTTTAATCGAAGCTCCAGCCTGCACTTCACTTTAACTCCCAAAGTTACGGAAGGGTTGGTGTGTGTTTTACAAAGTTAAAAAAATAGAGCGCTAGCATAGGATTTGAACCGGCGACTTCTAGCCTGATGGTCAAAGATGCTATCGACCGCGCCACTGCGGCTTGTGAGCGAAAGGCCCGAAATTGCCCAACTTGACGCAGCACGCTGTCTCGGCGACAATTTTGTCGTAATTTTTCCGAAACTTTGAAAATATTTTGTGACAAAACTAAGGTCTATTCACAAAAAGTGAAAAACACGGGTCTAATATTTTATCATGAACTACCATCCCTGAAAATTTGATCAAAATCGGAGGCGGCGTCACCGTAAGGTCCCCTTGTGAGACAAATAGAGACCCAGTACAAAGCTTGCGACAGGTGTCCTTTTTTCTGGCTCAATTTTGGCCAGAACTCATCGAAACAACAGCCAACATTAGCCTACTGTTGACTGATGAGGGCGTGGTTTGCATTCGCGAAGTAAAACCGGTTTCCATTTCCAGGACCTTGGACCAATTACAGCCTTTTGTTAAGCTTCACCATTCAACTGTAGGCTGAATTTATTGTTTCGGTCGGTGACTCCCAAACAAAATGAGCGCACAAAAACTTTCCTCACTTTTCTAACACGGGAAGCATACGGTGTGATGGGTCTGTATTTGTCTCTGCTGCACAGCTCCGCCATTACATCTTAAACTTGAAAGTCATTTTGTGAGTCTGTGAGTGAATTTGTAGTTTCGTAATGTGCTCATTGCAATGTTTGTTGGATTTTACTCAAAATTTGACTATTCAACTGCTTTTAGCTAAAGTTAGCAAGAGCTCCATTTCATGGGCAATCTAGAAGTTAACTCAGATTCTTATATTCTTTCTGAAAGCTTCAATCAAACCATTTCTGTATTATAAGTTAGTACGCTTTAATTGATTCTAACTGTTTCAGATGTTTGATGGAATCAATACGCTTGATGAGCACTTAATAACATATTTCTGTAATTCATCAAATGCTGTGCCACCGGTAATAACGTCAGGAAATTCATTGTTAGTTCAATTTTCAACTGGTCAGCCCTCAAAAGCAAAACCAGCATTCCGATTCACTCTTCTCAGCAAACCTTGTATGTATTGACGTCAACTCATCTTTCTTCTTTTTCCATCCTTGTTTGAGAATATCTTGCTTGTCTTTCTTCCCCCCTTTTTTATCCAGTCCAGTCGTCCTCTGTGAAGTATGAGCATGACGAACCACCTTTTTGGGGTGACTGAACTTTACTACTATTACTACTTATTTATTTATTGCCAAACTGTGGTGAAGTTATGATGACTTGTTCAAAAGTAAAGAGACATGTTTTGGAGTTAACAAGAGAGTGAATTGTTGATATTGAATCATAGAGAGCAGAGCTACATAGATACAAAGAGAGTTGAGGGAAAAGAACTGAAGGAAGAGGTACACAGTTGCATGGAGAGAGGGGGAAAAAAAAAAAAAAAAAAAAAAAAATTGAAGTTACACAAATGTATAGATAATCGAAGCAAAAATAGAGAGTGGAGTAATATTTCATGTGATAAAAGAGATAAAACAAAAATAAATATATGTAGAGCTTTTTACCTCCTTGAGTGCTCCAGGTCCTGCCTTACAAACTTTGAGAGTCCCTGGCAGGTTGCTGTTACTCTCCTCTTTCCTATCCCTTGTTTTGTTAATACTTTGATTGTCTTTCCTACCCCTTCTTTTTTTATGCAGTTCAGTCATTCTCTGTGAAATACGAGTATCAGTTTAACGAACCACTGTGTTTGGGCGGCTGGACTTCACTCCTACTACTACTTAATTAGTTATTGGTATTGTTTCTCCAACCAGTAATTTCGTTTGGATTTTTTGAAATACCTCTCAAAACCAACCTCCCATCTTTAAATAACTTTTTCCTCTTCATCATAAAATTTGTTTTTTCTAGCTTTATGTGGCGAAAGTGAGGTGATTGTCGGGAATCAAACAGGAGTGTTAACCTCTCCTGGATGGCCTCAGCCGTATCCAGCAAACTTAAGATGCATTTGGCGCTTGAGCTTAAAAGGCTATCAAAGCAATCACATAGATGTACATATCACCGACTTAGATATTGCTCCATCACCTAAATGCTCGAATGATTTTCTCCAAATATCTGAAGAAAGGGTATGCAGTTTTTCTCTGTCTTGGGTCAGCTTGATGAATATTCATCAGCAATTGAAAGCACACAACTAAACTACAAATTAGCTACATCATAGAATGAATATAGTTGCTAATAAAAAGTTTCGGCCAATTGTTTTTTTTTTGGGGGGATTATCGGAAAGCAAACATTAAGATGATTCGACACATTCAATACTGTTGTTCATTATCAAGTTAATTCACAGAATATGTTTTATTTTTATGAATTTCGGATCTGCATTCAAGTAGCTCTTCTGATTTCACAGATACAAGCTCTGCGGAGCCAAACAAGAACGCTGTAAGTGACATGTGTTACTTGAACTGTTTTTGTAGTGTGGCTTGGGTCCCTATTCTTAAGGTGATTTTAGGTGAAACTTTTTGAGATTTCAATTTGATACATAGCGCCTAGTGCCACTAGTCACTTTTGGGAAAAGTCGTATTTTTGGCATTTTACATGGAAAACAAAGAAAAAATCCAGAATCCAGAAAAATCCAGCCGGCACCTGTGTAATTTTTTTATGGATTTTTTGAGCTCAAAACAAGCAAAGTTGGTTGAGAATTAAAGTTGTAATTTATGAAATTCATTTCGCCATAAGCTTAGTACCTAAGTGTGAGTGAGTGCGAGTGATACTCACACTCATTGAGGCCTATGGGAATTTTTGTATTTCATAAATCCTGGCTTTATTTTTGAGTGCTTCAGCATGAAACCTTTATTTAGGGTACTGTGCGGAAGTATGCCCGCAGGTGCTGATGTTCCTCAAAGAACCTTATTCCAAATGAGCCATTTTGGCCCTGAGGAATTTGTTTTGGATTATTCTTCCAATGGATAGAGCATCGTTTCGCGGTTCTAAAACTGGGTTTGTTTTTGTCTTAACCCCTCTAGGAGCGGCGGGGGAGGGGGTCAAAGTTGAAACCTATTTTCGTCAATAACTTTTCACCAAATTAAGCTACGACTCTCAACTTTAAACCAAAATGTTCAATGTAAAAAGAGCTTTCTTTTGATGTAATGATAGTGTATTTATCTCAATTTTCAAGGTAAAAATTGCAATTTTTTGTTTTTTACAAACCCAAAATTTTTAAAATTTGCAATTTTTAAAGATGAATACCATCTTCGATTTTTTTCAAAAACTATTTAAAAGAAAGCCCTTTCTTTGTTCTTTCAAATGGCGCAAAGTTCATTTGTCGGCAATGAATACTCTCGGAGATATGATCTGTCAAAGTTGGCAAGGTCTCGAAAATTCTTGAAAGTTGCGCGCTCCAAGGGTTCGTATTTTGCGCCTCCTTCCGTACTGTCACGAAAGTTGAAAACGAGCTTATGCAAGTTGTTAGAATGACTTCTGCGCAAGGGGGGTGGGTATTTTGGGTGGCGTAGGGGCATAATTATCGACGGAAATCGGTATGCAGCGTTGCCAAATGTTGACGTTATGTGAAGGAATACTTATACAAAGTTGGATGGAATAGTCGGAATTTATGTTCTGAAATTTGGCAAACACAGCTGAGAATATGGTTAGTGGTAAACTGACGGATGAGAGATTTTGTAAGTACTATGTATCTCTTGCCTGACAGCCGCCTGCCACAAGCAGCTTCGAAATTCATCGGCTCTGCTTATCTCCGCTAACTCACCTACAAATGGGATGACATCTGATAAAAGTACTATCTTTATCACACATATAATGCACCGAATTGATACCGATGACATAAATTCCGACTATTCCACCCAACTTTATTTATGTATTCCTACACATAACGTATGTTAGTTTCGACAACATTTGGCAACGCTGCATACCGATATCCGTCGATAATTATGCCCCTACGCCACCCAAAATACCCACCCTCCTTGCGCAGAAGTCATTCTGATAACTTGCATAAGCTCGTCCAACTTTCGTGACTGTACGGAAGGAGGTGCAAAATACGAACCCTTGGAGCGCGCAACTTTCAAGAATTTTCGAGACCTTGCCAACTTTGACAGATCATATCTCCGAGAGTATTCATTGCCGACAAATGAACTTTGCGCCATTTGAAAGAACAAAGAAAGGGCTTTCTTTTAAATAGGTTTTGGAAAAAATCGAAGATGGTATTCATCTTTAAAAATTGCAAATTTTAAAAATTTTGGGTTTGTAAAAAACAAAAAATTGCAATTTTTACCTTGAAAATTGAGATAAATACACTATCATTACATCAAAAGAAAGCTCTTTTTACGTTGAACATTTTGGTTTAAAGTTGAGAGTCGTAGCTTAATTTGGTGAAAAGTTATTGACGAAAATAGGTTTCAACTTTGACCCCCTCCCCCTCCGCTCCTAGAGGGGTTAAGACAAAAACAAACCCAGTTTTAGAACCGCGAAACGATGCTCTATCCATTGGAAGAATAATCCAAAACAAATTCCTCAGGACCAAAATGGCTCATTTGGAATAAGGTTCTTTGTACTTGTTTGTGTTGTTTGTTTTTTGCATAAATTCATCAATTTTAGTAAAAAAACTTTTGACTTTTTGAGCAGCGAATTGTGATGTCCACAGTTCGAACCAATCGGCCTTGGAATCATCTTATGCCGATTTCCTCTTCAGGAGTTTATTATTATTGTACCTGTAGGCTGATTCTACTCATTTGGACGAGACGAGATGAGACGAGATAGCGAGAAACGATCAATCCCATTGGTTTAAATGGCGTCACATGACAGATTTGATGTCTATAAAGCTCGGCGGTGACTTTATTGAATTCAAATCTGTCACGTGATGCCATTTAAACCAATGGGATTGATCGTTTCTTGCTATTTCGTCTCGTCTCGTCCAAATGAGCATAATCAGCCTGCAGGTCACTCAACTCGCTCTAACAAAGGCTCTTTGCCCATCCAAGTATTTAGGAAACTGTCAAACAACTGTTCAATGCCGGAATCCTTGGCAAGATAAACCATTTGAGGCATTGAAGGTTTATGATTGAGTGTAAACTGATGAATGGAGACCCTGAGATTCATTGCAGAGCCCAAGTAACACATGCATCTTACAAGGTTTTTGCTCAGTGGCAGAGCTTATGTACCAAGGAGATTTGCAAAGTTCTCAACATTAACGAGGTAATTTACTATGAGTCGGGCACTGCAGTGCAATAATACACCTCAGCTAATATCTTCATATGAGTACACATAGCTTGGTTGTTAAACTTTTGCTATCGCGTGTAAATTCGCATGAAAATCATGTTGAAATCATCAAAAAGTTTTAAAACTCACGCTCAAACTCAATAAATGCGTTTAGCAAAATTCAAAGATGGTGATTGAATGTGCGAATCTGAATGGAGGAGTCCTGTTTAATTGCAGCTCTCTCTATAATGAGTCACTTTTTTCAGCATAGAATGCGATCAGATGGGACTACCCCAATGTCATCGGCTCATTCAACCGCCATCTTTGCATTTTGTTTAAAGGAGCATTTATTGAGTTTTTGAATGGATTTTAAGATGTTTTATTGTGATTTTCACTCCATTGTTCCTAGACATCAACCCTCCTTAACACTGTAGCAAAAGTTTGCAACAGACCCATTGCGATTCTAAAATCCATCAAAATTGAACACACTCATTGAATTTATTTAGTATTGAACATGAATAGGAGTGTTGAAGCACCTTAAGTCAAAGGCTCTATTACAAAATATTAAAAAAAAAAAAAAAAAAAAAAAAAAAAAAAAAAAAGAGTAAAGAAATTGCTGCAATGTATTTTATTCCTCTTTCCACTTATTTATTTATATATCTATTTATTCATTTATTTATTTAGTCACAAGGACAGGCTAATATGCCCGGAAGCAAGGACATTCACGGAAAGAGTCGCAGAATGCGGTGGAAAATAATGTACAAGGTGAAAAAAAAACCGTAAAATTATTATCCGTGAATATTAAAGTTGGACTTGGCCTGGTGGATACCACCACTTATGATGAAGCAGTAACGTGGGTCTGAATTTTGTTGTTTTTTTGAAGCAAATTGAAGTACTCAGCTGAAACAAGGATACCTTTGTTTCTAGGTTGCATTGTTCTGGAGGTGGAATTTTGACACAAAATACATAGTCTTTAATGGGAATTTTGCGTTGTGACATCATTAATCATACGATTTTTTACAACCTCTTACGAGAGTATCTCAGAAACAGTGATACTTGGGGAAACACCAAAGGCACCCTTGTTCTCTGCTCTCTGAATTCTTTCATTTTCTTCATAAAAAAACGGAAAAAAAAAAAAAAAAAAAAAAAAAAAAAAAAAAAAAACCACAACAAACATTAAAATTCAGACCCATGTAATGCCCCATTAGAACGTTTAAAATATGAAATTCTAAAACAACGGCCCAGCAAAAACAAAAAAAAAAGATTCATTCTTCGAAGAACAGTGACAGAAAAAACTAACTGAAAGGAATGATGAACTTGTAGCATAGGGCTAAATTTTTATTTGAAACAAAACTATCTACAATGGAACACAACGAATTGTAACGAAACACTCCCATCTGTTTACTGTGGTTAGCCATCCTAGGTCAACTGTTCCATTGGAACAAAACAAAACATTAACCACTCTGACGAGTTGGTTCATCAATGGTGGTCACTTGTGTTCCAAGTAAATATAACCTTAAGATGATTTCAGTGTCGATTAGTTCCAACCATGGACACCACATCGCGCTGCTCAAAAAGTCAACAGTTTTTGGCTGAAATTGACAAATTTACGCTAATAGTAAAAATTTGAGGAACATCAGCACCTTCGAGCATACTTCAGGAAGATACCCTGTAAGTTTCACGCTGAAACACTCACCAATAAAGCCGGAAATTATGAAGTGCAAAAATTCCCATAAGCCTCAATGAGTGCTAGTGAGGCAAATAGACATATTATCACTCCCACTCACTCTCACTAAGCCTATGACAAAATGAATTTCATAATTCATATTTTACGGCTTTAGTTCTGAACCAATTTTGCTTGTTTCAGGCTCAAAAAATCCATAAGAAAATGTTGCCTGTGCTGACGTTTTTGGATTTTGCGTTTTTTCTTTGAAATTTTCTTTCAATTGAAAATGCCAAAAACACAATTTTTCCCTTTAGTAACTGGTGGCGGTCATCGGATTGAAATTTGGAAAAGTTTTGCCTGGAATCATCTTAAACCGGTTGAATCTTGAGTTTTTTGATCTGTTGACTTGTTTATGGCACAAGTTTCATTTTGGAAATCCAACTAAAAGAGCCTCTCTTCAAAAAATGGCACAGAAAAGAAATAGTAGCAGTTTAAGTAGGTAAATAACCACGGAAAAGGAGAGTTCGGATAAAGCATGTTTTTTTTACGTACGAATGCTAGACAAACTACTCTCAACCAAAAGTAACCAAGAGTAACCCATTTCGTTGTGTTCCATTGTGCTTCATGCTTAAAAAAATTAGCTGTTTTATATTCTCTGAGAGAATCTGTAAGAATTAGCAAGTTGCCCAACTAAGAGAGGGATAGAAGTTGGGAGACTGTTCCACCCCCTGACTAGACGGTAAAATAGAAAAATAAAAAAAAATTCAAATTTGTCCTTGTGATTATTTCCTGTTAAAGTCCAAAAAACCAAAGAGCTTAGTTAGAGGTTTTCATTTGAAAAGATTTACGAGGGTTTTTTGGTAAGTAACGCCTCTTCCCTCATAACTCTTTTAAAAATAAACGTAAGAATAAGAACCAATGGCAAAATTTAGCTTCAACTACGTATTTGTAACTTGCAATATCAATTCTTGAAAAATTATCTTCTAGCATTTTCTGCATTGTTAAGCAAGTTTTTGGAGGCTGTGGGCTGAAACTTTTGAGTCCTGTTTCTATGCATCCATCTCTTTCTTCATTCGGCCACCTTCTTGTCAGTTAACCGACAAGAAGGACTGACTTTTCAATATTGAAAAGTGATGACCTCTGTCTTCTAAATGAAATGGGTCTATTGCAAACTTTTGCTACAGCGCTTCAGAGTGTTCAATCTCATGTAAAACTGCGTGAAAAGTCCATTGGTGGCATCAGAAAGTCATAAAATGCAGTTTAAAACTCACGAGAGACGTTTAATGAAATCCAAGATAGCGGTAAAATATTGAGCTACCTGTATGCATGCACCACAAACATCCAAGGATAGCCAACCTCACAATAGCCAACCTCACAATATCAATCACACCCAATCATAACATAAATAAACACATAACCTTTGAAGCTGTGAAGTTGTCAACGTTGGCAATCCTTGGATGTTGTTGAAGTGCACAACCTGCATTTTAGATTTATCGTTCTGGGTCAACCTGACTCTGCTATCCCCTTGACCAATTAGAGCGTGTCAGCCTATTATTCATTATTAGTGTGATGGCCACTACGAAAAGTCAATCGTCTTCATCCATTGTTCTTTATTAAATAAAAAAGTACGAAGTTAAACTTAAAGTTCAATGTCTTTTACTTAGTTCGTCTCAAACCGATCCTACCTCTTCAACAGGTTATGGGCCACCCACGCACTCGCGCTCGTCTCGTTTTAATGTAACGTAATAAGTTCCGATTCGTTCGTCCTCGTGTTCGCGTGCCGGTTTGTCGTTTTTCGCCTTTGTTCGAAAGTTCGAAATGATGGTTTCGCTTCATCACGATCGCGAATTCGCGATGAAAAATCTGCCTCGTGTGTGACTCGCTATTGAAATGCCGCTAGATCTGTTTTTTCCTGTTTTTCTGCCTCACTAAGTAACACCCCGTGAAATTATCTTTTGCTTCTGATACTACAGTCAAGATGTCTTCTCACATGTTACCGACGTTCGAAAAATTAAAAGGTTCGGAAAATTTCAGCCTTTGGAAATTTCAGATGAGTAAATTCCTTGATTTTGATGACTTATGGGATG
This sequence comes from Trialeurodes vaporariorum, assembly GCA_011764245.1. Taxonomy (NCBI): domain Eukaryota; kingdom Metazoa; phylum Arthropoda; class Insecta; order Hemiptera; family Aleyrodidae; genus Trialeurodes; species Trialeurodes vaporariorum. Next base: position 52,644,318 of record VMOF01000002.1, read on the forward strand.
TTACAGACCCCAGTATAGAAGCAAATGCAACAATCTCTGCCGATGCCACCACTAAGTTGAAGCAAAGAAAGGCGCTAGCAAAAATCAGTTTAATGGTGGAATCTAGCTGCATCGTCCACATTAAAGATGCCGATACACCGTTCAAAGCCTGGAAAAGTCTCAAGGATGCATTCGAAAGTTCTGGACTTCAACGTAGACTTCGATTACTAAGAAATCTTTTTTCAATTAGGTTGGAAACTTTCAGCGACATCCAGAGTTATGTTAACGAAGTGCTAACTCTCACGCAGCAGATTGGCGAAATAAGTACTCCGATTGAAGACGAGTTCATAGGTGTTATTATGCTAAATGGTCTAACCTCACAGTATGATCCCATGGTTTTGGCTCTCGAAAATTCCAACGCCAAAATCACGTCTGGACTTATCAAATCTAAACTTCTCGATCAAGCCTCCAAGATATCGGAAGACAATGAAGCTCAAGCCTTTTACAGTCGTAAGCATAGTTATCGTCCCAAGTGTTTCAACTGCGGAATTCCTGGTCACTCAGCGAATACTTGCCGAAAACCACCCAACAGCAACGACTCCGGAAAATCAAGAACATCTAACAGCTCATCGCACAATGGTAAAACGAATTCCTACGAGTCATCTAATAGGAAATTCAAGAAAAAAGGTAACAAAACTACATTTTTTTCTGCATTAGCCTCTTTCCAGTATACTTCTAATGATTGGTTCCTCGATTCTGGCGCTAGTAGTCACCATATGACTAATAACAAAAACTTACTCTTTGACTTCAAACAAACTATGTCTAAAGAACAAGTCAGAACTGCCAACAACCAAATCATAAGTGCTGAAGGTCAAGGTAATTGTCAACTGATTTTAGAAGATGATGACGATCCAATCACCGTTGAGGATGTGCTTTATTTTCCAGACTTGTCCGTTAATTTATTGTCAGTGAGCAGATTAGCAGAGAAAAACCTTTCTGTTACATTCAATAGTGAAGGAGCTGAAATCTATGACTCCAATAATGATATCGTTGCTACCGCTTCATTAGTAAATGGAATTTACAGACTGGACGTTGCCAAAACTACGCAACCGAAACCAATTTCACGTAATGTTGTAAATGTTGTCAATGTAAACCAAACTAATGACGAATCAACTGTTTCAGTAAATGTAACGCAAGATAGTCAATCTTTATGGCATCGTCGTTTAGGTCACCTGAATATTCGATCAATGAATTTGCTTCGCAACAAAATTGCGACTGGCATAAATTATGACAGTGAAGAAATCAGCAAACTTTGTGAACCATGTGTGTTAGGCAAACAAACTGCCCTTCCTTTTAGTAAATCTAAATCTAGAGCAAAACAAGCCTTGCAGATAATTCATTCAGACCTATGCGGCCCAATGCAAGTTCCATCCAATAACGGAGCAAAATATATCATCACTTTCACCGATGATTTCACCCGAAAAACTTGGGTTTATTTCCTCAAGGCTAAAAGCGAAGCTTTCACTAAATTTTTATCATTCAAAAATCTCACTGAAAATGAGAAAGATACTCGTATAAAATGCTTTCGTACCGATAATGGCAAAGAGTATGACAATCATCAATTTAACGATTTTTTGCAAGCGCAAGGCATTCAACACCAAAACTAGTGTCGAGTATAAGCCGCAACAAAACGGAATAGCTGAACGTGTTAACAGAACAATCCTCGAAAAAGCGCGCTGCATGTTATTTGAAGCAAATCTACCTTTATCTTATTGGGCCGAAGCAGTGAACCACGCAACGTACCTCAAGAATCGCTCACCGAGCAGAGCCATTCCTGGTCACACACCTGAGGAGCTATGGTCGGGTAAACCGGTAGACTTACTAAACCTAAGAATTTTTTGGGTGCAAAGCTTATGCTCATATTCCTAGTCAAAAACGTAAAAAATTAGACCCAAAAAGTAAAACCTTAATCTTTACAGGTTTCTGCGAGAATTCTAAAGCGTACAGACTAATCGATCCGCTGAAACCAAAGACTCTCATCAAATCAAGAGACGTCGTGTTCGATGAAAGTTCTTTTGTTTGTAAAAAGTCCCATCAACCTGATAACTTGTTGGATTTTTTCTATTTCTATCCTAATACAACTGAGAGTACCATTGAAGAAACACCTCCGGAAATCGTCGAGGAAACTTCGTCACCTCCACCAACATCAACTGATGAAGATGCTGAAGAGTCCTCAACTAACGAACTTGTTTCAGAAGAACCTACCCCTTCGAACTCAGGAGAAGAAACACAAACAGACACCTCTGAACATGAAGAGTATTTATCCATCGAAGAAGATTCCAGTTCGGAAGAAACAGCCTTACCTCATGTCAACAACGAAGATATTGCCAAAGTCATTCCAGAACTATTTGGAAGACCTTCAAGAAACCGACATCCACCAAATTGGACAAATGATTATGTCATGTCTGTAAGTAATTGTGATCAAATTATTTCTCTTGACAATTCTTATGTGCCTGAGACACTATCACAAGCACTAAATTGCCCAGATAATAAACTTTGGATTGAAGCGATGAATAAAGAGTTACATTCATTCGAAGTAAACAACGCTTGGAAATTAGTTGACAAACCTCAAAACAAAAAAGCTATAGATTGTAAATGGGTTTACAAACTTAAACGCAACCCTGAAAACGGCCAAGAATTAAGAAAAGCTCGTTTAGTAGTAAAAGGTTGCGCTCAACAGCCTGGTATAGATTACAACGAAACGTTTGCCCCTGTCGTTAGGCACTCTAATATAAGATTGTTGTTTGCGCTGTCTGCTAATTTAAATCTAGACATCCACCACCTAGACGTAAATAATGCGTTTTTACATGGAGTCTTAGAAGAAGAAATTTACGTTAAGCCTCCTGCTAACTTAAATCTACCAAATAAAGTCTTCAAACTTAATAAAGCTGTCTATGGACTCAAACAAGGTTCCCGTTCATGGAACAAAGAAGTTCATTCTTTTTTAACAAATTTAGGATTTAGTCAATCTAAATTTGAACCTAGCATCTATTTTAAATCTATTGACAATAAACTTATAATCATTGCTGTTTATGTCGACGATTTTTTTGTGTTCAGTAACCATGCGCAAGAAATGAAAAATTTGAAAAAACAGCTTTTTACCCGATTTAGCATCAAAGATTTAGGGGAAGCATCCAATTGTCTAGGCATGGACATTTTACGTAATCGTAAAACCAATGAAATCAAATTGAGTCATAAGACTTATATTTTAAATCTTTTATCTAAATATGGTATGTCCGATTGTAAGCCGGTTAAAACACCTCTAACCGACACCAAGTTCGATGTGAATGCAGTATCAGATGAAGATCTCGTCAAACCTTATCAACAATTGATTGGAAGTCTTTTATATTTGTCTGTCACTTCTCGTCCCGACATCTCATTTGCTGTTACGTTTCTTAGCCAATTCAACCAAAGGCCAACGCCTCATCACTGGTCGTGTGCCAAACGTGTCCTGCGATACTTGAAAGGCTCGCAAGATTTAGCTTTAGTTTACAAAAAATCAAGTGACGACATCATTGGTTATTCCGACGCAGATTATGCTAATAACTCTCCTGATCGAAAGTCTTTTTCGGGAAATACCTTCATCTTCGCAAATGCTTCCGTATCATGGGAGTGCAGAAAACAAACAACAACAGCACAATCGAGCACGGAATCCGACTACATCGCCCTTTCAATGACTGCCAAAGAAGCTACCTATCTCGGCTATATTTTGGAGGAATTTACCAAGCGGAAAGGTCCGATCAAAATCTTTGACGACAACCAAAGCTCCATGAAGATCGCCCAAAATCCCGTCATGCACAACAGGACGAAACACATTGATGTCAGGTACCACTTTATACGTGAGCAATTGTCTGCAGGTAAAATTCTTCTAAAATTCTCCCCTGATGCTGAGATGGTAGCGGACATTTTCACGAAACCATTGCCCGCTCCGAAGCATAATTTTTGCGTTCGAGCTATGGGCCTCCATTAGTTCTTAGATATTTGTTAATCCCTTTTTCTAGTCGAAGCTAATCGTAAATAAATGTTTTTATTTTATATCACCGCTCAAGATTGCCTTTTTTAAAAAAGTTCCTATGTATGTTATTGCTGACAGAATTGTTATTTTAATCAATTTTCCCAATTCATTTTTGACAAGATTGTCTGAGACGATTTTTAAATCTAATTCATTTTAAATTCAATTTCCAATTATCTTCAATCGTTTTTTAGATCGTTCCTTGACTCGAATTGTTTTTACATCAAGTTTTAATTTCAATTTGTTTGTTTCAATCCAATTCTTAACTTGATTATTTTTGAATGTTCATTATTCCAAATACAGTTTGAGGGGAAGTGTTGAAGTGCACAACCTGCATTTTAGATTTATCGTTCTGGGTCAACCTGACTCTGCTATCCCCTTGACCAATTAGAGCGTGTCAGCCTATTATTCATTATTAGTGTGATGGCCACTACGAAAAGTCAATCGTCTTCATCCATTGTTCTTTATTAAATAAAAAAGTACGAAGTTAAACTTAAAGTTCAATGTCTTTTACTTAGTTCGTCTCAAACCGATCCTACCTCTTCAACAGATGTTAAAGATGCATGCATACAGATTGCTCGATATTTTACCGCCATCTTGGATTTCATTAAACGTTTATTAGTTTATTATTGCATTTCATGACTTGCTGATGCCACCAATGGACTTTTCGGGCCATTTTACATACGATGAATCATTCTTTATTGTTGTAACAAAAGTTTGCAACAGACCCATTGCCACTTTCATAGATCTTTTCGGAATGAAGCTCTTGCTCACTTCTGCTTAGTGCAATTGAATAGTAGATTCTTGAGTAAAATTTAAAAAAAATTACAATGAGCATATTAAAAACAACAAAATTCATTCACCGACTCACAAAATGACTTTCAAGTTTAAGGCGTAATGATGGAGCACCATATGCATGTAGGCACCTATTCCTATTTCCTTTCCTATTTAATTTGAGACTTTCTTTTGTGTCTTTCAATAGAGAAAGAGAGACAAATTAGATAGGGATCTCCTGTGATACCTGCATAGCTCTAGCATCTTTACACATACATAGCTGTGCAGGAATCAGGGTGGATTCCTGTGTACTTTGTCCCTCTCGCTATCAAAACACTCAAAGAAAAATCTCAAATTAGGTAGATAGGAATTTCCAATGGTATCGGTCGTTAGTTTCCATGGAAATGAGGTGTATTCATGGTTAGAATCTCAACGTCACGAGCTGCTCAATTTTGGTTGTGAAAAACTGCCTTATATGTAATTCACGTTGCAGATTAACCTTGCCAATATCCTCAGCAATCAATTATGAATTATCCAATGATCCATGTCAAACTTTCACTCATATTGGCTTTCAAGTTTTACAGAGAGTTGAAGAATGCAATTGATCAAATATTTTATACCAGATCCAAAGCAGAAGGACGATCACGTCGAGGTCACTAATTGTTAATACTTAACAATAAACATACTAATAACTAAACTATAATGTACTATTTATAAATATGTTTATAGATTATAATTAATGACAGTAAAAAAGGTATAAAGAGGGATTGTAAGGGAGTCCAACAACTGAAAGTGAGCAGCTTGTGACATTGAGATTCTAACCATGAATACATGTCATTCTCATGGAAACTAACACCTGTACAGCTCCGCCATTACGCCTTTAACTTACTTAAGGTCATTTTGCGAGTCTGTGAGTGAATTTTGTAATTTTTTAATGTGCTCATCGTAAATTTTGCTGAATTTTACCCAAGCTTTAACTGTTCAGTTGCTGATTACAAAAGCTATCAAGAGCTCCATTGACAAGGAACAAAGAAAGGAAGCAATGGGTGCCTAGGAACAAAACTCAAAATTTTAGCCCACAGCCTTGATAAATTAATCAAATGTCTAAGGTAATGCTGCAAACTCGGAGGATCACTTTTAAAAAACTGATGTACATTAAAGACACAAAGTTTAAAATTCAATTGTGTCTCAAGTTCATATCAATGCGTTAATTTTTAAATGAGTTACGTAACAGAGGAGGCATTATTTTCCGAAAAACCCGCTCGCACAGCTCAGGAGAGGATAAAAATAGCTAAAGTGTTCCAGTTGATGCAGATGTTTCTTCTTTCTTTCTTTTGCAGCGAGTGGCACCATCTACATATTGTGAATCCAAAGTTAACGTTTCTTCGGTTACTGACTATTACTCGAGAGACAGGAGTTTGAAAATTGTGTTCATCTCGAGCAGTGATCAAGCCGTATATGGACCCGGAGTTGTTAAAAAACATAAAGGCTTCAGGCTGGAGTATAGAGAAACAGGTCTGTATTTATTGAGACCTCTAAAAGTCCAAGCTTACACTTATGCAATAAGTCCATGGGCAAATCTAGGGAACATGCCCATTGCCCCCCCCCCCCCAAACCTCAAATTTTGCCTTTCTTCAACAGAAAATAGCCCAAGATTACTTCCTGTGACGCTTCTAATTTAAAATTTTATATGCATGCCTATCTCCCCCCCCCCCCCCCCGACACACCCCAGAAAATTTTCTGGATCCGCCACTGACTAAGTTCATCCCCTTTTGAAAGGTATCAATGTAGTTATACAATATCTTTTTTTGTTCCTTATGTTTTTAACATGCAGTAAGTACTGCATGTTTTTGTTATGGTTTTGTATCGATTTTGGCCATAAACTTCCTGCATAAAAATCGACAATTTTCGGCTTGGTCGCAAACGTGCGTTGTCAGATTTCCGCGCGTAATGATCGCGTACTGCTTTTCGGTGGATTCCTTTCGTTCGATATATTGCGGAGCGGCAACGCGAAAAGTCTCCCTATCCTTTAAGCAGTCACTAAACGAATCGCGCGCCGTATCGAATCCGCGATATTCTTCGGTCCGCCGCACAATGGACAGAAATCAAATCTTTGGCGGTCCAAATTCGATCCTTTCAAAGTTGGAAAATTAGTATTTTAGATGGATACTATAGTTGATTTTAAGGGGTTTATTTGGCTCCGTTTTTTATTCCTGGCTTGTCCCATACTTATCGGAGAATATCATTTGATGGATCGACAATTCTTGTGATATCTCATGTCTTTGTACTTTTGACCACTTAGGACTCGATTTGGATCCATAGTGCGCCGTTTGAAATGTTCGAATTATGTTTGAGTTAGCTTTTGACTGAGTATTGAACGTAAGTTTTTCATAAGGATTTGTCTCCGTTATGAATAAATTGGTAGTTTCATTATTTTGTCTGTGACTACCAACGAGCTATATCTAGTTCGGAGGCTTTGGTAAACATGCGTAATTTGCCTCGGAGATTTTAAGGTTAGAGATTTGTGTTGTGAAAACAAACCGAAGTTCCCTCCGCAATGTATATTCGCGTGTTTTCGAAGTCTATCAGAGACTTTAAAATCTGAATTTCTTTATGAACTGTGCGTGTTTTCTGTCAATCAAAGCCTTAATTTTAGTTTCTACTAATTGAAACACTCAAGTTCTTCATAGCTTTCATTTAATTTGCCAGATTCTACAGTGCGTGTTATTGCCTCGTAATGCCGTAACTCATCGCCTTTCTTGGCATTTTGACGAGTGAAAGTGGTATGTTTGTGGTGATTTATTCAAAAATTTTGTAATTTGACCTCTCTCAGCAAACTCTATCTTCCTGAGACAGATTTTCTCATGTCCATCTCCTAAGTTGAGTGATCTGAAGTAGATAAATTCTTTAACCGATGAGCGTGCTCCTTGATCCTTCTGAAATGTTTGTGTAGTGGAAAAGTTACCGAAAGGAAAAAAAAAACCACCTTGGATGTATTGTTTGATTAAATAATTTACTTTAAACCACAAATTGTCTTGAAGGCATGTGCTCCATTACCTATTCTCAAGTTTCCATGTCTTGAGACAACTTCATCAGGAACTCTGTCAGGAGCCTTTAGGTACTACCTTCCACGCTGATTATATGTTGAATAATAGTTTTCACGATTTGAAAGCAAGCTTCATGCTACATCCAGTTTAATTTCTCTCCAGCACCATCAAGCTGTAAAATCGTTTGCTTCCTGTCCCACACAGGATTTTTATACTTTTAAGACAAGGAAATGTCCGAACATTACTGTGAGCAAGGGTGTTTGGTTTTTTTCGGCACTCATCAGAGACCTTATTATTTGACGTTCAGAAAACATCAGAGCATACTCAGCGTAGCCAATGCATATCTTTCTTTTTTCAAGAGAGCTTGACTATTTTGACTTTCCAAGCATTTCAAAAATTACTGAATTAATCCTGAGTTGATGTCTAATTTGTAAGGTGATAATAAGCTTTTTATTTTTGTTTAAGACTTAACTTGCCAGTTTCACTCAAGTCATCATTCTGTCCATGTGAAAGAGTGCTCTGATGACTGTTCTCTCAAAGAAGCCTCTGTGATCCTGATCCTTACTGAAGTGTTGCCCCTTTCAGTTTTCCCAGTGTTTATTCCAGAGATAAATCTGGTTCATTTGCTAAAGAGCATTTCTAAAATTTTAACTGTCTCCAACTATCAGCATTTATCAGCTACAGTTTGATTCTAGAAAGCCCTCCATGACCATCTTTGATATCAGCACTCTTCTTCTGTCCAAACGTGTAAGTGCAGTGTAAGTCTTTTTACCTATTTCTGCATGATGTAATTTCTTGGCAGCCGATTATGAACAATCGAGTCAACTTTGACGAATCGAAGCTATTGGACTAAGTCCATTCCAGTCATTTGAGTCAGTTGCTCTGCTGGTAATTTCCACTTTTGAGCATGAATTCTTAAATAAATTCTGAAAATGTCACAATGAGCGCAGATGCATCATTATTTCTTCCACGATGGAAGTATAAAGGTGGAGGGGAGGCATTCGTACCCCACCGTGCATCACAGAACTTGGTGTTGGTATTGACATTTGAATAGTTTTGCTCTCCATAACTGTCATGCAAGCATAGGTACAATTGGTCTGGAATATTGGCAAGGATATTCGTCATGAAGCAGTTTTTATCGAATGGCCATGTCTCAGTTAAAACTGAACAAATCTTGATGCATCAGCGCTTTATGTGATTTCCGCGGCATTTAAGTAAGAATTATTGATCGCAAGTAGTAATTAACGATTGTGCATATGGCCCAAAATGCGAAATTAATTGGACAGGGCTAAGTTTATTCGACTCTACCTAATTCTTTTAGATTCCATTTAAGGAGTCCATTTAATTCACCCAAGTCCAATCGATTGTTTGTGATCAGTTTCCAAGTCAGAGAAAAATAAGGACTTACAAGTTTTGACAGAGGAAGAGCGGTGACATCACAGATGATCGTGAGAGCTTTCTAGGATCAAACTGAAGCAGGTAAAGGAAAATTTTTTGTGACAGTTTAAATTTTGGAACAACTCTTGTATGGACAAACATTGGAAAAACATAATACTTTACAGTTTGGGAGCTCAAGAGGCAATACTTCCAGTGATTCTAGGGGAAATGTCTTGAAGGTACCTTCTTTTTGAAATGGGGGGGACTCTGGTAAGACAAGGCAGTAAACGAATGGCTCTAACTGCGTCAAGGCTTTTAATAAGGTCACACTTACAATTAGTCCATAATTACACCTGAACGCTGTGAAGGACTAAATTCTAGTATTAAAGACATTTTTGACGCATTTCTATTTAAAATTCACAGCAGAATTTGGTTTGCTCATGGTTTGTTTTCATTGTTTATGAACAAAAGTAAACTTACGACTTTACTTTTTCCAAAAACATTGACTTTCAAACGTTTCATCTCTGCGCTAATCATTCATCAAAACTCCACATTTTGGTGTTTTTCGGACATTTCCCTGTCTTAAAAGGTACCTACTTCCTACACAGTATACACTTTCAACGCTGCAAGAAATTCATTTTACACCTACAGTGTTGTTCTCACGCTACAGGATTATCAGAAGGTTCAAGAATTACTTACTTGTCTTTGAAGTGAATCATCCAATTTTTCTGAATAACTTGCTCGGTTTTTACTTTGTTTATGACCATTTTTAAAAAATAAATGGTGCTACAAGAAGTACCATATAGCTATTAAGTAATTGACAATCTTGAACTGGTCTGTGGCAGCAGCAATTTCCAAATCTTCAAATGTTTTAAAAGCCATTCCGGCTACCTATAATTTGAATTTAGAAAAGCTTGTTGTCCGCCATATTTACACCCTCCCTGGTTGCTGTCCGAAATGATCCAGCTTTGATGCTTTAAGGTAAGATTAAACCAACCTGTTTCATTATTTTCATCCATTAGCATACAACACAGGTTTAATCCCTCGTATAGTGCTTATCAGATGTTAAAACGGCTCTCTACATGGAGATTTTCTCAATATTCTTCCTCAATCAGTAGTCCGAAAGTTCACTCGTCTCTTTGTTTTGATGTGTGTACTTACTTACTTCTTATTGCTGTACTGTTGAATAACTTTGAAATGGGTTTGAGGCTGAAATGTGCAACAAGGCCAGAGTTGGGGAAACGGGGTAGTCTACCTGTACTCAGTTCTTGATTCTTTGAAAATTCACTCTGATTACCGTTGAAATGCGATTTAAAAAAATTACGAATGCCAAGTACAGTACTCGTAGTGTTCAAGTACTACCTCCTTTGCCCAACTCAGAACAAACATACCTAGCAACTAATTTTTGAAAGTCAATGGAATTTCGCATCCTAAAGATTTTATTTATGACCATGCCAAAGGATTACAATCGTAGGTGAGGAGCGATAAATTGCAAACACCACTAATCATATCAGCCACAACCACCTATAAGTGCGCAGGATTAAAGTATTTAATTGAATCATAACTAAATAAGTGCAAGCTACAAAATATTAGGAATATGCAAAATGCAACTAAATTCCGGGCGCAAACTTCTACTGTGTATATTGGAGCCCGAAATAAAACATGTTTTCCCTATGAATGTGGGTAAAAAAATGCCCTTCTCTTGCACTGCGATTCCTCCATGTGTTGCTAAAATTTGATTTTGCAGTAATAGCCACAGTTACAAATCAAATAGACTTGAAACTTGGTGATCTGAAGTATTTTTACATAAAGTATCCATTTATAAACTTGAGAAATTCAGAAATTAAGTCTGACTATACGTTTCAAGATATATTGTACTATTAAAAGCACAAATTTTATGATACAGGTTTACCATTTGAAAAAAATGTCTAAAGTCCGATGGGAGAAACGCTTAAAAATGATTTGAGCTTCTCGCATTTATTTAGTTACTTAGACATGATGTACAGGCTGTAACGGATGTATCCCCCCCCCCCCCTATGTCTAACTTTTGAACGAGTTGAGATAAAAAGTTGCGGTTTGGACCATTCTTCATAACTTTAGATGAACTTAATTTTTTTGGAGGTCAAAACCCCCCACCCCCCTAGGGGGCCCCCAGGGGGGCTAGCTCAAAATTTTCAAATGGCAATCCCTATCTTGTGATACATCGTTTGAAAGGGCATAAAATTCCAAGACTTTTGGCGCAAACTAGAGGTCGATATCGTTTTTCGTTTTCGATATATCGACGTTCAAAGTTCGATTTTCAAAAAATCAGAATTCCCATTCAAAAAGTCGGAATTAGAAAAACTAGGAGTCTAAAATACTCTAAAAAGCAAGTCTTTTTCAGAAAAAAATACGGTTCTGCCATACTTTTAGTCCAAATTTGGTTTTAGAGCCCCCAAACAATGTTCTAAAATATTGCCCCTCAGGGGGGCTACCTCAAAAATTCCGAGGCACGACCCTTATCGAGTGATACATCGCTCAAAAGGGCACACTTAACTGAGCATTTTTGCGCAAACCGCAGGTCCATATCGTTTTTAGGTTCCGATATATTGGAATTTGACAAAAGATGAAAATCCAACTTTGCCATTCGATATATCGAAAACTAAAAACGATATCGACCTGCGGTTTGCGCCAAAATGCTCAATTCAGTGTGACCTTTTGAGCGCTGTATCACTCGATAAGGGTCGTGCCTCGGAATTTTTGAGGTAGCCCCCCTGAGGAGCAATATTTTAGAACATTGTTGTGGGGCTCTAAAACCAAAGTTGGACTAAATGTATGGCAGAACCGTATTTTTTTCTGAAAAGTGCTTGCTTTTTAAAGCATTTTAGACCCCTAGTTTTTCTAATTCCGACTTTTTAAATGGGAATTCTGATTTTTTGAAAATCGAACTTTGAAAGTCGATATATCGAAAACTAAAAACGATATCGACCTCTAGTTTGCGCCAAAAGTTTTAGAATTGTATGCCCTTTCAAACGATGTATCACAATATAGGGGTTGATGTTTGAAAATTTTGAAATAGCCCCCCTGGGGGCCCCCTGGGGGGGGGGGGGGGGTTGACCCCCAAAAAAATAAAGTTCATCTAAAGCTATGAAGAATGGTCCAAACCGCAACTTTTTATCTCAACTCGTTCAAAAGTTAGACAGGAGAGGGGGGGGGGATACATCTGTTACTGATTGATATTTTCAAAAGCCCTCAACAGCTCCTCGTTCATATTAGGAGAAGCTCACACACTTATCAAGTTTTTTTCTAAGAAGTATCTTCTAAAAGTACGAAAAAAGTTCATACCCTCATAGCAGAGGCAATTGCCAACATTTTTGCTCCCATAGACATTTACCAAAACACCCAGATTTTTTTAGCCATGGGGACTTGGAAAATTTTTGAATCAACCCTTGTGCTTATCCAGTTGAGAATTTCTCACAAATCTTGACAGATTCTGAAAAAATGTATCGAAACCTTCCGATCGATGTGCAACGTGTTCACTTGAGGAGACAAAATAAGGTGTCTTTTTTCAAATCAAAATTTTGGGACTTCAATGGCAGAATCGGACTGATTCCATGGTCTGAGACTTAGACTTCCCAAAATTTTAATTTAAGGAAGTACACCTAATTTTTTCACTTTAAAGTACCAAACTAGTGGCACATCAATCAAAATTGTTCCATCCATTTGATCAGAATCTGTTTTGTACTTGAAGAATTCTCAACAGGGTGGCCACAAAAGCCAATTAGAATTTTTCCAAAAATCCGCCGTAACTCAAAAAATTTAGGTTTTTTGGTAAATGTCCATGGGAGCAGAAATGTTGGAAATTGCCTCAACTTCAAGGACACGAGCTTTTCTCATAACTTAAAAAGAGCTTTTTTGAAAAAAAAAACTTGAAATAGATATGATTGAGCCTCCCCCCTCAAATATGCACCACAGGGCGACTGTCATTCAGGGTAACTTTGTGCACTTTGAGTTTAACTTTGTGCAAGACGTTTTGTGATTCAGGACAACTTTTTGCAACTTTTGATATATTTCATTCAACACACCTAAGTAACTTTAAAGAGTGTTTTGTGTTCAATGCTGCCAATTTCTGAAAGATTCCACATTTTATACAGCTTGAACTAGGCATGCACAAAGTTACACCCCAATGCACAAAATTACCCTGAATGACAGTATTCGAAGCTATCGAAAAAACGTCTAAAAGTTTTGGAAGCTTCAAAACCAAAATTTGACTAAATGTTTGTTATAATTGAATTTTTTTCTAAAAAGGGCTTACTTTTTAGAGTATTTTTGTGTCCTTGATTTTTAAATTCCGACTCTTCAAAGAGGAGTAATGATTTTTTGAAAATAGGTCCAAATCGAACTTTGACTTTCGATGTATCAAAAACGAAAAACGATATTGAACTTCGATTCGCTCCAAAAGTCTGATAATTTTACCCTCTTTTCGATTAATAAATAAAATATGGGGGTCCTCGTTTGAAGTATTGAATTTAGGGACGTGCTATCCGCCCTGCGGGCCCCCCAGAGATGGCCCCAAAATCAAAAACCCCCTATAAAGATGTCCCCCTCAAGGTAATTGAACACTTGTTTCAGTGTTTTTCAAAATCCGGAGCCGTTCTCGAGATATTTGGCCTAGCTCCTTTTTTAATTGACACCCTATATGCTATGAAACTTAAGGTGATTCTATGGCAAACTCCCGAAAATTTTAATCCGATAGATGGCGTCACTTGTCGCTGGCTCCGAAAAGAGCCGTTTTTTGACGGTTTTCGGCTGTTTTCTCTGAATAGACAAATATTAGACGAAAAATCGGAATGTCAGCACCTGCTTAATTTTTTGCTTGATTTTTGGAGCCATAAACGGGCCAAATTGGTTCTAAAATATAGGCGTAACCAGAGACAAATAGAGACCGTGCACTCCCTATTCTTCCCGTGGTTGCGCGCAGTGTCCACTTTTCGTGAACTACTTTTGTCGGGACTCATCGGCCTCAACAATCAACCTTCGCATAATGTTGGATGGTGAAGCTCAACAAAAGGCTGTGATTGGTCCGCGGTCCCGGAAACGGAAACAGGGTTTGCTCGGCGAATGCAAAATACGTGCTCATCAGTCAACATTATGCGAATGTTGGCTGTTGTTTCGATGAGTTCCGAACAAAATTGAACCAAGAAAAGTGGACACCGCGCGCAGGAATAGTGCAAGGTCTCTATTTGTCTCTGGGCGTAACTATGCAAAGAAAAAATCATACGTAATTTGGAGTTGCATCAGTAAAGATTACAGGTTTCTGTTTCACCTGTAATCTTTACTGATACAACTCCAAATTACACATGATTTTTTCTTTGCATACTTTCACCTTAATTTTAGAACCAATTTGGCCAGTTTATGGCTCAAAAAATCAAGCAAAAAATTAAGCAGGTGCTGACATTCTGATTTTTCGTCAATTATTCGTCTGTTCAGAGAAAACAGCCGAAAACCGTCAAAAAACGGTCATTTCCGGAGCAAGCGACAAGTAACGCCATCTATCGGATTAAAATTTTCGGGAGTTTGCCATAGAATCACCTTAATGAAAAGCGGTATTACAAGAATAACAACGCACAGTCAAAGCAGCTTACACTGATTGACTGCATGTTATCTTTGTATCGCTAGATTGCGATACAAAATCTGCTGGCTGCTTGTTTTTTTTTTTTTTCTTATCAGTTTTCTGATATCTGAGGTCTTTCAATGCATGTCAGTCCAGTTAGGTTGCAATCTATTCTCCATCACAGTATACTTGTCTACATAGTAGCAAAATTCAATGTTAGAGAATCAGCAAATGCCCCCCTGGTGGTCGGTAGGTTGAACTGTTTTGCTGCATTTTTTTCTAAGTACGCTCCATATCCATTGTTTTTTTTTTTCATCCAAAGTTATTTTGATCCTTTCAATATATCACCCTGACCTGACCCTCTCAGCGATTAGACCAAAAACCCTTCCCCTCCCCCTCCCCCTCCCCACCCCCTTTATCCAGAATATCATAGACGTGGAGAAACCCTCTGAATAGTCAAGTCGGTTTCTTTCTTCTTCACAGTCAGCATTTTTGTTGTAATTGGTTCTCCCTCCAAGTTTTGGCTGGGGGCGTACCTACAGGGGCGTATGATGACATCCTTTCACCACCCCCTCCTCCCCCACCGCCATGACCAACACCAAATTTAATTTTTTTAGTCTATAAAAATGCGTAATGTTCGTAAACGTTGACCCCAATGACAAAATTATGTTTGAGCTTTCCCCCCCCCCCCCCCCCCCCCCCCCCAACCTCCACCCAAGTCCCATTTTTTTTTTTAATAAATGAGGCATGAAAATTCAATACGTTGAAAAGATTGTGCAGCTTCTTAATCTTTTTTAGAGTTACCCAGTAGGGGCTCGTGAAATGCGATCTATCGATGTCCACTCCATTTAAAACTATAAAAAAGTATCGATCGTCAGGGGGTGCAATTGAACCCCCGAAAAATCGATACTTTTCTATAGTTTTAAATGGAGTGGACATCGATATATCGCATTTCACGAGCCGCCACTGGAGTTACCCCTCTCCCTTACCCCCTCCCTCCACCAACTACCACCCCCTCCCCAGCCACCCACGCCATTTTTTTTTTTTTTACTCCCCCTCCCAATCTATTGCACATTCCACCCCTCCCTTCCCCTCCCCTCGCACTCACTATCTTTCCCACCAACATTTTATTGCAGGTATTTCAGATAATATAACAGTCATTATTGCCAACTGTAGTTTCATGAAAACCAACATTTCTCTACCTGGGCCTCCGAGGCCCATATCAGGCATTCTAGGGGTGGCGACGAATAAATAATTACTACAGCCATAGTTTTAATTTTTTTTTTTTTTTTTTTTTTTTAATTTTTGGGAATATGCTCCTGAGGGTTTTTGTAGATCTGCTTGTGAAGCTCAAGTCTATATTTGACCATTTTCGGGGAAATGGCACGATAAAAATGTCACGTGCTGGGTCTCCGAGGCTCATATTAGGCAGACTAGGGTTAAAAATTTATAACTCAAAAACGGAAAGTTCCCCTACCATGCGGTTCAGACAAAACTGTAGCAAATTTTCTAGAAAATAACATAATTCACCGAGATCAAAATCGAAGAATGCGTTTTTTTAGAATTTCACAAGTGAAAAATTTTGGGCCCAAAAATAAAAAGTCGCAAATTGCAAGTTTTCAATAAAATGGAATTTTTTGTGTGCGTTTCTTGGCGTAAACCACAATTCTTAAACTTTATTCGTTAGCGAGATATTTGAGTTTAAAGTTTTCAACTATGACCCCCCTGCCCCCCCTTCTAAAAATCATCTTTAGGTCACAACATTTTGGGGATCCGCTACTAATGATAAACCTAATCGATACCCACAGTTTCGTCAAAAAGAAGCAGTGGGCAAAAATTACCGATTTTGAATTAACTCTTCCTACAGTAATCTCCCATGAAACCTGCACCTGCGTAGCTCCACCATTACGATTTTGCCGTTAAAGCTGTTTTCTGAGTGTATTACTGAATTTTAGACTTTAGACTTGAATCCGGCCAGGGTCAAAAGATCTGATGGTCTCAGATCTTTCCACTTTGGAAAGCCATGGGATGAGGGAAAGGCATGAGGACCCGGCCTTGCAACATTGTTGCTCCACATCGAGTTGTGGAGCCATTCATTCACGAATTATATTGCTGCTGAAAGATAGGACAGAATAGAAACCCGCAACGTTCAACAGAGGAGAGTTGTATGATGAGCCGCACCGTTGCGAGGCCGGGTCCCGATACGATGTTGCCAGGCGGGAAGTCAGTGCCTCTAAATACCTAGACACACGCAAACTCATCTCTATGACCGCATCAATTGATGTACGCAAAAATAGACGGGGGTCCATTTTAGGCAGTCAGAATATTTTTTTTTTTTTTTTTAAAAAAAAGAGAGCTTTGACTCACGTTCCGTGTGACTTTAAGAAAAGTAAGCTTTCACTCACGTTGCGAGTGACTTTATAGCGTCAAGGGTTGACTGAGGAACATCTCTGCAAAATTCGGTCCTGGTCTGATCACGAGATTTCGAGAATTCGACCCGTTTCTGGCCTCGGGACAAGTTTTTTAGAAAAGAGAGCTTTGACTCACATTGCGAGGGTCTTTATAGCTTTAAGGGTTGACTAAGGAACTTCTCTGCCAACTTCGGTCCGGGTCTGATCATGGGATTTTCAGAATTCACCACGTTTCTGGCTACGGGACAAATGTACGCAAGAATAGACGAGCGTCCATTTTAGGCAGTGAAAATAATTTTTTTTTTCAGAAAAGAGAGCTTTGACTCATGGTGCGAGTGACTTTATAGCGTTAACGGTTGACTAAGGAACATCAATGCCAAGTTTGGTCTGGGTTTGATCGTTGGATTTCGAGAAATCGAATTTTATCCATTCGACGACCGACGGAAATTTACATTATGTGTTGGTTTGTTTTCAGGAAATTTTTTTTCTTTTCTTTTGAAAAACGGAGCTTTGACTCACGTTGCGAATCAGTATATAGTGTTAAGGGTTGACTGAAGAACATCTATGCAAAGTTCGGTCCGGGTCTTATCACGGGATTTGGAGAATTCAACACGTTTCCTGTCTCGGGACAAGTATACGTAAAAATAAACGGGCGTCCATTTTAGGCAGTCAAAATAAATTTTTTTAAAGGAAAGCAAGCTTCGACTCACGTTGCGAGTGACTATAAAGCGTCAAAAGTTGACTTAGGAACACCTCTGCCCAGTTCGGTCGTGCTCTGATCGTGGGATCTCGAGAATTCGGCCTGTTTCTGGCTACGGCACAAATGTACGCAAAATTAGACGGTCGTTCATTTTCGGCAGTCATAATAATTTTTTTTTTTTTTTTTTTTTTTTTTTTTTTTTTTTTTTTTTAAAGAAAAGAGAGCTTTGAATCACGTTGCGAGTGACTTAATACCGTTGGGGGTTGATTAAGGAACATCTCTGCCAAGTTTGGTCCGCGTCTAATTGTGGGATTTCGAGATATCAAATTTTATCCGTTCGAGGACCGACGGAACTTTACATTATATACTGTGTTCGATACTTCGAAAGGCAAAGGTTACGTAATAAGAGCCAACAACAAATTACGTAAGAGAAATACACCTGCAACCTACAGATAACAGGTTACGCAACCAACCAAAGAGTAAACAAGAGTCGCAATTGAATGGAAGGCCTGCGTGGTCAACGCAGATAAGGGATCGGAACGCGGGCTGGCCTCTGATTGGCTGCAACGGGTGGAGCAAAAGTGACTCGGGGTATAGGGAAAATAACACGGGCTTTTCGTTCCGGGGCGTTTATCTCGAAACCTGTGCAAAATCGTATCAAAACAATTTATACGAGTCGATTCAGCAGATTTTTTCGAACAATTTGATAGGTAATAAGTGCCACTTTATTGCAAATTCGAAAAGACTGTTTCAGTTGAAAAGAACGCACAATAGTGTGATTTCATGCTTGGCGTGTGTTTGAGCAGTGTTTGAGTAACTCACTATTGTGAGTACTTTTCAACTGAAACAGTCTTTTCGAATTTGCAATAAAGTGGCACTTATGACCTATCAAATTGTTCGGAAAAATCTGCTGAATCGACTCGTATAAATTGTTTAGGTACGATTTTGCACAGGTTTCGAGATAAACGCCCCGGAACGAAAAGCCCGTGTTATTTTCCCTTTACCCCGAGTCATTTTTGCTCCACCCGTTGCAGCCAATCAGAGGCCAGCCCGCGTTCCGATCCCTTATCTACGTTGACCACGCAGGCCTTCCATTCAATTGCGACTCTTGTTTACTCTTTGCAACCAACGGAATCAGTTAAGAGGTTATACATATAATCAGTTTAGAGGTTATATAATCATATGATTAGAGGTTATGCAATCAGCTGATAAGAGGTTTCTATAGTATGCAATCAGTTACATAACATTTTTTTTTAGTTATGCAACCTCTTAATCAGATCCTCTCGCGCATGCGCAAATAAGATTATTGATGCCTATAAATAAGATGGTTTCCGTTGACGCAGCACCCATTCATCCTCTGCATGATCCTCGAGTACGCCGTATTGAGACTACTTGCTCCTGTCTCCATATTATCCCGTTTCACGCCGAATTGAGGCTGAAACAACCCTTTATTTCTCAAAAATCTCATTTATGTATACTGGGGGGTGATTACGGAGGATCGTTATCGTTATCGTTATCGTTATCGTTATCGTTATCGATATCGTTATCGTTATCGTTTTCGAGTGCAGCACTTACTCGCGCTGTAGTAGGCTATCGTTTTATTTCTTCTTCTTCAACACTGTTCTACTCGATAACGATAACGATAACGATCCTCCGTGATCACCCCCCCTGATCGTGGGATTTCGAGGTATCGAATTTTATCCGTTCGAGGACCGACGGAACTTTACATTATATAGTGGTTTGTTTTCACAGGAATTTTTCTTTTCTTTTCTTTTCAAAATCGGAGCTTTGGCTCACATTGCGAGTGTCTTAATAGCTTTAAAGGTTGACTAAGGAACATCTCTGCCAAATTCGGTCCGGGTGTGATCGTGGGATTTCAAAAATTGGACCCGTTTCTGATTACGGGACAAATGTACGCAAGAATAGACGGGCGTCCATTTTAGGCAGTCAAAATAATTGTTTTTTAAGAAAAGAGAGCTTTGACTCACGTTGCGAGGTGACTTTATAGAGTTAACGGCTGACTTAGGAACATCTCTGCCAAGTTCGGTCGTGCTCTCATTGAGGGATTTCGAGAATTCGGTCTGTTTCTGGCTACGGCACAAATGTACGCAAAATTGCCCCCCCCCCCCAAATTTTTGGTTTAGGGAATCGGGGGGCCTTACGTCAAAACTGTCAAATGCAAAGATGTAGCTGGTAGTACATCATTTGACGGGTCTTGAAGAGACAAAACAAGTGATGCCCCTCAAAAGTCGTAAAAACTACCCCTTTCAAAATGGCGGTAATTTTAAGATTTGGGGGCTCAAGGGAGGCCGTCAGAAAAAAGGTCCAAAATCGAGTGATACATAGCTAAAAGGCTCTTAAATAGAGAAAAAGAATGGCGCAAACCGCAAATTAAACTGATTTTTCAATCCAAAGTTACGGCCGATTGAAATTTAGGGGTGCCCTCTGGGAAACACAACTACCTCTAAATTTCAATCGGCCATAACTTTGGATTGAATAGTCGGTAAGACTTGCGGTCTTGAATACTTCTTTATTGACGTTCCAAAACAAAACTACACAGTTATATTCAAATTTGAGTAAACTGAAGTACTCAATAAACCATCACTTTGATCAAAAAACCGAAAAGGGTATTATCAGACATGAAGGGAGGGCAAAGTGGAAACCCATTTTCCTTTTTGCCCGCAAGGGCTCATTGAACATTTTTGTTAATTTTCTTAATAATGATAAGTAACTTTGCAAATCTGTTGAGTCTCAACTAATCTTTGATAACTACAGATTAAGAAAACATCTTTGTTAAATGCAATTTTTTTTAATAATTAATTTTAAATTTTGTTTAACCAGCACCGTATTATACTATCCTGACCAGGTGAAAAGTTCGGTTATGTTTTAAATAATAATATTGTTGTTGTTTTTAAGTACCGATACGTCATTCGAGATTTACTATCATATAACTTCACGATTCGCCTATATCACACGCTTAGGTATAGTATTTTCAGACGTTTTCCGCTTTGCCCACCCTTTTCCTTTTGCCTGCGTCTCCCCTACATTATATGTTGGTTTGTTTTCAGGAATAATTTTTTCGTTTCTTCTAAAAAACGGAGCTTCGACGTACATTCCGAGTGCCTTTATAGCTTTAAGGGTTGACTTAGGAACATCTCTACCAAGTTCAGTCCGGGTCTGATCGTGGGATTTCGAGAAATCGAATTTTATCCATTCGCCGACCGACGGAACTTTACATTATATGTTGGTTTGTTTTCAGGAAAAATGTTTTCTTTTCTTTTGAAAAACGGAGCTTTGAGTCACGTTGCAACTGAGTTAATAGTGTTAAGGGTTGACTAAGGAACATCTATGCAAAGTTCGGTCCGGGTATGATCACGGGATTAGGAGAATTCAACCCGTTTCCTGCCTTGGGACAAGTGTACGAAAAAATAAACGGGCGTCCATTTTAGGCAGTCAAAATAATTTTTTTTTAAAGGAAAGCAAGCTTTGACTCACGTCGCGTCGCGAGTGACTATAAAGCGTCAAAAGTTGACTCTGCCAAGTTCGGACGTGCTCTGGTCGTGGGATTTCGAGAATTCGGCCTGTTTCTGGCTACGGCACAAATGTACGCAAAATTAGACGGTCGTTCATTTTCGGCAGTCATAATAATTTTTTTTTTTTTTTTTTTTTTTTTTTTTTTAAGAAAAGAGAGCTTTGAATCACGTTGCGAGTGACTTTATACTGTTGGGGGCTGATTAAGGAACATCTCTGCCAAGTTTGGTCCGGGTCTGATCATGGGATTTCGAGATATCGAATTGTATCCGTTCGATGACCGACGGAACTGTACGTTAAATATTGGTTTGTTTTCAGGGATAATTTTGTCGTTTCATTTCAAAAACGGAGCTTTGACTCACATTTCGAGTGTCTTAATAGCTTTAAAGGTTGACTAAGGAACATCTCTGCCAAGTTCGGTCCGGGTGTGATCGTGGGATTTCGAAAATTGGACCCGTTCCTGATTACGGGACAAATGTACGCAAGAATAGACGGGCGCCCATTTTAGGCCGTCAAAATAATTTTTTGTTCTGTTTTGAGAAAAGAGACCTTTGACTCACTTTGCGAGTAACTGAATTGCGTTAATAGTTGACTAAGGAACATCACTGCCGAGTTTGGTCCGGGTTTGATCGTGGTATTTCGAGTTATCGAATTTTATCCGATCGAGGACCGACGGAACATTATATTATATATGGGTTTGTTTTCAGGAAAACACTTTTTTTCTTTTCAAAAACGGAGCTTTGACTCACGTTGTGAGTGAGTTTATAGTGTTCTGCCGAGTTCGGTCCGGGTCTGATCTTGAGATCTCGAAAATTCGAAACGTTTCTGATTACGGGACAAATGTACGCAAGAATAGACAAGCGTTTATTTTTCGCAGTCAAAATAATTCTTTTTTTTTTAAAGAAAAGAGAGCTTTGACTCACGTTGCGAGTGTCTTTATAGCGTTACAGGTTGACTAAGGAACATCTCTGCCAAGTTCTGTGCGGGCCTGATCGTGGGATTTCGAAAATGCGCCCCGTTTTTGGCTAAGAGACATGTACGCAAGAATATAGACGGGCGTCCATTCTAGGCAGTCAAGATAATTTTTTTTTTTTTTTTTTAAGAAAAGAGAGCTTTGACTCATGTTGCGAGTGACTTTATAGCGTTAAGGGTTGACTTAGGAACATCTCTGCTAAGTTCGGTCCTGCTCTGATCGAGATTTCGGCCTATTTCTGACTACGGCACAAATGTACGCAAAATTAGACGGTCAGGCAGGATTTTCGGCAGGCATAATGATTTTTTTTTTTTTTTTTTTTTTTTTTTTTTTTTTTTTTTTTTTAAGAAGTGAGATTTTTGAATCACGTTGGGAGTGGCTGTAAAGCGTTGTGGGTTGATTAAGGAACATCTCTGCCAAGTTTGGTCCGGGTCTGATTGTGGGATTTCGGGATATCGAATTCCATTTATTCGAGGACCGACGGAACTGTACATTATATATTGGTTTGTTTTCAGGATTAACTTTTTCGTTCCATCTAAAAAACGGAGCTTTGACTCACATTGCGAGTGTCTTTATAGCTTTAAGGGTTAACTAAAGAACATCTCTGCCGAGTTCGGTCCGGGTCTGATCGTGGGATCTCGAAAATTCGACCCGTTGCTGATTACGGGACAAATGTACACAAGAATAGACAAGCGTCCATTTTTGGTAGTGAAAATATTTTTTTTTTTTTTTATAAAAGAGAGCTTTGACTCACGTTGCTAGTGACTTTATAGTGTTAACGGTTGACTAAGGCACATCTATGTCAAGTTTGGTCCGGGTTTGATAGTGGGATTTCGAGGTATCGAATTTTATCCGTTCGACGACCGACGGAACTTTACATTATATGTTGGTTTGTTTTCAGGAAATTTTTTTTCTTTTCTTTTCAAAAACAGATCTTTTACTCACGTTGCGACTCAGTTGATAGTGTTAAGGGTTGACTGAGGATCATCCATGCAAAGTTCGGTCCGGGTCTGATCACGCGATTTGGAGAATTCGACCCGTTTCCTGCATTGGGACAAGTGTACGCAAAAATAAATGGGTGTCCATTTTAGGCAGTCAAAATAATTTTTTTTAAAGGAAAGCCAGCTTTGACTCACGTTGCGAGTGACTTTATAGCGTTGGGGGTTGATTAAGGAACATCTCTGCCAAGTTTGGTCCGGGTCTGATTGTGGGATTTCGCGGTGTCGAATTTTATCTGTTCGAGGACCGACGGAACTTTACATTATACATTGGTTTGTTTTCAGGAAATTCTTTTTTCTTTTCTTTTAAAAAACGGAACTTGGACTCACATTGCGAGTGTCTCAATAGCTTTAAAGGTTGACTAAGTAACATCTCTGCCAAGTTCGGTCCGGGTGTGATCGTGGGATCTCGAAAATTGGACCCGTTTCTGATTACGGGACAAATGTACCATTGGCGTAGCGTGCAATTTGACAACGTTGTAATGTGTCTATTTAAATTCATTAAAAAGATCGAACTACTGGGTGTTCGGTGAACACCTTCACATTCGACCTTTCTCGTGGATTTAAATGGATACAATACATCGTTGCCAAATTGCACACTACGCCACTGAAATGTAAGCATGAATAGACGGGTGTCCATTTTAGGCAGTGAAAATAATTTTTGTCTAAGAAAAGAGAGCTTTGACTCACATTGCGAGTGTCTTTATAGCGTTACAGGTTCGCTAAGGAACATCTCTGCCAAGTGCAAACCGGGTCTGATCATGGGATTTTCAGAATTCGCCCCGTTTCTGGCTGCGGGACAAATGTACGCATGAATAGACGGGCGTCCATTTTAGACAGTCAAAATATTTTTATTTATTTTTTTATTTTTTTTATTTTTAAGAAAAGGGAGTTTTGACGGACGTTGCGAGTGACTTTATAGCGTTAAGGGTTGACTAAGGAACATCTCTGCCAAGTAATGGACCATAGACGACTTTACTATAAATGACACCTGATCGAGCCATTTAGGGTCCTCCATAGTGATTGGTCTATCACTGGGGTATGTAGACTTCCACAAGGGTTATGCTTTTTTGCACCACATGTAGAGTTACGGGGAAATTCGATGTCTATTAGCCAAGAACACCTTGCGGAGGGCGGAATAGGAAAACTATTCATAAAAAAAAAATGAAAGGGATACTCTAATCAAGAGGGTAGGCATAATCGCAAACCAGTCTCACTTAGTGGTGTTCAAACTTTAATGTCTATTAGCCAAGCATCGTATGGTAAGTGAGAATTGAAAAATGATTCGGCGTTGAACACAATTATGTTGAGAACAGAATGAATTTAAAGTTTTGAGAAGAGACTATAATAACCTACAGATCACTTGGTTTTGACTTTTTAATTCTTATGGAAAAAATTATAGGTTTAGTGAGCAATGTGCCATGAAAAAGAAAGTTTAACTTCACATCGGAGTATCCTTGCATAAAAAAAAATGTTTTTGTGCTTAACCATAGTATAAGTAAGATAAATAGCTTAAAGACTAATTGAATGATTACCCTTTATCGAGTAAACTAAAAATACACTAAGAGATAAGATTTGAGTAATGATGGAGGTGCGGCAACCCCACATTCTCCGAAAAAATGAAAAAAAAAAAGGTTACGAATCATAATCTATTTTTTTTTTTTTTTTTTTTTTTTTTTTTTATAAAGTTACTAAAAGTCAGATTAATAATTGAAAATAATCTAAATAATTTGAAATTTTCGGTCAGACTTGGGCGATTACTTACTACCTAGGTTAATCCTTCCTGATTTTTATTTCCATTTGAGTCAGTTCAAGGATTTAAAAGGTTTCATATTGATGGCGTTCTGAACTTCTACAACCGCATTGCTTTCACAATCCTGAAGTCCAAATGCATTTTTTCCTACTTCTTTAACAATTCTATAGGGACCATTATACAAGCAAAAGAATTTTTTATGTTCATTGTGCGTTACACTAGACAAATAGTGGGATTTAACAAGAACAAGATCACCTATTTTGATTTTGTGAAGATTAAACTTACTGTCATGTTTGTTTTTACGATATTGAGCTTTACTTAAATTACGTTCTTCTAATAGCTGTAATTTTAATTTAGTTTTGTCTACGGAATTTTGAAGAGGAAAATCAATAAGTTGAGCTGAAAAGTTAAATGGATTTTGTTTTTTCAAAATTTTTATTGGAGTAAAACCTGTTGAGTCGTTAAAGGTATGGTTAAAAAAAATTTCAAAGAAAGGAACAAATTCCATCCATGATCGGTGGTTGTTATGGCAGTCAAGTCTACACAGATTGCCTAAAGTACGCATATAGCGCTCAACAGGGTGTGATGCTGGATGATAAACAGAAGTAAATGTCGGTCTAATGCTATTTGACTTAAGCTGCGAGTCCCAGATTTTACTCTGAAAGCATGGGCCATGGCCAGTTAAAACAAATTCAGTAGTCCCTACGTATTCAGTAGTCCCTACATCCGTAAGATAACAATTCAAAAATTTGCGGGTCACGCTTATTCCCGTAGCTGACTGGAGAGAATAAAGTTTCACGAATTTACTATTTACATCTAACACAACTAAGATGAAAACACAATTGCCTTTTGACCTTGGAAGAGGACCGAAGAGATCAACAGATACTGTATTTAGAGTCTCTTCGCATCTATCGGCTCTTGCGGAGGATGATAAGATTTATTTGAAACCTTGCATTTTTGACATTTAATACATGATGTTACAAACTGGCGTACTTTCTTCTCCATTTTCTTAAACATTACAAATTTTCCCGCATACTCATAGGTCTTCTATGAACCCAAGTGGCCAATGCTCTCATGTGCTGCCTTGATGACAGCCAATTCTAAGCTTTGCGGAATACAGAGTCGCCATCCTAGATTCTTAGAAGAGTATGAGAAAACGAGATCGTTATGCAAAGTGTAAACTTGATCTCCTTTAAATGGAATTTTCTGAGATGATTTGGAATGCAATTCTTTTAGGCGCTTATCTTTTAATTGTTCAGTTTTTATGTTCTTGAAATTTTCTGTAAAATCTTTAGCAAGGACATACTTAAAAGCATTTACGTTGATTTCTAAATTGGTCGTTGGAAGTTCATGTGGTTCGGGTGGAGACCTCGAAAGAACATCTGCGGCTATGTTTTCTGACCCTTTAATATGTTTTACCGTGAGGTCATATTGTTGAAGGTACATTGCCCAACGGGTTAAACGACCTGTAGATAGAAGGCCTTTATTGAGAAAAGTCAACGCTGAATGGTCCGTCAGCACAGTCACAGGGTAGCCCAAGATATTTTCCCGAAATCTTTCACAGCTTGTAACAATCGCTAATAACTCAATCTCGGTCGCAGTCGAATTCTTCTCTGCTGGACTCAGGATACGGCTGTGAAAAATTATTGGCCTACGATCTCCATCATCATCATATTGGAATAACTCTCCTGAGACTGCAGTGAGGGGCACATCCGTATTAAGGAAAAAAGGTTTCTTAAAGTTAGGATATGATAAAACTACTAACTTTATGAAATGTTGTTTTGTGAGATAGAATGCCTGCTGCTCTACTTTGGTCCACCTCCAAGTTACACCCTTTTGAGTAAGATGTAAAAGTGGCTGAAGACTTTTAGCATGATTCAAAATAAATTTACGATAAAAATTGGTGAGTCCTAGAAAAGATTGAAGATCTCGAGTACACTTAGGTTGAGGAAAATTTAAAATACAATGAACTTTCTTTGGGTTCATACGGATACCTCCAGTCCCTGTCCAAAAATGACACCTAAAAAAATTCAACCTGTTTTTGCAAAAATGCACATTTAGAGAATTTAAGTGTGAGTCCAGTGTCCTTAATTTTAGAAAAGATAATAACTAGATGTTCTAAATGCTCGTCAAGTGATTTAGATACAATTCTAAAGTCGTCTACATACCTAGATAAGAAGTCGTCAACTTCTGGATCAAATACACATCCAGTAGCTTTGATAAATAGTTGCATTGAAACTTTGGTTCCAAAAGGGACTCTACAAAAACGGTAATTTTTACATTCATATGAAAAGCTAGTTATATCTCTAGATTCTTCATCAAGTTCAATTTGCCAAAAGGAACTTGTCATGTCAAGACGGCTAATAAATGCTGGCGAGGAGTATTTATAAAGCAGCGATTCAATATGTTCAGGAACTTCTGAGTCTGAAATAATCTTGGCACTTATATTGCGAGCATCTAAACATAGCCGGCATGTTCCATCTTTTTTATCAACAGCTATAATCGGGTTGGAGTATGGAGAGCTACCTCGCTTTATGACTCCAAGCCTTAACATTCTCTTCAGCTCTTTGCGAACATTATCCTTTTTAGAGAAAGGAACGGGATAAGAGAGCTTTACACATACCTCACCATCAATTAAACGGAACTTTGCAACAAACTTGTTACATTTACCAGGATTATTTGAGAAAATTTCACGGTGTTTAACAATTAAACTGAATAAACGGCTCTTTTGTTTTGGATTAGCATTTGAAATTTTCAACTTGTCATTTATTTTCTCATCAGTTATAGTAGACGACTGTAGAGTAGAGTTTTGATTACACGTTACATTAGTAGGGTTGTCAACAAACCTAAATTCTTCCCAACTTGTTATTTGCGCACATGAAATTTGAAATCCACAGTCAGTCTGGTTGGATACAAAGACTGTATTGATTTTCTGACTCATTTTGTCAACAATACATTTTGATAACTTATCTTTACCTATATCGTTCAGATGTAAGCCTCGAACAGAGAAGTCTGATCGATTTAAAAGATTCTGAGTCTTAAAAATTTCTGTTTGCGGACTGGTCAAGTTCTCATTCAAATGTCGGTTAAGCGTGGTAATGGATTTTTGATAACCGCTGTCATCGTATCTTTTGAAGATTTTGTAGAGTTACGAGACATTTGGTAAGTAATTCTGGGCAGGCATCGAGCCGGCCCATGGGACAGGCTCGTTGCCTGCCCCGAAGGATTTAGCCTTTAGGAAAGAAAGACACAAACAAGAAGATTTCGGTTAATTGTAGTGGCCCCGGGCCACCCACAACTCACTCCATCATACTACACTTTCACCACTGAAGGGGGTGAATATTGATAAAACTTACATTAGTAAAGAAGACGAACTCGCGACCGTGCTAATTCCATCAACCGGTGACTTGAATGAGAATAACCTCGTTGTTGTTGGTTCCGGCTCTCCTCACCAGGGGTGCTGAGAGTCGGAACCGCGAACCTTTGAAATCTGACTCGGGGCGGAGCTGTGCAACGGAATAGCATAGAACCCTATAACGTTACAACAACCCCCCTGGCTCTTCGTCGCTGCACCAAGTGGAGCGGCGAAGAGTCAGGCCCCCAACAAAAAAAAAAAAAATGTGAAAATAATGCTATTAATTAGCAATAGAACAATAAATAATCAAACAAGAAATGAGTTGAAGCCCTGGAAAGTTCAACAAAGTACGAAACACAAACGGGTAAACAAAGGTAATAGTAAACAGAAGAAAAGATACTTAATTCCTGGTGCGTGGATTCCTGGTACGTAGAGACATTCCGTGGTTTGGAGCTGGAACAAGAGAAGATTTTTTATCCATAGATTAGTTTGGTATAGCTTTGGGGCCTCCTTCCTCTTCTCAAAGCGTCGCCACCAGTCATTCTCACATCGATCCATCAGGCTCCATCCATCCTCCCAGGAGCGAACAGGCGATTGTCAGGTCCGGTTGAAAGTAATTTTGAGAGAGTAATTTCAGTTGAGATTTAAATTGAAGAAAAGAAAAGTTCTGATTGAAAGCTGCAAGATGTTTAGATTTAGAGTTAAAGACCGAAAGAGATGTAAAATTTACGAATCCGAGAATAGGACGTATGACACGACAATACAGGGTGTCTCAGACCACCTGGCAAGCTTTTATTGTGGCCAAACTAAGGCAAATATGAAAATTCGGTAAAACACGGGTAACGTATATCGACCCCAAAGAATTCGGGGTAAATATTTTCAGCCCCCCAAAACCACCCCTTGGGGGTTATTTAGGGGGGTGGGTACCCGTATCTCGAAAAAATCAAATGGTAAGGGTATGTTTTGACACTGGAATCTAATTTGGCATAAGAAAACAAAACTTTTTTATACCTGAGTTTTTTTTCTAAAAACCACCCTTTTTTGAGTTAGGGGTGGTTTTCCAAAAAATTAGGAGTAATCTTTGATTGACCGCTGTGACCCTCCAAATAATTGGATTTGAGAAAACTAAGAAGTTTCTGAAAGGGCAGGCCAAGGGCTTTCTTTTGATGTATCATATGCCTATTTTTTGTGAAAAGGGGTACAAGGCCCCCTCACCCCAAACTTTTGGGGCTTCGGGGGGGCCCCACGTAAAAATTGTCAAATGTAAAGGTATGCCTTGTGATACATCATTTGAAAGATCTTTTAGAGACGGAAAAAATGATGCCACCAAAATTCGAAAAAACTACCCCGTTTCAAAATGGCGGCCGTTTTTAGATTTGGGGGCTCAAGGGGGGACCTTCAGAAAAATGACCCGAAATTGAACGATACACAGCTAAAAAGGTCCTAAAGAGAGAAAAATAATGGTTCAAACCGCGAGTCAAACCGACTTTTCAATCCAAAGTTACGGCCGATTGAAATTTAGGGGTAGTTGGGTTTCCCAAAAAGGCACCCCTAAATTTCAATCGGCCTTAACTTTGGATTGAAAAGTCGGTTTGACTCGCGGTTTGAACCATTATTTTTCTCTCTTTAGGACCTTTTTAGCTGTGTATCGCTCAATTTCGGGTCATTTTTCTGAAGGTCCCCCCCTTTAGCCCCCAAATCTAAAAACGGCCGCCATTTTGAAACGGGGTAGTTTTTTCGAATTTTGGTGGCATCATTTTTTCCGTCTCTAAAAGATCTTTCAAATGATGTATCACAAGGCATACCTTTACATTTGACAATTTTTACGTAGGGCCCCCCGAAGCCCCAAAAGTTTGGGGTGAGGGGGCCTTGTACCCCTTTTCACAAAAAATAGGCATATGATACATCAAAAGAAAGCCCTTGGCCTGCCCTTTCAGAAACTTCTTAGTTTTCTCAAATCCAATTATTTGGAGGGTCACAGCGGTCAATCAAAGATTACTCCTAATTTTTTGGAAAACCACCCCTAACTCAAAAAAGGGTGGTTTTTAGAAAAAAAACTCAGGTATAAAAAAGTTTTGTTTTCTTATGCCAAATTAGATTCCAGTGTCAAAACATACCCTTACCATTTGATTTTTTCGAGATACGGGTACCCACCCCCCTAAATAACCCCCAAGGGGTGGTTTTGGGGGGCTGAAAATATTTACCCCGAATTCTTTGGGGTCGATATACGTTACCCGTGTTTTACCGAATTTTCATATTTGCCTTAGTTTGGCCACAATAAAAGCTTGCCAGGTGGTCTGAGACACCCTGTATAAATAAATGGGAAAAAAGGTAAACAAACTGTCCGCTGAGGTTAAGCACGGCTTCGTTGGTTAGCACTGTAGGTTAAGCGAGATGGCAGCGCCGTAAGTCGGGATGAGATACCACACGCACGACAGGAGGACACGAATAGTTATCTACTCACGCGATTGCAGGAGAAACATACGATGATTACCAACGAGCCGAGCGAGGCAACGAAGGCCTAAAACAACACAACCGAGAATCACGAGTTCAGCCACTTGGGAGACAAATACTTCCGCACAAATCGATGAAAAGACAACTGACCGCGGCACTTCGACAACAGGAGTGAGAAAATTGAATAAATACTAAACTTAAAGCCGAATCAGCTGAATTGAAACTGGTAAAATACTTAAAAGTAACGCGGCGTAGAGCCAAGATGGCGGACGCCTAACCAACACTACGCGGCCACTTTTTCATTTGGCGACTTTTCGATCACCAAACGTTACCCGAAACCGTTAATTCGTGTCGATCAATGATGGTTAATCAACTATATAGTTAAAGCCCCACGTTGGGCGCCATTTGTAGAGTTACGAGACATTTGGTAAGTAATTCTGGGCAGGCATCGAGCCGGCCCATGGGACAGGCTCGTTGCCTGCCCCGAAGGATTTAGCCTTTAGGAAAGAAAGACACAAACAAGAAGATTTCGGTTAATTGTAGTGGCCCCGGGCCACCCACAACTCACTCCATCATACTACACTTTCACCCCTGAAGGGGGTGAATATTGATAAAACTTACATTAGTAAAGAAGACGAACTCGCGACCGTTCTAATTCCATCAACCGGTGACTTGAATGAGAATAACCTCGTTGTTGTTGGTTCCGGCTCTCCTCACCAGGGGTGCTGAGAGTCGGAACCGCGAACCTGTGATATCTGACTCGGGGCGGAGCTGTGCAACGGAATAGCATAGAACCCTATAACGTTACAATTTCAAAGACAATAGTATTGGAATATAACTGATTCAGACGTTCTAAATTGAATTGTGTGGTGATCTGATCGACAGGTTTGCCTAAAGTTAAATTGTTAGTACTTGCGATAATGGTAACTATGTCTTAACGTCTCAATTCAGACTGGATTGAATCTAAGCCTCGAATCACTTCATTGAACCTGCCACCAGGTCTAAAGTTGACCCTAAGATTTAGATTCAAACCAATATCTGAAAGTTGAGAGCAGATTCGAGGTTGAAGTTCTCTACCATGACTATCTGAGAGAATATAAATCGAAGGATTTAAAGATAGACTAACGTGATTGATCCGGATTGGGTCATATTTAATCCATGGAACTTTTACTTGCCCATTTAACAGAGAGATACACTTATTATAGCAATCAATCATTCCTCCAAATCGCAAGAGGAAATCAATACCAATGAGGAAAGACACATTAATATTAGGTACTACGACGACACAATTTTGAAAAATGAAACCACCGAAATTGATCTCGATAAAAGCCTGTAGTAAAACATTTCTTGGTTTTACACCAGTTACACCTTTGATGTATAGGCCATTCGTAGGAAGCAAAGGAAAATCAGTTTTTGTCAGTTGTTTAAGATTTTCAAAAAATGATTGGCTCATCAAAGTTCCCTCGCTACCCGTATCTACCATTGCCTCGAAATTATGGTCGACAATGGTGCAAGAGACGAAATGCGATTTAAATCGTACATTGGATAGCGTACTGGAGTTCTCGGCAAGTAACAAATGCTCAGGGTCAGTAAAGACAGAATTAACGCTAACCATATTTGGAACAATAAATTCTAGGCTTGAAAATAGGACGATTTCAAAAGCTGAAAAGGCAAGACCAATTTCACCGGCATAATTAGCTTGAGACAATTTAGGATTAATATCAATGAACTTGATTGACTGTGGATGATTACACAATTGATTCGATAACTTTTGATTAATAAGATTGATTACTGGATTGAAAGATTGAGTGTCGATTAAAGGGAAACTTATAAAAATAATAGGAAGATTTTCTGAAAACTGAACAAGGGAGGATAAATTGATATGAGAGACAAATTGACCAATTTTATCTTTAACCTCAACATTAGCTTGAAAAAGAGGACTTTCAACTATGAGTCTAGAATCACTGATAAATAAAATGCTATGGTAATTAGACACATTTAGGTACTTAATGCATTTGTCTAAATCCATCAAAGTTCGGATTTCACTTTGACGTAATAATTTGAAATCAAGATTGTAATTATCGTAATCTTGGTTGCGGTAAGGAATGCAAATATTATGAGGCACGACAACTAAGAAATTCACAATATTTTGATTGTCAAACGATGAGGCTTTGACCTCATAAATGAGGGCTCTGGACTCATCAATATTTGGCACTATAACTAATTTTAAATTTTCATGAATTGGTGCTGAAGCCAAGGGGTCCTTCCTCCAGCACCTTTCTAGTTTAAAGGCTCATCCTCAACCTCCTCAACGATCCGAGATGGATTGAGAGTTTGACCATCATCGACGCATGAAGTGAATCGAACAGCAGCGCTGTTGTTTCTATTGTTGGGAAATTTGGCATTGTAATTACTATTGTTATTACTACGGTTATTATGGTAGTTATCGTTACCACGGAAATTATTGCCATTGGTATGGTGGTCATTACTTTGGTTAAATTTTTTTTTGGATTGAGGGACATTTACCTTTGCTTTCACTGCATCTAATTTTCGTAGACGTCGAAGGACAGCTGAAGCAGACTCTGAGTCCGCAGTAGTGAAAACCTATCGAACTCTGGAGGGAAGAGGTCAGCTGGGGTTGTACACAATAAGGATTCCGGAATGGGATCATCCAGATATTTTGCTTTGTTGACACAATTAAGGAAATAATGGCACAACTCACCTCGGGTCGGAGGAGATTGAGGTGGGGTCTGCAAAAACCGTCTAATTTCACTTTGACTACTAGCACTCCAAAAGTAATCAAGAAATTCGTCAATAAAATGATCAAAAGATACAAGTGAGTCTTTGTGCACCTGGTACCACACCATGGCTCATTTCCTGAAGAATTATCTCTGTACTCGTTGTGTTAATAGTGAAGAACAGTTTAACACGTTTAATGAAAACTTTAGGATGGATAGGATCCAGCTTTCCGTTAAAATTTGGCAAATCCTTAAATTTAAGAGAATCATAAAGACGGTTCTGACGGGAAACAGACTTATCATTCGCTGAAATTACATTAGAAAACGCACTGTCCCTAAAATCCGTGGATGTGAACTTAGCCGCTAGCTTGCGATCAATCTCAGAAGTAACAAGGGTTGGAATATTTTCAATTTGATTTCTAAAATTATCAATAGTATCATGCACAGTTGATAAGTCGCTTGCGACTGTTTCACTAAGAGTTTCTATTTGGGTATGGATCAACTCAACCTGGTTGTCAACATGAATCATTCTACTGTCAACAAAAGTACTTAAAGATCTCATCTCCGTTACAATGAGCGTTGCAAAATTTCCCGTCATCGAAACATCATTATTTTTAGCCACAGAATTTTTAACACTAGACGGATCATCTAACACAGTAATTTCGTCAACATTACAATTTGCTTTATCAGCTACCGACTGATCACCACTCCCAGTCAGTTGTTGATTAGCATTGGAATTACGAATTTCATCGTCGACTTGGTTATTGTTGATAACCGCTTTAACTTTCAATTTATTACGGATTGGCTGACGCACATTCATTTTCTTGACACCTGGAGAACGCTTCTTCTTATTAATTGAGCGAGTATTATAGACTCGGCCAGACATGATGGAAAATTCAGGAAAGAACTATGTAAAAATTAAATATTCTACCAGGGATGAAAATACGAAGCCGTTAGAGATGATCCAGATCAGCAAGCAGGCAGCCAGAGTAACAGTGACGCTAAACGTAGCAGGATACGGGATGCAGTAGATCACAAATAGATAAATTGATGACTAGAGATGATTAGAGACGATTAGAGACGATTGATTATTTTAGGAAAATCGATTCGGGAGACTTCAACTAGTACAGGGCAAAATTGGATATTTATTCGCAACACGATAAATGAAAGAATATGGTACCGCACTGAAAGTACAGTAACAATAAAAAACTAGGACTCACACAGAAAATAATCAAAAGAAATTGTCCGCTCAGATTTGACGAAGTCACACGAAACGTAAACAGAAAATACGGTTAATTATCCGGACGAGAAAGTAAACAAAAACAAAAGAACGAGTAGTGGAAAAGCAAAGATGCACATACACGAATAAGATTCACCGTGAAATTTACGAGTATACCTGAACTGCAACAGACGAAGTGGGTAACTGCCGAACGACGACAAAGCACGAAAACGAACCGGAGATCGAAGCTCAAATTACGATAAAAAATGGCGGCTCTTTACTTCGCAGAAAATATGGCAAATTAACTTTCACGAACTTTTCACGACACGAATAGATGATACTTTAATCAAAACTGCTCAGGGTTGATCAGAAAGGATTTCGGAAGGATAAGAAATCTAGAAAGAGAGGAGATAATGGAATCATTAGTAAGGTAAAATGAGATAACGTAAAATAGGCGGCAAAACAAAAGGATACTGAAGTGAGCTCAAAAGCAGATATTTATGGGTTTTTGAGATTAAACTCATGCCCAATCGGTGTAGGCACCAGCTTTAATACTTGGTTTCAGCTAGTAATAAAGCACAAGAGATATTATTTACTCGGTAAAATTACCTATTGAACTGCCGTTAGGTGTCATTTTTCGGAGCACGTCAAGCAGAATTATTCAAAATTCGCGAATGCCGCAAAAGCTTAATTTTTGAGTGGGCGATCAATGGACTGTATAAATTGGTCAGTTCGCGGTATTGTCTTCTTCAATAAAATGGTCTGAAAGGCCGGTCCTCCTGAACAGACGTAGCAGGGAAGAATCGACAGCCGAGAAACCGCTGCGTTGCAATGTAGTGCGTTTTTACCTGACTTCCCATCGGACTTCTTATCCCGAACAGAGTATAAGACTGCGTGAAGTCTTCTATTATTTTTATGTTAGATTTCACCGAAAGCAACAGATCTTATCCTATCGTTTAAGATCGGACCCATCTTTGGAATAAGACTACACTGCCCCGCAAAAAAAAACCGGCGCACCTGGCGCGCTGGATCATTCCGCTTGAAAATGCGAAAAAATTTCAAAATTTAAAATCGTCATAACTTTTGAACTAAGAGAGCTAAAAATAATTCAAGGCCAGTGTCGGATTTCTCATACTCTCTAGTTTTTTATACATAAGCTTAAATTTTCTTTTGGCCATTTCTCCGCCCGTATGAAGAGTTTTTCCAAACCCTCGCGAAAACTGTTTTTTTGGAGCACATCTGTAAAAAGTTACTCAAACTTCTCACATCTCTTTGGAATAAAGTAGCATAGATAGACAAAATCTGAGACATGTATCAGATTCTTCAGAGTCAGGGCTATTGACCTAGGTACCTCAATTTTGTCTACAACATTTTTTTAAGGTCGGAAAATGCACTTTTCCGAGACCATGTAAAAACCGCTTCTGAACACACAGTTTGCACATGCGAAAATATGTTAAAAGTTCAAATCGTCATAACTTTTGAACTAAGAGAGCTAAAAATATTTCAAGGCCAGAGTCGGATTTCTCATACTCTTTAGTTTTTCATGCATAAGCTCAAATTTTCTTTTCGTCATTTTTACGCCCGGATGAAGAGTTTTTCCCAACCCTCGCGAAAACTGGTTTTTTGGAGCACATCTCTAAAAAGTACTCAATCTTTCCACATCTCTTCGGGCAAAAGTAGCATAGATAGACAAAATCTGAGACATGCATCAGATTTCTCAGAGACAGGGCTATCGACCTGGTCACCTCAATTTTGTCTACAAAATTTTTTTAAGGTCGGAAAATGCACTTTTCCGAGACCATGTAAAGACCGCTTCTGAACATTATTAGAAATGTGACGAGCTTTTAGAAAAACTCTTCGCACGGGCGTAAAAATAACCGAAAAAAAATTTGAGCTACTGAATAAAAAACCAGAGAGTATGAGGAATCCGACCTTTGCTCTGCAATATTTTTAACTCTTTTAGTTCAAAAGTTATGACGATTTAAACTTTTATCATCTTTTCGCATGTTCGAGCGGATGTGTAAACTGTGTGTTCAGAAGCGGTCTGTACGTGGTCTCGGAAAAGTGCATTTTCCGACCTTAAAAAAAATTTTTAGAGAAAATTGAGGTAACTAGGTCAATAGCCCTGACTCTGAGAAATCTGATGCATGTCTCAGATTTTGTCTATCTATGCTACTTTTGCCCGAAGAGATGTGGAAAGTTTGAGTACTTTTTAGAGATGTGCTCCAAAAAAACAGTTTTCGCGAGGGTTTGGAAAAACTCTTCATCCGGGCGTAAAAATGACGAAAAGAAAATTTGAGCTTATGCATAAAAAATTAGAGAGTATGAGGACTCCGACTCTGGCCTTGAAATATTCTTAGCTTTTTTAGTTCAAAAGTTATGACGATTTGAACTTTTAACATCTTTTCGCATGTGTAAACTGTGTGTTTAGAAGCGGTTTTTACATGGTCTCGAAAATGTGCATTTTCCGACCTTTAAAAAAATTTTGTAGACAAAATTGAGGTAACCAGGTTGATAGCCCTGACTCTGAGAAATCTGATGCATGTCTCAGATTTTGTCTATCTATGGTACTTTATCCCAAAGAGATGTGAGAAGTTTGAGTAACTTTTTACAGATGTGCTCCAAAAACACAGTTTTCGCGAGGGTTTGGAAAAACTCTTCATACGGGCGGAAAAATGACCAAAAGAAAATTTAAGCTTATGTATAAAAAACTAGAGAGTATGAGGAATCCGACACTGGCCTTGAAATATTTTTAGCTCTCTTAGTTCAAAAGTTATGACGATTTTAAATTTTTTCACATTTTCGAGCGGAATGATCCAGCGCGCCAGGTGCGCCGGTTTTTTTGCGGGGCAGTGTACATCGAACTTGGAGGAGTTTATCCTTCCAACCAGGCGAAGCGTAGATAGTTAAAACAGGAGTATTGTTGGAATCACAATTGGCCCCATTACGTCTGAGCGAGAAGACCCTTCCTTTAACAAGTGGATTTATCAGGTCTTTACAGACACCTTTCTTGTCTTCTCCCCTTAGAGGCTCCCTGGCACCACTGTAGTCCGGCTTCTCGAAAAAATCTAAGGACCATTCGTCGGTCAAAATAGCGCACTCTACTAAAACCGTCAACACAACGTGTAGCTTCATTGTGCCAAAGAGACGTCGAACCAAGAATAAAAAATAACGGCGGAAAGTATCATTTTTAACAGATTTTACTGAATACACAATAGGCTGTAGTTTATTTACTTATTAAAAGTAATTCCATACCTACAGGGTGTCCCAAAATTCATAGTAAATATTTTTACCACGTATTTTTGGGGGCAAAATAAGACTTTTTTTTTCCCTATAAACGTGGGTCCGAAATTGTAGACTTTTCGAGTTACAGTGTTGCAAAGTTTCCGAAAAACAAATTGAAAAATTGTCATAACTCCCTCGTGAATTGTTCTGAATGCTCGTAAATAGGTACTCTGATGTAATTTTAGGCGCTCTTGCCGATTTCGGCCGTGAAAATGCTGTACGCAGAAATTTGAGGGGGGTTTTGGGGGTTTTTCTAGATTTTTCTCACATATTTTGGCCAAATTATGTGAAAACATACTTTCGGTTTCATTAAACCCAAAAACGATTAGCATTATTCAAAAGTGCGTAAAAAAATATGCATTTTTGGTCCTTACGAGTTTTTCCATTTCGCAAACCATTTCCGAGAAAATCGTCCCTGGAGTTGGAGAAGTTGGCCAAGAATTGACAAAATCATAAAGAAAAGGCGTTTATCGGCCGACTTCTCCAACTCCAGGGACGATTTTCTCGGAAATGGTTTGCGAAATGGAAAAACTCGTAAGGACCAAAAATGCATATTTTTTTACGCACTTTTGAATAATGCTAATCGTTTTTGGGTTTAATGAAACCGAAAGTATGTTTTCACATAATTTGGCCAAAATATGTGAGAAAAATCTAGAAAAACCCCCAAAACCCCCCTCAAATTTCTGCGTACAGCATTTTCACGGCCGAAATCGGCAAGAGCGCCTAAAATTACATCAGAGTACCTATTTACGAGTATTCCGAACAATTCACGAGGGAGTTATGACAATATTTCAATTTGTTTTTCGGAAATTTTGCAACACTGCAACTCGAAAAGTTTATAATTTCGGACCCACGTTTGTAGGGAAAAAAGTCTTATTTTGACCCCAAAAATACGTGGTAAAAATATTTACTATGAATTTTGGGACATCCTGTACGTCAAATATTGCATTGAGTTGAATACACAATAGTCCAGGCAACAGGGGATTTTAGCTTGCAACTTGTATCTGAGAGTCGATTCTTATGTATTTTGGGTCGCTGAATCCGAATTTTAACTTTGCGTACGAATCAGAGGGGCGGAAAGGCCGCCATTTTCCAAAATGGCGGTCAAAATCACGATTTTTTGCCTTATTTTGATTATAACTCGAGCGGCATTGATCAAATGCAAAAAATACCCTGGTACAAAATTAAAGATCGTCAAATTTACAACAAAAAAACATCAGACCATTATTTCAGAAAGATCAAAACTAAATGCGCTACGGAGCACAGTGCTTTGACCTTATGGGAGATACGGACAAAAGTCATAACTTTTTAACGAAAGCAGATAAAGACTTGAAACTTGGGCAAAATGTAGGTAATTAGATAAGCTAAAAACTGGGAAAATTACAATTTTGAATGGTATCTTATAGGGGGGCAGGAGGGCTGTAGAATCACCAAGAATCTACAAGCATTTTTTTGACGCTTTTTTCTGTCATAGTAAAATACTTTTTTTCTATCGGTTTACTTGACGAATCGGTGTTTAGGCTAAGACAATGAAATACTACACGTATATACATTATTCTTCTCGAAAGAGGGATGATTATAGGACCCAGAAAAATCTCACTGTACCTCCTATCAATGTACATGCCACTTCAATCTGGAAAACACTGTTGAATGGCAACTCCCTTTTATTTATTTTTTTTTATTTTATTTTTTTTTCTGTCGGACTGACAACAAATACAAACTATACTACTAGTTATCAAAAATCAGATATCCTTGTTGAGGATGCAGCTGGATTATTTATTCGATAAAACATAATGTGAGCTACGAGCTAAAAACAAAAACAAAAAAACAAAAAAAAACAAAAAAAAACGAAAAAACGAAAAAACGAAAAAAAAAACTCACCAAATGAGTTTGATAACAACGATAAAAATATGTTATTAAAAAACGTGAACAAAGCGTAAATGACTTCTCTAATTATTAACGAAAGTAAAATTTAGTCTTCATCAAAAGATATTGAAAAAAATTATGTAATAAATAGGTATAAAAAATAATAGGTAATAAATAGGTATATTTATGCAATCGTAGCGAGAGTGTTGAGGCACGATGAAACGTCGATGTCACCTTGCATAGCTACATTTGGGGAAGTGAGTAAATATTCTTGAATGTCTGAATCATGCTGCATGCTCGCTTTATTTGTTGCTGATTTGCGAAATGATGCCAGGAAAGGGTCAGATGTAATAACTAATCGGTTCATTAGATCAACATTTGATTCCTTTCTGGATGTTTTTCTGGTATGTGACAGCCTCTCTCTTCTTATTTCCTTGTGTCGACTCTCTAAGCAATCTTCAGCCATGTAACCGATTGGTATTTCGAAATGAGACATGACATCGTACCCATGTACTAAAATTTTATGGACAGTCATGGGCATTGGGTACCAACTATAATGTTTTAAATAACATTGTAATGTTTCGTCCGTTAATCGTTTGAATTTACTTAAATCAAGTTTTGTTTTACAATTTAGGAGTCTTAAAATTGTGTAAAACTTGAACAGCAATTGCTCATTAAGACCTGTAATTTGCGCACTTAGCTTAAAATTTTTAAAAAATGCCCTGGCTGTGTTGCCGTCATTTGTAGAACCGTGTGAATGTTTGGGCTTAGAAATATTAAGACCCAAAAGCTGTTTAAAATTATGCTGAATAGTTTGTTTGCTTGTATTATGAGCAGCTTTAAACTCTTCTGTGACTCTCCATTTTTTAAATGACAGACGGAATGCAATACTGAGGCAACATTCAAGAAATCTAATCCAGCAATGTAGAACAGATAGTCCGAATCCATACTTCTTTGAATCAGGAATGAATTTATGCAAGTCGATTTTGTTCATATCACTTGGTTTTGCTCCGCATATGTAACAAGTTGCACAAGATGCTGTTTCAGTAATTTTACTGCACACGCTGCCATCGATCATGGTCAAATGAAATTGGAAACTAACATTAAAAGTCTTATTTTCAGTCTTAACGTTACAAGCTTTTATTTCAGTCTCAAATATTTTCTCAAATTTCGAGTACTCGTTCCGAATTAGCTCTTCATTTTCTTTAGAGAAAACGAATTTTAATGGCCGACAGTAAAGTGACGAATTAGAATGTTCATTTTTCCATATTATGACACCAGAATGTTTCTCTTTCATCAGGATTGGTACAAAGGCTATAAAAAATAAAAATTCATCTGTTTGATCCACCTCCTCGAACGATTGCTTATAAGTAGAATGACCTGAGCTCCCATCCATACCCCACTTGCACAGTAATACGAAATCAGATAATATGGCATCAGCTATTTTGTCTGTAATCAAATTGAAAATACTTGTTACAGTTTTGTTCAACATATTTTGAACACTTAGTTCAACGCTAGTCTCTGAAACATGAACTATTTCAGGGAAAAATTGCTTTTTGTAAAGATTAAGACTGTAAAGAGATGGGAAAATTCCTGCTTCAACATTGTTCACCATATCCCTGAGTATGTTGTACTTGCGTTCAGACAAATCTAGATCTAGACAGAGCGCAAGCGTCTGATGGACAGATAATTGGTTCTTTTTAGGAACGTCAATCGGTGGATTGGAATTTGAAATGCCAGCAGCATATTGCAATTCCTCAGCACTGAACTCCTCTATTAAATGTCCAACTTTTCGAGTCTTCGTTTTATCGCAGCAATCCGTAAAGTTTTTAAGAGGCCTACCAAATTTGTGGGATGACTCATTTGGCTCGTCTTTTTGAGGAATGGGCTTCCTTGGCAGTAAATTGGGAGGTAAAGAAATCTTCCGTTGCAACCACTCTTTTTCATACGTCAACACATTATTTACGTTGCGGGAGCGTTTCTCGTACTTAGTGTTAATAATGGAGCATACCAACCGCCCGAATTTATTCAATTCTTCTAACTCTCCTTCGGTTGCATTTTCTTTGTCGGGTAGCTCATACTTTCTTCGAAACTCGTTGATGACCTTTTCTAACTTTTCTTTCTTGCCCACTGACTTCCAAGCATCAAATAATTGGCCATGAGTAAGAGAGAGATCTGAAAGAAAAGTACAAATACATTCATTAAAAGTCGTAGTCACTGAGAAATGCAGTTGCGGCTCTTGCAATATGGCAACAACGGATGTTTCCCATTTAAACCTACGTAAAATAATCGATCTTCACGGGATTTTCGAGGAAACTTGGATTAGTTTTCTAGATATTATTTAAGGGAGGTGCACGACAAGTAATTTATAATCGATACCACGTAAGTCTTTTCGTGAAAAAAAAAAAAAAAAAAAAAAAAACTAGTATTGATGAAGTAGCCCCATGCGGGATTCGAACTCGGGACCTCCCGATTCGCAGGCCAGTACGTTGCCGTTTCGCCAGTTGATCACATACAGCATGTGGCACAAACTGTAAGTATATAGACGCAGTTTGCTCCTGCCACTCGCGTGAACATACTTCCGGCGGACAGAATGAACATGGATGTATGTGGCGAGGCGACTGTAATCACACAACTTCAACCTTCACCTGTCGAGTTTCACTATTGCGGCAATGCATTGTCAAATGAAATTAAAGGGGTTTCTCAGGCAGTAGAATGAAATAATTTTCTCCTAGATTAATCCGTATTTATGCTAACTGTATCAAAATGTCAAACATATTATAGATGCTTTCCATCTTGCATCCTCCTTTTCAATTGCAAACAATAACTCTGAGTTGCCAAAATATAACACTTGTGAATTCGTGACTTATATTAATTATCATAGCGTGTTATCGTTAAATCCTGAAGATGCTCATTCTGCTTTATTTACTCTTTGGGTGGTGTGGAACTGAGAAACACAGCTAGTAGCACTAAGAAGATACCTCAAATTGCAGTAATTTGTTCTTCTTTATTTGCTATTCACATATTGCAAAGGTGAGGTGAACACTGAGCAGCGAGCGCGCGATGGCCGGCGCAAGGCGGTGTTCAGCGGTCATGCGCCGCCACGGACGAATTTCACGATTTTTCGCGGCTCCGTAGCGCATTTAGTTTTGATCTTTCTGAAATAATGGTCTGATGTTTTTTTGTTGTAAATTTGACGATCTTTAATTTTGTACCAGGGTATTTTTTGCATTTGATCAATGCCGCTCGAGTTATAATCAAAATAAGGCAAAAAAATCGTGATTTTGACCGCCATTTTGGAAAATGGCGGCCTTTCCGCCCCTCTGATTCGTACGCAAAGTTAAAATTCGGATTCAGCGACCCAAAATACATAAGAACCGACTCTCAGATATAAGTCTGCAAACTTTGCAAGCTAGGGTCCATATTAGCTCCCCGTTGCCTGGACTATTAACTTTAACTACAAATAAGCACAGCAATAATTTTAGTTGAACATGAAAGTTGGTTGCTCTTTTAAGCGTGCCGTATATTTTATATACGGTACGCTTATTGTTTTCGTTTTCATATCTAATATATGTGTTGCATGTCTTGCTTATGGCCACACCTTGGCGGGAAAGGTTTGAAAAATTAAAAACCTCTTTTCTTAAAACTGGTTTAATTAGTCGTTAAGTTATTGCTGAAATCCAGGAGGTATATTTTTCTATTTTCTTAAAATTGTAAAAGTTTTGGCATTCCTGTTAATTTCATTAAAATATCAAGCGTCAAACTTGAATTTCTTTGAACGGGAATTCTATACAAGTCTAGCAACCTAAGTCATTCGTGCCAACCTATATTCCACTAGTATTGATTTTTTTCGTCACA
Source organism: Trialeurodes vaporariorum (assembly GCA_011764245.1). NCBI lineage: Eukaryota > Metazoa > Arthropoda > Insecta > Hemiptera > Aleyrodidae > Trialeurodes > Trialeurodes vaporariorum. Next base: position 52,688,301 of record VMOF01000002.1, read on the forward strand.
CCCAGGCTCGGACCCGAACCTTTGCTGGACACATTTTTTAAGATGGTGGAAAATTCGAAGGGATTATTGTTATAAGATTGTCCGTAGTGGTCTTACCACTCCGCCCCCCCCAATCGCCGCACACAGGTTCGGACCCGAAAATTTACTGGACAATTCTTTTTTAAGAAGGTGGAAAATTCGAAGGGATTGTTCTAAGATTGTCCGTAGTGGTCCTACCCCCCTCCCCCCACCAACTCGCCGCACACAGGTTCGAAATTGAACTTTTTCTGGACAAACTTTATTGAGCTAGTGGGAAAGAAGGGTTTGTTTTAAGATTGTCCGTAGTGGTCATACCCCCCCCCCCCCCCCCCGCCACCCAATCGCCGCACACAGGTTTGGACCCGAAAATTTGCTGGACAATTTTTTTGAGATGGTGGAAAATTCGAAGGGACTGTTCTAAGATTGTCCGTAGTGGTCCTACTCCCCCACCCACTCGCCGCACACAGGTTCGAACTTGAACTTTTGCCGGACAATTTTTTGAGATGGTGGAAAATTCGAAGGGTTGGTTTTAAGATTGTTCGTAGTGGTCTTAACCCCCAAACAACCCAAAGGTTTGGGTGGTTCGGACCCAAACATTTGCTGGGCAAATGTTATTTGAGATCGTGGAAAATTCGAATGGATTGTTCTATGAATGCCCAAAGTGGTCCTCCCCCCCTCACCGCACACAGGTTCGCACCCGAACTTTTGCTGCACAAATTTTTCTTGGAATGGTGGAAAATTCAAAGGGTTTGTTCTATAAGATTGTCCGTAGTGGTTCTCTCCTCCCCCCTCGCCGCGCATAGGTTAGGACCCGAACTTTTGCTCGACAATTTTTTTAGAGATGGTGGAATATTCGGAGGGTTTGTCCTTAGATCGTACGTATAGTGGTCCTAACCCCTACCCACTCGCCGCACCCAGGTTCGGATTTTTGCTGGACACATTTTTTTTTGAGATGATGGAATTTTCTGGAGGTCTAATGGAGTGTACCTTTGGAGTCAACATATAAGATTTTATTTTCCTGTATAAAAATGTGCTGCAAATGTTTCTCTTCTGAGCTAGATCCCTCCAAAGTTTTGAAAAAAAACAACCCCTTTGACACATTTTCTTATAGAAACATCTGATCTAAATTTATTTTTTTCATCATTTCTCACCAAACAAGCTCAATTGGACAGCATTTGCCACAAGAGAACCAAGTGACATTTTTTTGTAAAACTGAGTTTTTGGTTGATAGAGCTAGCAATACTGAATCTCGAAGCAACAAGTGCTTCTTCTAATAACAATTATTTCCCGTCGAAATTCTCGGTAAAAGTGGAGCTGGTGAGCTTCGTTGATGTCATTGTCCATATGATGCAATCAAATGAGAACTTGGTTCCTTTTTCCGATTAGGTGTAACCTTAATCCGAGTCACTCCAACTTGGTTCCTTTTATATAATTTGGAACTGACTTAATAATCAATAGTGTGAACCAACTGCCTCTTGGTTTCATTTAGAGATTCCTTTTTCGTGATTATGCTAAAAAAAAAAAAGTCACTTTAAACGCTAAAAATTAAATACCTTTCGTGCATGGGAAATTCCACTTTGCCGGTGTTAAAATGCAAAAACAAAACACTGTAGTTGAATGAAATCATAACTTTAGTAATTCCAAGCTTTTTGCAAGCTCTTCAACTTTGGACTCAATTTTCTCGAGATCAGCTCCATGTCACTTGGTTTTTTTTCTGATGAATGGTGTCTATAAATATCATTGCTAGCAAAAACATTAAAACTGTTCAGACTTTAGTGGCACGCTTTTCCAACGCCTGCGTGTTGGAATTTTCCCTGCTTGTTTTTTTTTATTTCAATATCTGTTGATTCATAATCATAGCATCTGTGGCATCATTCTTTCACCGTAGTCACTGCAATTTTTATTTTCCATTTGTTTTGCGTATTATTGAATGCAAGTTTTATAATTAATGATTTAAGTATTCTATTTTTGAATGCCTTCTCCTTTTGCACTAATTTTAACCATTAGGTCTCTTTACTTTTAAATCTAGTTGGGGAAAAAATTAGAAGAGTAAATGACTACATAGATGCCCTCCCTCCTCGTGAGAATTTTCTGAAGTGGTGGAAATTCTCGTGAATAAATAAAAATATTACCGACTCGCCTCATATATTTTCCACACTCACTTTGTCTCCAATCGCGGTAAAAAGCCGCCAAATTCCTCATGTATTTCTTCCAAAAATTGAATTGGATCGTCTGTAGTCTCAAAATATCGTCACAAAAACTAATAAAAGCGATTGGCCGAGCCCATTAGTGGCAATCGTAAAAGCTGACCACACTGTACCGTCATTTATCGCCGAGGAGATGATAAATAATATATCAGATATCCAATTAAATTATGACTCTCCCAAGGTGCAGATAGAAAAAGAAAATTCCCTACATGCCATTATAAAAATCCTTCGGAAAAACCCTACTCAAGCCAGACAGGAAAATATGAAAATTGCGCTCTTCAGGGCGATCTACTTTCATGGCAAAATCGTCTGATGATTCCATGCACCTCGCAGTGTGACGATAGTCATACCATACCTCCGCACTGGGGACAAACCCCCCCCCCCAGATTTTTGCCTTGCTTTTTTGTGTTTTGGGTCGTGTGATTTGAGTGTCACTTAAAATTCTAGTGTGGCTCTTCTCTAATTTATTTTAAGGTCGCCTTAGTTTTATGGCGATTTTTGAGATTGTGCTTGTCGATCTCGCAAAAGGCCGAATACTTGCATCAGCCGTATGGCATGATTAAGAGTTCAACCAATGGGAGCTTGACATGTGGAGTCATGAGAATCCTATAAGAATGGAGCTGTTGCTAAGTTTTGCTACAGGCTTATTAATAGATGATAATGGGGTAAACCCCTGTAAAAATAACGATTAGCGCACTAAAAAATCACGAAATCCAATCCTATACTCACTAAATGCTTTTAAACGCGAGACCGTAATGGCGGCCGGGGCCGCGGTTTTCATTGGGGTTCATTGGTTTCATTGAGCTTGACATGTGGAGTCATGAGAATCCTATAAGAATGGAGCTGTTGCTAAGTTTTGCTACAGGCTTATTAATAGATGATAATGGGGTAAACCCCTGTAAAAATAACGATTAGCGCTCTAAAAAATCACGAAATCCAATCCTATACTCACTAAATGCTTTTAAACGCGAGACCGTAATGGCGGCCGGGGCCGCGGTTTTCATTGGGGTTCCCTATCTTCAATCAGCGCCATCTACACGAGGTGTTCTCGCAACACCACACAAGGAGAAGAAGAAGTATACAATTGCCATAAGAAAACCGCGGCCTCGGCCGCCATTAAGGTCTCGCGTTTTAAAGCATTTTGTGAGTTTATGAGTGGATTTCGTGATTTTTTAGTGCGCTAATCGTAATTTTTACCGGGTATTACCCCAGTATCAACTATTAATAAGCCTGTAGCAAAAGTTTCCAACAGCTTTTTTAATGAGACATGAGACAAGGGAAAGAAAGGTGACGAAGAACTTCTGGACGCGAGTCTTAAGAAGCTCACAGGCAGAAGCCGTGGTGGCTAACTTGCAATGTGGCAACAACGTATTCTCTCCATTTAAACCTATGTAAAACAATCTATCTTCAGGAGGTGCAATTGCACCCTCAAGATATCGATACTTTTGCATAGGTTTTAATGACAAATGAGCATGGTTGCCTAATTGCACGAGCAGCCACTAGGCAGAAGAGCAAGGCGTAAAATTATAATTTTCGGTGTTCCTCGGGGGAAAACTAATTATTTTTGAAAGATTTCTTTAGTGGTTTTTACTTCTTATCTTTGTCTTTATAACACATTATTATTAAAATGAGAAGGAAAAATGGGAACTAAGCCAAAAGGATATAAAAAACCCGAAACGTTTCGATCTAAATTACAAAATCTTCATCAGTCGGTAGTTAAAACACAAAGAAAAAACAAAAAAATGTGAGTCTGACCCAAAATCACATCGGATACCAATTTCTCGCATTTTAAACACCATGAACTTGCGAAGGCTTTTTATTTTTTAACTTTTGAGTGCTCATTCGCAGAAAGTGACTAGAAGGCGTTGATGAGAATTCTTAAGGCTACCACCATAGGAAATGTAAACGATAACGGAGAGGACCAAGCTGAGGCCTCCGCTTTTGTAGTGTCTGCTCTGCGGGCCAATCATTTACTCTATCGTTAAACCGCTTGTTAAAGATTGTCTAATGTCTATGAGTGATTCTATTGGTCGAAAATTGTAAAACTTGGTCTTCGCTATGGTAATCATCGTTAAGAGTCTCGTTATATAAAGGCTATTCGTGTTCGTGAGTAACCATTTAATAGATGGCACTTTAACAATGGTTACGATAGTAAAGGCCAAGTTTTACAATTTTTGACCAATAGAATCACTCATAAACAATCTTAACGACCGGTTTAACGATGAAGCTTGACCAAGCGGCCGCAGAATCACATTGACGGAGCGGGTGTAATATCGGGCATATGAGGGAACGTCTCCGAGATGGACCCATGGCACCGAGGCGACTGCAGTGAGTGCACAGTTTACACTTTACAAGCTGCAAATCACACTCTCATACTCTATCTTTTTAAAGTCAATTTTTTTTGTTGCCAAATTGATGAAACAAGGTATGCAGCTTGATCTGCTCTGTCTTATTTTCGTGTTTATGAAAAATGTCCAAAGGGTTTTGATACTTATTCAGGCTATTTCCGTCGCGTACTAACGGTCATACACGGTAATTCCTTGAATCCCCCCTAGCTCCATGGGGAATCGGTTTTGAAAAAAACGCAGGAGACATTTTTCGTAGCTTTTGATAAGTAAAATACAATAGCTTTCTCAAAAATCAATTTTTTTTGCTCCCGACCCAAAATGGCGCATTTTCAATTTCCCGTACAATCACTTTGCGGACACTTTGAGACTCCATAAGTCGGTAAAAAAGCCGTTTGCGAAAAAATTTCTCTCTTGATTTTTTCCGCGATCACTTTTTACATCGACTCCTTTATTCTTGCAGGAAAAAGTTGGGACACCCTGTATAATGTTACTTATTTATCTTGTTGTTCCTTGTTAAGATGACAAACGTTTAAGTTCTCTGTTTTCCTTGATTAGATTATTTACTTAATTTCTTTCACTGTGATTTATATCACTTAAAACCACCGTAAATCAAAAGTGAAAAAGCCGATGCGACTATGATAATTAAAATATTAATAATTGAAATTTGTTTTAAGAGTGATAGATGAGAATCGTTATCTATAATTTGATTATTAATTTCGACTTTATCATCACAGTCGAACCAGTCTAGAAAGCCCATAATGGAGTACGTAGAACATGAAAGATAAGTTTAGTAAAGAAATTACAAAGGTAACACAAGTTGTAGTTGTGAGAGGTCTTGAGATATTTTCTGTTATTTTTAGAATAATTGCTACCATGTTCCTTTAAGAACAGACTTTTAACTTATGTTCCGGATTCGGTGTTTCGCTTGTCTAAATTTAAAAAAAAAATTACTGAATATATAATATTAATAAGTTATTAATGACCCTCGAATCGCCCGGAATCGTGGTTCATCCGCAGAACTACGAGTTAGCAACTCCCAATTTTACAGGGTAAGAGTGTAAAATTAACTCTCAAATGTATGAGTTTGTACAGTCCGTAGTCATAACTTGGGACCAATGAAATTACTTGGGGCCGGGTTGTATGGTATGCGATATTTTCACGTAAAGCATCTCCTGCAACCCTGCCCCATGTTACCTCATACGTCCCAAGTTAGGGTGACTGACTGTATTGATTTTTTGTTTTGATTTGTTTTTTCAAAAGAATCGCCCATATCTAAGCTCATTTATGATTTTCAAAGCCTGTTAATCGACGTTACTACATAGATTCCTCTGTAGAAAATAAGATTTACATCAAAATTAGGCGTGTTGCGTAGTGAATCGGCACTGATTTATTTTTGTCATCAAACACACCATCACCTTTTACGCTGGTTCAAGTTTCTCATCTATATCAATAATGTGTACTTTAGATTTTTTGTGCCATCAAATGAAAGCAATTCTTTCCGATTGATGGGTTCATTCTCTCCACGAAGAAATCTTTGTTCCCTTTTCCATTCTAAAAATCAGGAATGCGACTTTTACTGATTTATGTCTGCTTTTATCTTTTAGAATATCATTCAATTGGGCCGGACAATGTATGAGGCAGATCGGTATTATTTCTTTTGATTCATGAGATGTTCTGCCAGTTCAGAAAATGCTTAGGAAAAGGAAGGGCAATCTATAAGGCCAAAATTTGCCCTACTCATTATTTCCACAAAAAGATTTAAAACTAACGAGACCTCGCGAATAAAATCTGTACAAAAGGAGAGTGCATACAGAAATAGAATAAATCATAAATGATAAAACTTGCATTCAATAATACACTAAACAAATGAGAAATGAAAATTGCAGTGATTGCGAAGATATAATGATTTAGCATGAATCATCAAACTATGTAAATAAATAAGTGAGCGCGACCAAATTTTGTGCTCAAGCTTCAAATAAAATTATTGCGATGCTAGTTTGTAAATAACCAACTGCTTACTGTGTATTCAGCTCGATGCATTATTATAAACACGAAACTATTTCTAAAGTGTAAATAAACAACAGCCTATTGTGTATTCAGCGCGATGTATCATTATAAAGTCGCAACTATTTCATCGCTCAAAATCTGTTAAAAATTATAGTATTCGTCATTATGTTTTATTCCTGGTTTGGCGTCTCTTCGGAACAATGAAGCACCAAGCCGTGTTGATGATTTTAGCAGAGTGCGCTATTTTGACCGACGAATGGTCCTTAGATTTATTCGAGAAGCCGGACTTTGCTGGTGCCAGGGAGCCTCTGTGGGGAGAAGACAAGAGGGGTTTCTGTAAAGACCTAATAAATCCACTTGTCAAAGGAAGGGTCTCCTCGCTCAGACGTAATGTGGCCAATTGTGATGCGAGTACTCCTATACTAACTATCTACGCTGCGCCTGGTCGCAAGGATAAAATCTTTCGAATTCGATGTAGTCTTTCAAGGACGAATTTGAACGATGGGATAAGATATGTTGCTTTCGGTGAAAATCTAACAAAAAAAAAGAGAAAAGAGACTCATCAAGCAATCTCAGCTATTATTTACCTCTTTACCACTCCCATATAATATAGTCATAGCCTAGTCAACCTATTTTATATGAGTCAGTTAATTAGAAGAACATTTTACCACAACTGATTTTTCACTAGAAATGCATTGCTTAAGGTCAATAAAACGGATTTAATTGATACTCTGTTTACTTTTATTCATACGACGAGGAGAGCGCAGCGACAGGGATTTATTATGCAGGTGTGAGCTTGTTCGTAATTAGACTTACTAGGGGAGGTCACAGCTGGGCTATCTCAGCTATCAATCAAATTTCGTACGAAGTTAGTTAGGTAGCCTAGCCTACAATGGGGCAGTTGCAAGGGTCTAAAATTTCGTGTTTTTTATAATGAAAATGGTAGTACTTGATAAGCTGAAAACAATGGTGCCTTTGGTTTTTTTCTAAGTGTCTCGGTTTTGGAGATACAATCGTATAAAGTTACAAAAAATCGTGGGTGTAGTGACGTCACTACGCGGAATTCCCATTTAAAACAATGTATTTTGGGCATAAATCTCATGTCCGGAACAGTGGGATTTAATCAGAAACCAAAGGCATCTTTTTTCTCAGCTCATCAAGTAATTTCATTTTCTCTATAAAAAACTGAACATTTCAGACCCTTGCAACTGCCCCATTCTGAGGCAATAGAAGAAACCATAAAGTACTGCAAACAATCCACTGTTGTTTCAGCACCAACATATCCTTTAAAAGAATTTGTGGATTCCAGTGCTGCACAATCATTAGGTATAACGTGAAACAAGTGTTCCCGGCCTCATCTCAGAGCCCTCATGATTCGGAAGTTTGACGAGGAACATATTCCCTGCAGCACAGACTGCTCCATACTTGGCTCATTTTCCATTTACGTTTTGTGACTTCGACAGATGTGTCAAAGTCTGGTAAATTACACGGTTCCATGCTTCCGATATACTGTGCTCATATTATTACTTTGTCTATGTAAGTAGTTTTTTCTTGATTCGCTGATCCGGTTCTGTAAAATGAAAAGAAAAAGAGTAGAGAACTGGTATTTGCGTCTCAGTTAAGGCAGGTTCGGGCAATCCTAATTTGATCGCATAGTCTTGAGGCCTAATCTCTAAAAGTTCGAAGGGGGTTACTCTCTCTTCGGTTTCTTTGGTAGTTGTATCATAAGATTTCCAGTCATCTTCTAATATCCTGTACAAAGTTCGAGTGACAAAATGGTCACTGATTGTCACGATTCCCTTATCGATGGTTTTGTAAAGAAATCGCGCGCGCCGATAGATTGGGGAGAGCACAATATTAGACGAAATATGAACACGATTATTATATTTCAAGAAGTAAACTATTCACTTTCTTTCCCTTTTTTATTTTTCTTTCATTCTCTCTCCCGAATCGGAATTCCGAGTAATTCCAGACGCAACTAAAACTGGACTTTTCTCAATAATGGGGCTCTTACAAACTTTGGCTATAGGGGATTGAAGAGTTGATTCTTGCATAAAAACCTGTAAAAATGACGATGATTACTCTAAAAAATCAAAAAAATCACTCTCAGAATCGGGCTTAGTGGTGGAATGACGCAGGTATCATGGGAGAGTCCTATCTAAATCGAGACACATTTCTGTGCTTTCGTAGAGAAAGTGGCTGTTAAAACTATAAGAATAGAACGATAGATGTGTTTCGCCTTATTTCAATCATAAGACCTATCGTTGCAACAGTGAGCGCGCTTGAATATACACAAATTCCGATTGTCTTAATGGAATTTCGCTTATTTCTATGGGAAATAAAGCGCGGAAATATCCTATCGGAAAAGTCATTGAAACAATCGGACATTTTTATAGGTAAGGGACGTGGAATCCAATGGTGTAATAAACACAACTGGTGTAGAGAACATGTTGTTTACTAGCACTTGTATTTTTTGGATCGTGTTTCGTATGGGAAACCCCACGAGAGCAAGTGAGATGGAGCCTTTGTTTGGAACCATTTTTTTTCTTGACGTCACACTAAACAGGTCTATCCATTGGAAGTGTTTGAAATTCTGGGGGATCGGCAAATTGAAAACCCCTCAATTACAATCAAGGGATTTTTGAGGAAATTTTGGGCGTTTTGTTGAAAAGTAGGTTTTAAAATCCAGAAAAAAGGGAGGGGGTAAAATTCGCATTAATAGCTCTAAAAAGTGAGAGGGGCTGTCACGTGTCTTTCCACCCCTGGACAGCTTCGTCGCCGCGGCTATGGAATTGACTCTGGAATAACTTATTTACCTATCCTAAAAAGTTCGTCGCGTGAACAGTATTTTTCGCTGGAAGCTTCTTCAAATTTTGGAAACTATAGGTCCATATGGAACTTTGCTTTTCAACACGAAAAATGATATCGACCGACGGCAACAGAAAAAAAAATAATAATATTACAATGCGTTATAATGAATAATGTCATAGTTTTAACTATAAACTTTCGATACTTTTCAAGAAAATAAATGGGGGGAGGGGAATTAAAATCCACAAACGTCTTAAACCTCCACACCTACTAATCTATATCCCTAGAACGCTTGACGTGTAAAGGGCACCTGAAATGGCTAGTTCTGTATATTAAAGGATTATTTTTTATGAATTCGAAAGTGTTCCATGTAGGTATGCATATTACATACCTACATCGTGACAATCGCAATAAGTGCTGACAGCACCTAAAACGGAAAAAAAAAGAAGAAAATAACTGTTTATTATTTAGAATCACGGCTTTTCCGAATATGACACTTTTTGACTTCAAAAGAACGCAACACTTCACATTTTTGATCCCTGAACAAGCCGTTTATGAGGTGGAGAGATTTAGAAATATCTATTGTCTATAGTTTATATGGGTAGAAAAAGATCGAGCTCATCAAATAATTTTCTCTTTTCAGCTTTCAATGGGTTTGTTGCGAACTTTTGCTACAGCGCTATGGAGTTTTGATTCTGATGTAAAAATCGCCTGAAAATTACATTGGCGGCATCAAATTGTCATAAAATCCACTAATAAACCCACAAAACGCACTAAAAAGAAAGCCAAACTGGCAGTCGTAAAGCCAAACAACCTGTGCACGCGCACGACGAACATCATATATTGGCGACGCCCCATTTTCCCCTTTTTCGTTGAAAGGGGGAAAAGAAAATAGGTATCTCTCCAGTCAAACTGTGATTTTAAAAATTTGCATGGTCAAGATGTTGTCTTCTATGAAGGGGGCGGGGGTGATGGGCAAAATGTCAAGAACAGGGTGTTTCAAAACTTAAGTGCCAAACTTATGGAGTGTATTTTTGGGGTCAACATATAAGACTTTATTTTCTTACATGAATATGTGCTGCAAATGTTGCTCTTCTAAGCTAGAGCCCTTCAAAGTTTCGAAAACAAAAAAAAAAAAAAAACACACAAAAACAACTCCTACATCTGATCTGAATTTATTTTTTTCATCATTTCTCACCAAACATAAGCTCAATAATGGACAGCATTTGTCACAAAAGAACCGAGTGACTTTTTTGATAAAATTGAGTTATCGATTGATAGAGCTAGCAATAATGAATCTCGAAGCAACAAGTGCTTCTTCTAATAACAACTATTTCCCGTCAAAATTCCAGGTAAACGTGAGCTGGTGAGCCTCATTGATGTCATTGTCCATGATGGAATAAAATGAGAACTTGGTTCCATTTCTGATTAGGTTTAACCTTAATCCGAGTCACGTAAGGAACCAACCCCGTCTTGGCTCCTTTCATAGAATTGGGAACGGACTTAAGTCCTGATTAACGGATTTTAAAATAATCAACAGTGTAAACCAACTCTGCCGTTTGGTTTCTCTTAGAGATTCGTTTTTCGTGATTATGCCAAAAAAAAGAGAAAGGAACCATGTCACTTTAAACGCTAAAAATTAAGTACCTTTCCTGCATAGGAAATTCCACTTTTCCGGTGTTGAAATGCAAAAACATAACACGATAGTTGAATGAAATCAAAACGTAAGTAATTCCAAGTTTTTTGTTTAAATGCTAGCTCTTCAACTTTGGACACAATTTTTTCGAGATCAGCTCCATGTCACTTGGTTCCTTTCTGATGAATGCAGTCTAATTATCATTGCTAGCAAAAGCATTAAAGATGTTCAGACTTTAGTGGCACGCTTTTCCAACACCTGCGTGCTGGAATTTTCTCTGGTTGTTGTTGTTTTTTGTTTTTTAAAGATACTCTAGATTTGGTGACAGGGGGTTTGTTAGGGTTCATGGCGAGACTCTAGAATTCAATGTCTATTAATATGGATACCTAAGTCATCTACAGGGTGTGTAACAAAAAAAGGGTCAGGGGTGAATATTTCGGAAACGGCTTAGATTTTCAAAAAAAGCTCAAACACGTATTCGCTAAGTTGAAGGGGGACATCTTTTTGGGGGGTTTTCACCTTCAGCGCCCTCAAGGGGGGCCGGGGTGGGGGGCACCACTTCCCTAAATTGCATATTTCTAAGGGGGACCCCACATTTTTTTTACAGATTCGGAAAGAATACAAAATTCTAAGACTTTTAGCGCAATTCGCATGTCAATATCGATTTTTGTTTTCGATATATCGAACCTCAAAGTTCGATATCGACCAATTTTAAAAAAATCAGAACTTCTCCAAGAAACGTCGGATTTTAAAAAACTAAGTGCCTAAAGTACTCTCCAGAACAAGTACTTTTCAAATAAAAATACCTCTTTTGCGTAAAATTTACACTGTTGCCATTTTGGGACCCCTAAACATTTTCAAAATTATTGAACATTTTTATTTCGATATTTTCTTGAAAAACGATCCAAATTCACAATATTGGCTCCAAAATGGTCCGATGAGGGTTAATGTGTGCTAAAATACGCTCAAAAGCTCTTAAATGTCTCGCATCATTAATTAAAACAACAAATTTTGGCTCAATTTCAGAATTTGATCACATCATTTTTTTAGGCTTTTTTGAGACTTTTGACGATTTAATAGCGTATTTTAGCACACATTAACCCTCATCGGACCATTTCGGAGCCAATATTTTGAATTTGGATCGTTTATCAAGAAAATAGCAAAATAAAAATGTTCGATAATTTTGAAAAATATTTAGGGGGCCCCAAAATGGCAACAGTGTAAATTTTATGCAAAAGAGGTTTGTTTATTTGAAAAGTACTTGTTCTGGAGAGTACTTAGTTTTTTAAAATCTGACGTTTTTTGGAGAAGTTCTGATTTTTTTAAAATTGGTCGATTTCGAACTTTGAGGTTTGATGTATCGAAGACGAAAAAAGTCTTAGAATTTTGTATTCTTTCCGAATCTGTAGTAAAAATGTGGGGTCCCCATTTGAAATATGCAATTTAGGGGGGTGGTGCCCCCGCCCCGGCTCCCCATGGGGGCGCTGAAGGTGAAAACCCCCCAAAAAGATGTCCCCCTTCAACTTAGCGAATACGTGTTTGAGCTTTTGTTGAAAATCGGAGCCGTTTCCGAAATATTCGCCCCTGATCCTTTTTTGTTACACACCCTGTATAGTGGGCAAGGTTCAAGTATTACCAATAGGCGAGGTATCTGTCTTGTTCAAAAGCATTTTCTACAATCAGTGAGTACTATGGCCCCTCATAGCTTAGAATACTACAAGCAGAATGGAAACTTTAGTTCATTTTGAAGCATTATTTTCTGGTCCTCCATCTTGAGAAGTTCAAAACCATCCCCATTCAAAGCAATACAAAAGACAGAGACATGTCTGCCATCAGGGGTGCAAAATGTTCCAAAACTTCGGAAGTTTCACGCGATCCATGACTTATTTCCTCACAGGATTTTAAAAACTTTCCTCACAAAAATTTGAAAGTGATGACTTTTTTTGGTCATTTTAACAATTCAACACTGTATGTTCGCAAAATGACCGATATTTTCCCATTTTTTACACTATTTTCCTGGAGAATCCTTATTGCCATTATTTAAAAAAAAAAAAAAAAAAAAAAAAAAAATGGACAAATTTCCTCACTTTCCCAGAAATGTCCTCACTTTCACGCTGGATCTGCCACATTTTGCACCCCTGAATTGCCATTTTGAAAATTCACCATAGTATACCGATAAAATGTTTCCATTGGCTCTTATTGGAGTTTCCATTCTGATTGTATTACTCTGTGCTCATAGAACCCGCTTCTCTGGTTTAAAAATTAATGTGGTTTTCTTTTCGAATGTTCACATAGCATGTCTGCTACGTACCTACGTATGTTCCAAAACCAGTTGTAGCATGATTTACTACCGGTTTTTCTTTTCAGTAAAATTAGATTTTTGGAATGTTTCAGGTTGCAATCGAAACTTCACTCGTGATTATGGTCAGGTGCAAATAGATCACGAAGGCTCTACCGAATGTATAATAACGATAAGAACTGTAAAGCCAAATGCAACACTGTCGCTTTATTTCACTGAATTTCTCATCTACAATGGTGGTGAGCAGAAATCACCGGGATGCACAGATCACAAAGTTACCGTAAGATCCTTCAACTTCTACTTTTTCATTCATTCATAGAGTTCAGAAGTGTAGGCCCACCTAGACCGATAATCTTTTAATGAGCTAACATTATTTTTTTTTTTTTAGCAAATAGTATAAATTAATGAAAATTAATTTAAGCATAGGCAAGGCTTGTTTTGATTTGAAGGAATAAAAATCGAAAATTTGCCAAAGATTATCAGTAAGCTGGGCCTACACTTCTGAAACAAACTCAAGTTAGATGATGTTCTGTCAAGTGTAAAAAAAATCAATCCCTGTTCTCGGTGTATATGTGGGGCTTTGTGTGTTCAAAACTTGGTAGAAACCTTTCATTTACCCCAGAATTTTTTCTTTTTTTTTCCTGTTACATGACAATCAATGGCATTTTTCAGTATAACAAAAATTCTCAAGATCAGGGTCAAAGAAGGTAGGTAATCTCCTAAAATGTCACAATTGAGGAGGTAGCTGGAAAAACGGCCTTAGTAGCAAATTCGCGTTTTGAGAAAACGGCTGTTAAAGTTTTTATTTTAGTGCCAATCTAACATAGATGAAGAATCAGGCTTGGGTTGGATCAAAAAAGTTGATCCATACCCTCAGGTTGAAGTTGGTACAATTTAAATATGCTTTGGCTGTATAGGAAAGAAGAAAATGGAGAAATACGATAGGTCTACTGAGGTCGTTCTTTCATAGAACGACCTGTTGCACAGAGACAAGTCCTCATCAAACGCTGAGTACTAAGGCTGATTTTCCAGAGAACAACTTTCTGTATGGAACATATGTACTACATGATAGATGTAAAAAAAAACAACCAAAAATCTGCAAAAAAAGAGGCGAATTTATTAGAAAATAAAGAATATAAAATTATTCGTCCTCGTATTCACTCTCGCTTTCACTGTTGCCGGAGTCCTCTTCACCATCTTCAATTTTCCCCATTATGGTCATAATAGTTGCCAGCAGAAGTGGCAACCTCTACTCATATAAACTCCCATATCTCACTCAATTTTTGACGTACGGTCATGAAATTTTGTGGAGATATTATTGAGCCTATGTTCTCTCAGAAAAGTCGTTCTCCGGAAAAACGACCTTAGCCGGATAAGGTCGTTTTTCCAACTAGCTCCTCAATTTACATGTGTGGAATTGTTCATCTTCAATTTTTTCTTTGTATTCTCTCTTTTTGCATAATTTTAGATCTGGGATGGAGCAGATGATTCATCGAAATTACTGCGAACCGTTTGTGAAAGTGATACGAATCCAAAGCCAATTTTCTCATCTAAATCAAGTGTGAAAATTCACTACCATTCTAAAAAGGGTGCTCTGTTTACACTCGATATGATGTATACATCCTCCACTCAAGGTAATTTTACAATCCTTGTGTTACAAGAATGTGTATGTTACAATTTGACAATTCAAATGATTCTTGGCTGATTGGGCATACTTTAAGAGCGACAATTCCATGAAATTAGAGGAGCAAACCTTTAGGCTCTACATATAATTAAATCAACCTCATGGAATTTGATAAGAAGGAAATTTGAGTGAAGTATTAATTATCATTTTTTGGAAACAATTTAAGTACAAATCAAACAGAAAAATATGATCCTTATTAAGTGTTGTGTTCCCATTTCTCCCTAAAGGTTGGAAAAAAAAAAAATGAGTTCTCTTATGAATTGGTCCATCTGTCAGAAATTTACCTGACTTTCATAATTTTTGTCCCATCCATTCATCTAAAGAAGCAAATTAATTTCTTTAAATTATTTTAATTAAATGTAAATTAGTTTTTTATTTCTGTCTCAATCTTTTATTTGTTCCTGTTATTATTGTAATCTATTTTGGGTTCTCCAGGCTGATTATGTTATGAGATCGAATCGTAATGCCATCCAGTCAATGACCGAGTGCGTGCTTTTCTTATGAGTAGTGTCATTCGGATAGATACCCCTCCATCTGTGCGGAAATTCGCCGAGGACTCCTGAACTACCGTGCACATATCATAGAGATTGAAGGGTTTCTATCAGATTGGAACCTATCGGAATGACATCGGCCATAGCCGTAGCCAGGGTATTGTCTTTCTCTCTCTTGGCCCATTTAAACGCATGTGTTAGGAAAGGACAGAAAGAGGGGCTGAAGTCACGTGACAGCCCCTATATCCATCCTTTTCTAACACATACGTTCTAATGGGCCAAGAGAGAGAAAGACAATATCCTGGCTACTGCTATGACACCGGCCATAAGAATAACACGCACTCGATAGCGACCAGATACGATTACAGTACAACCCTTCATAATCAGCCTGCTGCCCGTTTGTTTGAATTAATAAGTGAATAAATTATGCTTACAGAGATTAAAAAGCTATCTAATTTGGTAATTACATAGCTTCCAGCGAGGTTTTTTAAGTAATTAAACATTTATGATTCTGCAAATTGAAACTTGAATGCCTCTTTCTCAAACTAATCTAACTTAGTTTTACATTTCCTCACCAATTCTTGTTCTCTTTCTACATTGTTTCCTCCAAAAAATTCAACGAAGAATATTTACTTTTTGTTCATTTAGGCCAAGGCTGTGGTGGACGCTTCTACAGCAATGTGGGTGCTTTCTCCTCTCCGTTTTATCCCGACATGTATCGTAATGACACTCTTTGTCGATGGTATGTGACCGTACCGGAAGGAAACGTTGTGGAACTAATATTTTATGGTAATTTTGTTCTCGCTCATCAGTTCTAAATTCATTAATTAAAAGTACTGTTTTTACAACGTATGTTATGCTTTATTGTAATTCAAACTTGTCGCAAACAGCAACTATTGTAATTAGAACTTGTAGTAAACAGCAACGGAGCTGATCCGCCGAATTTTGCTGATGATGGGAGCCACTCCTGAAAAGTGTCTGACAGTTATATTATTTTATTTTACAAAAGTGAGTTAATTATTATAGTTACATTTCATTATCTTTCATGTTTTAAAGGCATGTAATTTTAAATGGATTTTTTATTCTCTCTAATGCTGCTTTCTTTTTGTTCTGTCACAGATTTTGATTTAGGACC
Source organism: Trialeurodes vaporariorum (assembly GCA_011764245.1). Lineage (NCBI taxonomy): Eukaryota > Metazoa > Arthropoda > Insecta > Hemiptera > Aleyrodidae > Trialeurodes > Trialeurodes vaporariorum. The sequence continues at coordinate 52,704,934 of VMOF01000002.1, forward strand.
GGCATCGACATGCGCAACAAATTATTTAACTATTTATGATATCTCACAAGATAACGAGGAATTATTTGGCCGAAAATATTGTTCAAGGGTAATTATTAAATTTAATTAATTAATTTATCGTATCAATTTTTGTTTTGTTTCTTGTATTTTGTAAATCTCCCTTTGTAGTGAAAGGATGAGGAGGCTAAAAGCCAAGCAGTACTGCCAGACTTAGCAAAACAAAATACACAATTTACATTAAATTACATGGACAATTTGCATTTTTTTATGCCAAATCTGGCTGCACTGACACAATGAAATCTATCCTTATCTAGGAGACCTTAAGGGGTGTCTCCACCTGCGAATGTAAAAGCGCAAATAAACTGATTGAGCCAATGAGCTTCTTTGTTGTTGATACATCGAACTCGAACTATCGACTTCAAGGCAGCTCATTGGCTCAATCAGTTTATTCGCGCTTTTACATTCGCAGGTGGAGACACCGCTTTAGACAGGACGTCCTAAAATACCTTATCAGGCTCATGTTGAAATTTTAAAAGGGTCTATCTCAAACTTTGACTGCAGCGTCATGAAGGGTCGATTCCAACAAGGTATAGTAATAGAGAGGCTGATACATGATGTAAGTCCTATCCCAAAGTGAGGCAGCATGGACAACTTGTTTCTGGTTTGTTTGTCTCATTTTTATTAAACCTTAAATAAAAAATTTTAACTAATCCAGTGGAAATTGGTTTCAAACCAAAGTGCAAGTGTTTTAGAGTGGCTTATTAGAATTAGAACTCTATGTCATTTGGACACAGAATTCTAATACAACTATCCAGGTGAGAAAATTTGCTCGTTTTTGTCTTGTGTCGGTTTCTGTATTATGGAAATCCTTCCTAAAGAAACAGTTATGTCGATTTCTGTGTCCAGATAGCCACTCTTAAACACTTGCTTTTTTGTTCATAAGCAATTTTCACTGGATTAATTACACTTTTTGATTTAAGGTTAAAAAAGTGAGGCAATCAAACCAGATTCAGATCACCCATGCTGTCATACTTTGAGATAGGACTTATAACATGCATGGCCCTCCTATTGCTATAGCTAGGTGATTCCTATGTAAAATCTTGTAAAAATCACCTTGAAAGCATTCAAAAGTCTCAAAATTTACTAATGAACCCACAATAGGCGTTGAAAGAGAAATCCTTGATGGCGGTCAAGTAAAGGTCTCTTTTATGAGTCACTTTTCTCAGCATAGAAAGTTGCAATTAGGTAGGACTCTCAGCTTTCCTGACCCCTACTTGCTAGCTGCACTTCACTGTACCAAGTTCTAATCATGCTTGCTGCATGCCATTTTGCTCATGTTTTACTAATCACGTCCAACCTTCACACCTACTGATTAAACTAATACTGGAAGAATGCTAGACGTTGAGGGCACTAGAGTCCCTAAACACGCTGAAAAATCGTTATGTGGAACCTCCGTCCTGCCCCAAAAAAAAAAAAATCCACTTGGCAAAAGTTCCACTTAGGAGACTGCGGTCAGAGTATGGAAGGTTTCACGGTGCTGAAAAAAATTCTACTCGGCGAGATATTCCTCTTAGAGGAATATCTTAGAGGAATGTTGCGTTCCACGCAACAAACTTTCACTGTAGGTACTATGAGAGTTGTGCCCTGGCAGAATCCGTCTCTGATTGGCTCTCAGATTCAGGCAGTCACGAAAGCCCCAAGAGGCAAATGCAAATGGCAGACTGTTTACTTTTCGCATACTCGGTTTTATTTCACAATGATAGTAACAGTGACCGCGGTAATTATTGTTGATTTTCCCTCTGCTTAAATGTTATTCTGGAGAACATTATATTTCCAAGTAACGACCGTTGTAGTCAAGAATCGGAACCTATTCTATTAGAAGTAGCGAAATAGCGGCAACACCGCAGAGGCAAATAGCCATTTGCAATTTGCAATTTGCCTCTTGAGGGCTCCATTGATTCGCTTCTTCTTCTTCATTTTGAAGAGGAAGAAGATGACGTGGCGCCACTCTTGTAGTATATAGGGACTCTAGAGGGAACCTGTAAGCTGCCTGGAACGGCTAGTTTTATTTCTGCAATGTAATGTTTATTCTTATTCTTATTTTGTCACAGGATAAAATTGCTCCTTATGAAAGCACTTCCAACAGGGTCATTGTTGAATCAAAAACCAACGCTAACAGAGCAGGTCCTGGGTGGCTGGTCAATTTCAAAGGCATTAAGAAAAACTGGGTAAAACATTTTGATTGACTTGCTAAAATTTACCATTTATATCTCTTGCTGAACCCTTTAAATTTTGACAGGGGGATCCCAGCTTAGTTTTTTTTTTTTTGTGCAATGAAATGATGAACATGTACATTAATTCTTTTCCCTCCGATTTTTGTCTCTGAAAGTACAACTATATGATATCATTTTGTATTATTGCCATAAAATTGAGTATTTATAAAAAAAAAAAAAAAAAAAAAAAAAAAAAAAAAAAAAAAAAAAAAAAAAAAAACTTGTATAAACTGTGGGATTGGCACGGACCTTTTTATAAACGAAGCAAGACTGAATTCTGTAGGTTTATTTAATGTTTTTTCATGCAGTTTTTGTCTAAAAGTTGTCAAGACAAAAAAATCAGGGGAAAAAAACATTTTGACGAATTCGTCCTTTAAAAAAAAGAAAAGAGAAGGTGTTTCTGTGTATTTATCATTTTACACAAAATCGTCTCAAAACTAGTGCTATACTCTTTAATACCCAGGGAATCCAGAATTTACGTGAAGCAAAATGGGTGTCCATCTCTATCCTTTTTTTCTTCGAGGGGCTCTCGGAAAATTTCGCAACTCTCGGAGGATAGCTCAGGTCCAGTTTGAAATAAAGACACAAGATCCGCGACGTAAAATCTATTTTAATCGGAGACACAATGATCCAGAAAATACTAACAAATGCTGACAAATTTGATGAAAAATGAAAAAAAGAATTGGTGTTGAGTTCTTTTGATAACATTTTTTTTATCTTGTTGGTCTTTGGAAAACTACCCTACTAGTTAGCAGTTAAAAATCTTGAAACATAACCCTTCGTTTGCGCCGCTCGGCGCTCACCCGGTATACATTTTTTCTCTCAGTTTTTGATTATTTCTGTAAAAAAGTATGTTTTTGTTTGTTTTTTTTCTCTCATATTGTTTTCCTTTCAAAGCATACTCTACAAGTTTGACGTTAAGGTGATTTCAGGGTGGATTAGTTTGAACCGTAGACACCACGTTGTGCTGCTCAGAAAGGCTACAGTTTTTGGCTAAAATTGATGAATTTATGCTTGAAGAACAAATTTGAGGAACGTCAGCACCTGCGAGCATACTTCGGGAAGATATCCTGAAAGTTTCAAGCTAAAAGACTCAAAAGTAAAGCTGGTATATTGGAAAAACGAAAGTTCCCTTAAGCCTCAGTGAGTACAATGAAACAGATGGACATACATAGTATTACTCGCACTCACTTGCTCTTACTAATCTTATGGCGAAATGAGTTTCCAGTATTACAGCATTAATTCTGAACCAACATTGTTCGTTATGTGCTCAAAAGACCCATAAAAAAATTACACAGGTACTGATGTTCCTGGATTTTGCATTTTTTCTATGTTTTAAATTTAAAATGCCAAAAACACAATATTTTCCTAAAGTGACTAGTGGCATCAGATTGAAATCTGGAAAAGTTTTGCCTGGAATAACCTTAAAGTTACAAATCCACTTTTTTAATTTAAAATTCACCTCTCTTTCTGTTGTAGAAATCTGATGCGCCTCAAGTTGCCACTTACGATTTCTGATGTGTGACAAAGCTGCGACTCAAAGTATTTTATAAATTCCGAAGTTTCTCTTTTATGCGAAGGCTGACTTCTAGATTCAGACTTACTCTTATGTAGCAATATATTTCAGGGAAAAAAAACATGTATGTAAGTTATTTTTCTACATTTTTGTAATTTATTTGTATAAAAAAAAAAAAAAAAAAAAAAAATCTCTTATTTGTAATAAAATAAGTTGGTTTGTTGTTTTGTTAAATATTTGCGTGCATTAATGAAAAGAAAAATGTATTTCTATTATTAGCTTAGGAAATGGTTCATCTTGTTGTAAACAAAAAAAATCAATCAATCAAAGAATAGCAGTTGCGAGGATGTAAATTGTTTTGGTTTTTTCAAAGAAAATGAAAGTACTTGATGAGCTGAGAACAAAGGTGCCTTTGGCTTTTTTCCCAAGTGTACCGGTTTTGGAGATACACATGTATTGTGTAAAGTTATGCAAAATTGTGTTTGTTGTGATGTCACAACTAGGACTTCCCATTTGAATCAATGTGTTTTGGGCCAAAATTTCATGTTCAAAATTATGAAACCCAGGTTGAAACCGAAGACATCCTTGTTTTCAGCTCACTGTGTACTTTGATTTGCTAAACAAAAGTCATCGAAATTCAGACCCTTGCAACTGCCTCATTGTGCATTGCATATTCCAATTTTTCCTCAACAGTCCTAGTTGCTCAGGGTCTGAGAGACTGTAGCTCTTGGACTGTCTCTATCCTGTATGAGTGGTTGACAAATTTTATAAACTGTGTGAACCATTCAACAAATCTTAATTGGAAGTTACTCGGACCAACAAATTTTTCTAGTAATTTTTCTGTAGGAAAATCAAGTTTTTTTTTTAACATGCAGTAAGTACTGCATGTTTTTGTTATGGTTTCGTATCGATTTTGGCCATAAACTTCCTGCATAATAATCGACAATTTTCGGCTTGGTCGCAAACGTGCGTTGTCAGATTTCCGCACGTAATGATCGCGTACTGCTTTTCGGTGGATTCCTTTCGTTCGATATATTGCGGAGCGGCAACGCGAAAAGTCTCCCTATCCTTTAAGCAGTCACTAAACGAATCGCGCGCCATATCGAATCCGCGATATTCTTCGGTCCGCCGCACAATGGACAGAAATCAAATCTTTGGCGGTCCAAATTCGATCCTTTCAAAGTTGGAAAATTAGTATTTTAGCTGGGTACTATAGTTGATTTTAAGGGGTTTATTTGGCTCGGTTTTTCTATCCTGGCTTGTCCCATATTTATCGGAGAATATCATTTGATGGATCGACAGTTCTTGTGATATCTCAAGTCTTTGTATTTTTGACCACTTAGGACTCGATTTGGATCCATCGTGCGCCGATTGAAATGTTTGAATGTTTGAGTGAGGTTTTGACTGAGAATTGACCCGAAGTTTTTCATAAGGATTGTCTCCGTTATGAATAAATTTGGTAGTTTCATTATTTTGTCTGTGATTACTAACGAGCTATATCTAGTTCGGAAACTCAGGTAAACATGCGTAACCGCCTCGGAGATTTTAAGGTTAGAGATGTGTGTTGTGAAAACAAACCGAAGGTTCCCCGCAATGTATTTTCGCGTGTTTTCGAATTCTATCAGAGACTTTAAAATTAGAATTTCTTTATGAACTGTGCGTGTTTTCTGTCAATCAAAGCCGTAACTTCAGTTTTTACGAATTGAATTACTCAAGTTCTTCATAGCTTTCATTTAATTGGTCAGATTCTACAGTGTGTTATTGCCTCGTAATGCCGTAACTCATCGCCTTTCTTGGCATTTCGACGAGTGAAAGTGGTATGTTTGTGGTGGTTTATTCAAAAATTTTGTAGTTTGACCTCTCTCAGCAAACTCTCTCTTCCTGAGACAGATTTTCTCATGTTCATCTCTTAAGTTGAGTGATCTGAAGTAGATAACTTCGTTAACCTAGCAGTGGTCTAGAGAAGTTAGGTACCGAAAGGAAAGAAAAAGCAAAGGGTGGACCTTTACATTTCAGACCAATTGTACCTATGCCTGCATGACAGTCATGGAGAGCAGAATTATTTAATTGTCAGCACCAACACCAAGTTGTGTGATGCATTCATCCAATGAAAAATGGTGTCGACTGAAATACTGGGCTGCGAGGTCGATCGGAGAGCATCCATTTCACTTGACTCATCTCTTTTGCCCAAGTTGATTGAGCCACTCGTGAAGTGAATTTTACTACGAGGTTTGGTTGGAGTTTGGTAAGAACTTTTTTAAGTATTTATTTACCTAAGTACAACTGTCCGACAAGATGAGAAAGTTACAATCACATTGTTCTACAATGGAATGTCAGGTGAATATAGCCTGAGGGCTGTTCCACTTAAGAAGTCGACAATTGAATCGTAACTAATTAGACCTAAGGATTCATGATTTACTCATGAGTTTTTAGTAATACCTACCAAATATTTATTTAGAACTAAAGCATTTTAACTATCAGGCTTAGACAAGTGGCAGGGCTTGCTTTTGCATTGCATCGCACCAGCACACATCCGTGAGTGGTTGTTTAGCACAGAGTTTTGACTAATTGATAATCACCTGCTCAAGAATGCGCTTTGATGCAATGCAGAAGCAGGTACCACTACTTGTTAGAACCTGATACTCAAAATGCTTCTGCTGTGGTACATTCATATCTAAATTATGATAACTTACGGTTTAAACAATGTTAAAGTTGAAATCCGCTCATGAATGCAGATTCTTCACATGAAGAGCAGCCATTGATTGAGGAGATGAGCGGAGGAGATTATTTAGTATAGCAGGACCATTTTGAGTATCGAGTCCTGTCAAGAAGCGGTGCCTGCTTCTGAACTGCATCAGAGCGCATGGGAGAGCAGTTGGTTTGCGCAGAGTTTCAACTCGTTACTAATCAAGCGCTCATCAATGCGCTTTGATGCGGTTTGGAAACAGGCACCATTGTTTGTCAGAACCCTATACCAGTGGCGTAAACTTGGGATTATTATTGGGGGGGCAAACCAACTTTTGAGAGATGCACTATGGGGGGTCTGGGGGGACACCCCCCAGTGAGGGGGGGGCCCGGGGGGTCCCCCCCCGGGAAAAAATTTTGGAAATTCAGGCTCTCTCAGACGTTATTTTAAGCAATGTTATCGCATACAAATGCCACAAAATTTAAACAAATTAAAAATAGATTTTACGTTTATTTTCTTCATTTCTCAGGAAAAAAGAGAACTTTTCAGTTAGACTTTCAGCTTATTGATGAAGGTGATATTTCTAGGCTTTGGGAAACTGTTCCTCACGGTTAGAAGTCATCTGGAAATTTAAAACTGCAGTAAATGTAATGTTCCACTTGGTGGCGTAAAATTTTAGATTCTTTTTGAGGGGAGGGGGTAGCAAATAGTCCGATACTTTGGGGAATCTGGGGGGGGGGACATTCCAGTAATAGGGGGTCCGGGGGTATTCCCCGGAAAAATTTGAACATTTGGGTTCTCTCAGACTATATTTTATGCAATCAAATCTTTCAAAAATAACAAACCGACAGAACAGAAGTTAGTAGACTCAATGTATATTTTCTTTATTTCATTGACAACAGAGGAATTTTTTACTTTAGATTTACTTTAGGCGCAGTTTCAGGGTAAAATAGAGCTTCTTATTCTTGCCAATGTTTGCTTCTCGGTTCCTGTAATTATTCCTTTCTTCCTTTATTTTGTTGTATTTTTCCGTCTTTTCTTTTCTACCTTCCTCTTTTTCATCAAATTATTGGGGGGGCAAAATGATACTTTGCCCCCCCCTTCTCAAATATTGGAGGGGCAAAAAGGTCATGCCCCCCCTAAGATTACGCCACTGCCCTATACTCAAAATGGTCCCCCTCTAATAGAATGGTTACAGTGACTCATCTTTCATTGAAACTGCTTAAGATGATTCGACATGTTCTACTTGCAAACGGATAGTTTTGCGAGGATGAAAAAAAGCTTCATTATGAAGCTATCTGAAGCTACGCTGAAAAAGTGCAAGAAGTGTGTTCGACACTGAACAGCACAGTTTATGATGCCAGGCTTTGGCTCTGGGCATGAGGGAAAATGGTCATAATCTTGTCAATAATCTTACAAAGTCTGAATAGAGAAACCTAGAAGCCAAGTACAAATGATAGTGTTAATTTGGACACATTAGATCTAATCGGGGAAAGCCAACTCGATTTGTCTAATTCTACTCGATGTAACCTAAGTCGAAACAAATCTTGACCTGGACCAATCAAATCAGCTTTTCCAAAATGTGAGTAAATCATGAATCCTTGGGTCCAATCGGTTGCGATAAAATTGTCGACTACTTTAGCGGCATATCCACCTAAGATTCTTAAGTAGGATAAAGTAACTTTCCCCTCTTGTTTGGAAGCAGTCGATAAATAAGTGGTTACGAAGTTGTGACTGAACTTCACTCGAATCTCATGCTAACATTCACTCAAGTGGCTCAATTGACTAGGATGAATCGAATTGACTTGGGCAAAATAGATGAGTGGAGCAAGATGGATGCTCTCCGATCAACCTTACAGCATAATTTTAGTATGACACCGTTTTACAGCCTTCTTGTCCACACCTATATCCTTGGTAAAAGAACATAACATTATAATGAATTGGTACCCCGTTTCGTGCATCGCACGACCTGGTGTTGTCTTCACTTTTAAAGAAAATTAGGTTGGTTTTTTTTTCATAACAAGGTGTCTGTGAATTACTGTATTTTGGTCACTTCAGAGTTCTACGGAGTACCTAACCGTAAACCTAATACTGGTAATTCTAAGTCAGTGTTGTGATTGATTTCTTGCACCATTATTGCCATAATGATGACAGTAGTTTCTTATTTCTGCTAAGTGGGTACTTTAGTCTTTCAATTCAACTATAAACGCTCTCTTATTGAAGAATACTCTTAATTTCTCAATGAAATGAAACTCTTCCGTTCGGTCCGTGCAAACTTCAGAACCACGAATGAGTCAGTCATCCTGTTATTTGCATCTTCATGTCCAAACTGACTGAAGTTCAACTTTGAAATCAGATTTGCTGCAAATTTTAATTTCAAATACATTATTATAATTTGCTAAAGTCAGTTCAAAGTACAATCAACGATGGAACTCAACAACCAGTCAACGCGCAGATTAACTTGAATCGCAGGTAGGTGTGACCTCAGGTGTAAATTTTGTGGTTGAATTTTATTTTCTCCTAGTCTCTGATTTTTGATGCACTTCTGTACCAACTTTACTCACACCAGTAAAATGGTAAATAGAGGAACCTAAAGACAAGTTCAAGCTTTATCCGAGATTACCTGGGATCTGAACGTTAAATGTTAAGGCAAATTACACTAACAGTCACAGTTCTCATGAAGCAAAGCACCTCACGAAGAGTACGAAATTCTGTACAGTTCAAGTTTGTTTGAAAAAAAATTACTTTTTTATTCAAAATAAATTTCAATTTAAAGGAGTAAATTGCAATTTATTTAATTAAAACTGCACTTTATTCAAACAAAATTGCAATTTATTCAAAATAATTGCTATTTATTCAAATAAAATATAAGAAAATGTCAACCTAACTAAGATTTATCTGAGATTTACTCAAGTAAAATTTCTTGGAAATATCAATAACATTTCAAATAAAATTGCCATTTTATTTGAACAAAATAGGAGTCGATGCTACTAGGGCTTGGTCGCTCTTATATCAGATGATTTGCAAGTTGAATCAGAGCTACCATGTCTTTCGGTTGTATGCGGCTATTCAGACGAAAGTGTTTACAGGAGAAGTATCAAATATTTTTAAGGAGCTTCATACGGAAGATCTGTTACCAGGAGAAGTATCAAATTATTGAAGGCGCTTTATCCGAAAAATAGAAAATGTGATCAGGAGAAGTATCAAATTATTTGAAGGAGCTCTGAAGCCACCTAATCGAGGAAACTTAAGACTTGGTCGCTCTGATATCACATGACTTGCAAGTTGAATCAGAACGACACGTCCTCCGGGTGTAGGGAAATAAATATAGGAAGATATTTGAAAGAAAAGTTTTTACGAGCAAATTTTCATGAAGAAGTGTTTGGGGCAGGTGAAGTAAAATGGAGCTGGTTTGGGGGAAAGATTTTGGATCTTGGCCGCAATCACTTGAGGTTTAGCTGAAAGTTTTGGTGAAATAATTTGTGACATGAAATTAATAGAAATTAAAGAAAATGAACAAAAGCACTTGCTCTCAGAAGTTTCACATAGAAAATAAATCACCACTCTCACTAACTCTGCATACCCATTGAAATTATACAGAACATAATGCAGCGATGATAACTATATAGATAAGAGGAACCAGCACACTGCACAGCGTTTTAAGAGAAAAACCAAATGAAAGAGAACTTTCAATATAGACACTCACAAATGACGAAATAAGAGACAGTGGCCTAGAGTTCAAGATGAGAGGAACCATACCACCAGGCATTTTTCTCGAGAACGGCTGATCGAAATGTTTTGAATCAAAAAAATCGGTTACGGAATGGACACAAAATTTTTCATTTTTGATATTTTCAAAAGCCCTCATCAGCTCCTCGTTCATATTAGGAGAAGCTCACACACTTTTATCAAGTTTTTTGCAAAAAAGCATCTTCTGAAAGTACGAAAAAAATTCATATCCTCATAGCAGAGGCAATTGCCAACATTTTTGCTCCCATAGACATTTACCAAAACACCAAGATTTTTTTTAGCTATAGGGACTTGGAAGATTTTTGAATCAGCCCTTTTGCTTATCCAGTTGAGAATTTCTCACAAATCTTGACAGATTCTGAAAAAATATATCGAAACCTTCTGATCGATGTGCAACATGTTACCTTGAGGAGAAAAAATAAGGTGTATTTTTTCAAATCAAAAATTTTGGGACTTCAAGGGCAGAATCGGATCGATTCCATGGTCTGAGACATGGACTGCCCAAAATTTTAATTTAACGAAATACACCTAATTTTTTCACTTTAAGGTACCAAACTAGTTCACATCAATCAAAATGGTTCCAACCATTTGATCAGGAGCTGTTATGTATTTGAAGAATTCTCAACAGGGTGGCCACAAAAGCCAATTCAAATTTTTTCCAAAAATCCGCCATAACTCAAAAAATTGAGGTTTTTTGGTAAATGTCCATGAGAGCAAAAATGTAGGAAATTGCCTGAACTTTAAGGACACGAGCTTTTCTCATAACTTTAAAAGAGCTTTTTTGAAAAAAACTTGAGATATAGATGTGATTGAGCCTCCCCTTTCAAATATGCCCCAAAGGGCTAAGTATTGGAAGCTATCGATAATATGATAAATGAAAAATTTAGGGTTGATTCCCTATGCGACTTCCATGTTTCAAAACATTTCAATCAGCCATTCTCAAGAAAAATGCCTGGTACAGGTGCTCTGGATCACCATGTATACAGGGTGTCAATTAAAAAAGGAGCCAGACCGAATATCTCGAGAACGGCTCCGGATTCCGAAAAACGCTGAAACACGTGTTAAATTATTTTGAGCAGGACATCTTTTTAGGGGGACGCCGATTTGGGGTCTCTCTCTGGGGGGTCCCCAAGGGGGCTACCACCTCCCTAAATCCAATACTTCAATGGGGCCCCCAATTTTTTTTATTTAATAATCAAAAATAGGGAAAAATTTTAAGACTTTTGGTACAAGTTAAACGTCGACATCGTTTTTCGTTTTCGATTATATCGAAGGTCCAAGTTCGATTTGGGCCCATTTTCAAGAGGCATTACTTACTCCTCTTTGAAGAGTCGGAATTCACAAATCAAGGACACAAAAATACTCTGAAAAGCAAGCCCTTTTCAGAAAAAAAATTTAATTATAACAAACATTTATTCAAATTTTGGTTTTGAAGCTCAAAAAACTTTTAGACATTTTTGGGCCCCAAGGAGGGCCATCTGAAAAATTCCGAATCACGACCCCTATTGAGTGATACATCAATCGAAAAGACGTAACAAACTGAGCATTTCGGCGCAAACCGGGGGTGGATATCGTTTTTACATTTGAGATATCGAATGTCAATTTACAGATTGCGATATCTCGATTGTGAAAAACGATATCGAACTCCGGTTTGCACCGAAATGCTCAGTTTGTTACGCCTTTTCTATTTATGTATCAATCAATAGGGGTTGTACCTCGGAATTTTTCAGATGGCCCTCCTTGGGGGCCAAAAAAGTCTAAAAGTTTTGGGAGCTTCAAAACCAAAATTTGACTAAATGTTTGTCATAATTAAATTTTTTTCTGAAAAGGGCTTACTTATTAGAGTATTTTGTGTCCTTGATTTTTAAATTCCGACTCTTCAAAGAGGAGTAATGATTTTTTGAAAATTAGTCCAAATCGAACTTTGACCTTCGATGTATCAAAAACGAAAATCGATATTGAACTTCGATTCGCACCAAAAGTCTGATAATTTCACCCTCTTTTCGATTAATAAATAAAATATGGGGGTCCCCGTTTGAAGTATTGAATTTAGGGACTTGGTATCCGCCCTGCGGGCCCCCTGGAGATGGCCCCGAAATCGGAAACCCCCTATAAAGATGTCCCCCTCAAGCATTTGAACACGTGTTTCAGTGTTTTTCAAAATCCGGAGCCGTTCTCGAGATATTTGGCCTAGCTCCTTTTTTAATTGACACCCTATATGCTATGAAACTGAATGAAAAGCGGTATTACAAGAATAACAACGCAGTCAAAGCAGCTTACACTGATTGACTGCATGTTATCTTTGTATCGCTAGACTGCGATACAAAATCTGCTGGTTTTTTTTTTTTTTTTTTTAAAAAAGTGGGGTCTCTCAGAGCCTTTGCAAGCAATTCAAAGGAAAGCTAAACTAATATAAGAGCACCCACTCCTGGCAGGGAAAATACATTCTTTGAGTTGAATTCTAAACGTGGAATGAGGCTGTTGCACACTTTTGCCACAGGCAATTTAGGGTTGTTTCAGATGTAATTACTTCCAAAAATAACAATGGTAGCCCTGTAAACTTATGAAATCTAGTCTTAAACCCACAGAATGCCTCTGAACGGGATAATACCCTTCTCCCTTCTGGAGAAATAAGTAGCGGGGCAAGGGCCTTTTTCAAACTTAGACCTCCTTTAGCTGTTGAACCGGGGGGCAGTTAAGAGTTGCGGTTTGTGCCATTTTTCATTATTTTTGATGGTACATAAATCGCTTTCTGAAATAAAACACCCCCTTTCCATTTGAAAAAATAATGTTGTCACCCAAGGATGACCCTCTAAAATTCTTGTACAGCTTGAAAGAAACTTTGGCTTAGGAAGGGAATACGATTTTTGGCGTAATCTTTAAAAAATTGACCATTCAAAAGTGAAGAGGAGGAGGAAGGACTTTTGGGACACTCTTGTGTTTAACATGCATTCCCTATATTTTACAAGTGGTTTTAGTTTAGTCCTAGACTAAAAAATGGAACAGGTTGAAATTTAAAGCAAGTAAGAATCTTTGAAATGAATGGAGATTTATTAAGTCGGTTATGGTTTTATTTAATTATCAACATTTAATTAAAGTTCAAAGCAAAGACAGTCTTCCAAATTATAAAACCTGAGACTACAAAAGATACATATTAGAAAACAAGCATTGTGGGTAACGGACATAAATTTGGGGGAACAGTTGTATTATATTAAGAAGATTGCTAACTAGTTGAAGATTTCCAGATAAATTTGAGACGTAATGTTCTGATGATGTAGATTTAGTTACACTTCTTGACCGTGTTCACCGTCATGGTCGATCCTGAAACAATTTTTCACAATTTGAACACTCAAATTTTTTCCTCCCATTCCATCACTGGAAAAATGTTCAGGCAAAGGTATCGGCTGTTTCGGGGGTATACTTGATACCATAACTTTTGTGACACGACTCCTGAAATTTCCGTGAATCCACTTGGTTATTCCAAATGTCGTGCCCCGAAAGAGATGGTGTTGAATATTTGCCTGAACATTTTTTCTGCAAATACATAAAAATATGTGAATGATTTAAAATATGAAGCCTGTTAAAATGTTCATGTAATTCAACAGGATTTTGAGTCTCAGACAAAGGTACAGTCGACAAATTAAATAGTGTCAGTCGATTCCCTCATTTTTAGTTTAGGTAGGTAACCCGCAGTACTTTCATATGAATTTACGCATTGCAGCCATGGGCTACAATGGGGGAGGTGAGGTCTGGCCACCCCCCAGCAAATCCGATGTAAAAAAAAATACAGTAGTACATAATTAAAAAAAAATAATTGTAATAAATGTGAAACAAATAAGGAAAATAAAAAACACTGTTAAGACATTATTTCATATTCTATGATGTATCATCATTTGGGAATATACGACAAGCAATAAATCAAATTGTAAGATTGGTTTTTATTTAATTTGATAGTTTTTTTATGTCTTTTTGTTCCTTTTTTTTTTTATTGCAAAGCAACATAAAATTATGTTTTGCGAGGTAGGGATAGCCTGAAATCATGTCTGAGAGCGGCTATATTTGCTACATTTTCCAGTGCGACGCCACCCCCCCCCCCCCCCCCCCCCGCGGCCGAGGGGTATCCCACCAGACCGCCCATTGGCGTTTCTAAACTTAACCTTCTCCAGAAAAGTTTACTAGCTATGCTCATGATTGCAGCTGGCCTACCTAGAGTCCCTACATATTAGGAGAGTTGCGCCCTGTCATTCAAAATAAATAAGAAGAAGCGGATCACTGGAGCCTCCAAGAGGCAAATTGCAAATGGCGGATGGCCATTTGCCTCTGCGCTGTTGCTGCTATTTCGCTATATCTTACAGGTTAGATGCCGATTCTCAACAATAAAGACCGTTATTGAAAGAGATAATGTTCTCCAGAGCAACATTCAAGCTGAGGAAAAATTTACCATAGTTACCGCGGTCACTGTTACTGCATTTGTTTGTGTAATAAAAGCGAGTACGCAAAAAGTAAACAAACCCTTTGCCATTTGCGTTCACCTCTTGAGGCTTATTTGACAGCCTTAATCTGAGAACCAGTAAGAAATGGATTCGGACATGGCGCAACTCTTGTAGTATACAGGGTGTCCCAAAATTGATAGTAAATATTTTTACCACGTATTTTTGGGGCAAAAATAATCCTTTTTTTTTTCCTATGAACACGTGTCCGAAAATGCCCCCCTCGGAGCTACAGCCACCCAAAGTTTTAAAAAAATATCGGTTTTTCTTCGATTCTAGCAATGGATCTACGTAAAAATGGATGAAAATTGGATTCCAGGGGTAACTTTATGCGTTCTTTCCGATTCCGGGGTCGAAAATTCCCGAAAGGGTCAAAAAGGGGGGGGGGGTTTGAGGGGGGTTCAAATTTTAAATTGAATAATTTTTTAGTGTTTCCTAAGAAAATATGAAAAGTAACAAAAGAATCTGATGAAACAAAACAAAAGGAACATTTTTGGTCTCTTGTGTTTTTTTCAGCCGTTATTTTTTTTCAGCCCGATAGCGCTGTTTTAGTGCCGCGTTGCGCCGAGTCGATCGTTGAGTCAGTTGAGTGCACATAGCGCTCTATCGGGCTGTGCGCTCCCGGCGAAAAATCGATTTTACTCATTTTCCGTGTGTCTTATGAAAAAAACACAAGAGACCAAAAATGTTCCTTTTGTTTTGTTTCATCAGATTCTTTTGTTACTTTTCATATTTTCTTAGGAAACACTAAAAAATTATTCAATTTAAAATTTGAACCCCCCTCAAACCCCCTCTTCTTGACCCTTTCGGGAATTTCCGACCCCGGAATCGGAAAGAACGCATAAAGTTACCCCCGGAAACCAATTTTCATCCATTTTTACGTAGATCCGTTGCTAGAATCGAAGAAAACCTATATTTTTTTAAAACTTTGGGGGCTGTAGCTCCGAGGGGGGGGGGCATTTTCGGACACGTGTTCATAGGAAAAAAAAAAGTCTTATTTTGGCCCCAAAAATACGTGGTAAAATATTTACTATCAATTTTGGGACACCCTGTATAGGGACTTTAAGCCTCCCTGCGTCTGAATCTAAGGAATCGACTGACGTCATTTAATTCGTTGACTGTACTATAACCTTATATGACCTTCAAAAGAAAGTACTCTGGTCAAAATTTTTACTTTTTTAAATCTCGGCAACCTTTAAACAATGTTGCGGCTTCCAAATGTTTAATGACAGAGCAGAGCTCTTATTTCAAAGCACGTCATGAAAAATCAAAGCTTCTTCTGAAAACAAGGGAAAAAGTTATCAATAAGGATTTCAACTGGGGTACTTCCTTTTGCAAGTCATAGTACTTGTTGGATATTTGCACAGACCTGTGCCAAAAAGAGGAAAGAGGCTATTGCACACTTGCTCTAAGTGATTTAATAGTCGATTTTGGTGTAAAAGCCGCCAAAAATGACGAAGGCAGCACTAAAAACTTCCGAAATCCACTCCTAACTAAACTCAATAAATATTTCTATTTGCGCGAGCGTAATGGGGGTTTAGGGCAGTAATAATGGGAGATTCCCATCTAACAATACTGTAACTCCATCAAGAAGTGACCAAAAAAGAGATGACTTTCATTTGACACTGGTGTCACTAGATGTCACGGTACTACTCATCGGATGTGGATCACTACTCTGCAGAGTAGTGATGATGTCTAACTTTCTTGTGAATCACCCTTGTCAGCATAGAGAGAGTGACGAAATTCAGATAGGAATCTCCCATTTTTACTGCCCTATGTCACCATTACTCTAGCGCAAATAAAAGCGTTTATTGAGTTTAGTAGTTGATTTCGGAAGTTCGAAGTGCTGCCATTACTGCCCTATATCACCATTACTCTCGCGCAAATAAAAGCATTTATTGAGTTTAGTAGTTGATTTCGGAAGTTCGAAGTGCTGCCATCGTTATTATTGGAGGTTTTAACACCAGAATCGACTATTAAATCGCCTATAGCAAAAGTGTACAAACAGCCAGCTTCATTGTTTTCCATAAGATTTAATGTTATTCAGATGTACATTGAAATGTACACCAGGTCTGAAAGGGTCCATGGGCAAAGAGAGAAATAAAACTTTGCCTTTAGCTTAATCATGAGTCTCCATCACATTATAACAAACATTTTCGGCGATATTGCAATCAGTGGTGCAGTGTGCAATCTGGCAACATTTCATCTTGCCCATTTAAACCCACGAAAAGGATCGACGTCTTAGGTGCTCGGTGAAAATCCTCAAAGTCGATATTTTGTGTGGATTTGAATGGACAGAGCACTCTACGACACTAATCTCAGTACTACTGGAAAAACGAAATAGCGTGGTTTTAACATAAAATCACTGATGTATCCATATGCGTCCTCTAGCTCTCTCAATGTTTTTCTGCCAAGCATGGAATTTAGTCGGTATTTACAACGCGCGTTACATTCGGCTTATAAACGCCTTCAATTCCTTAGGTAGGCAAAAACAGAACCATCGTGTACGCACAGTTAACTACTCGCGAAACTCGCCAGGATGAAAAACTACATCATATAATGGTGTATGTAAGTATAGTACTATCGACGAATTAAAGATTGTCGCAAGAGTTTCACACATTTTCAGTCATGGATGTGAGCGTGGGACTGATCTGAAACGGCTTTCCCGCCCCACCCGCACTGGCCTCTCACCTGCAAGGTGTGAGGAGTAGGAAGAGTGGCCGAACCAGAACCTTGAAGGCAAAACTTAGCTCGTGAAAATCTCGCGCCAATCTTTAATTCGTTGATAGTACATACAAATAACCTCGCTTCGTGTAATTTGAAAAGAGGTCGCCCGCATTGAACGAATTCGAAGGTTCAGTTCGACGCCTTCAATGTTTTCTATATTAGTTTTTACCTCTGTGAAAGAGTGTAAAATCGGCAATCAATCCGAACTCGTTGAGTAGGCTGTGCGCTACACACACTATTAGTGGCAGGGCTGCCGTTTTGCGTATAATCAATGCTATTTTTCAATTCACCGATGATTCCACCGGTTGAAAAAAGATTACACAGTTCAGTTCAGAGCATGACTGTAATAAACTAAAATACTCGCATTGTAATCTTTTCTCAACCGGTGGAGTCGTCGATGACTTTAAAAAACTTGCGGATATTTTAATTAATCAACGGAGTTTCCACCGATTAAGGAAAGATTACACAGATCAGAGTATTTTCGTGCATTATAGTCATGAACTGAACTGAACTGCGTAATCTTTTCTCAACCGGTGGAATCATCGGTGAATAGAAAAATAGCATTGATTATACGCAAAACGGCAGCCCTGATCAGTGGTGTAGCGTAAAATGTGTTAACTTTGCAGATCGTCCATTTAAAGTTTAAACCCATGAAAAAGATCAAACCTATGAGCGTTCGGTGAAAACCTCTGGATTCGACCTTTTACGTGGGTTTAAATGGAAACAATACAACGTTGCCAAATTGCACGCCACGCCACTGGTAACACTCCCTAAACCAATTTTTTTCAAGACGGACCTACTATTTTAAGGTCCATTAAGTAATGACAGGTCAGGTCAGTACAGCGCTGTAATCTCTGAATTTCTTCGCATGTGCGCATTATAAAAGCGGCTATCGCTCCCCGTTTTGATTCAACCCCCCGTTTGATTTGCATTTGCCTTCTTCCCAAATCGAGAAGCTCGCGAAGATCACTGCACTATTAGCCGACTGATCACTGACCTGTTAACTAATGGACTTTGCTTGCTCTAATTCTGCGTCTTGTTCGATAAGCGTAACTTTATGCTGATAGTATACCTCACTCACTCGACAAAACTAACGAGGTTGCAGGAAGAAAAACGCGTACAAATTGAGGTGCGTTCGTCCGAAGGATCTATCATTATATAACAATATGGATATTTTCGAAAAAGAGCTGACCGCTCGTTTCCTGTGATGTTTTCTAAAATCCTCGATTCAGAACTTTATGGGTTGATGGACACTAAAAAAAAAAAAAAAAAAAAAAAAAAAAAAAAAAAAGAGTTCAGGCTCTACCGAATATATGCCTCGGGAAGCTGTAGGAGGCATATCCGTACCAATGTTCTGCGACTAAGCTGACTTTCCGTCGGTAGTATAGCGAGCCACCTGCTCTAGCGGTACCGAACCTCTTGCTTCGGCATTGTGATATAGGCAGGAAACGCTTGCAATGACATACAATCAGTAGGACCTGCCGCCATCTTTTCTCTGTTAAGGATCAGAGTAGAACGGGTTTACTCTTGAAATCAATTTCCTCTGTTAATTTGCCATCGGGCGATACTCTGAACTGAAGAACACAACGATACAATAGGGCTGTTGCACACTTTTGCTGTAAGCGATTTAGGTAATAGTCGATTCTGGTGTAAAAACCTCCAAAAATTACGATGGAAGCACTAAAAAAACTTTCCGAAATCCACTCCTAAACTCAATAAACGCTTTTCTTTGCGCGAGTGTAATGGTGGCTTAGGGCAGTAAAAATGGGAGATTCCTATCTGAATTTCGGTTTCTCTCTATGCTGACAAGGGCGACTCACAGGAAAGTTAGTCATCAGAGTAGTGATCCACATCCGATGAGTAGTACCGTGACATCTAGTGACACCAGTGTCAAATGAAAGTCATCTCTTTTTTGGTCACTTCTTGATGGAATTACAGTATTGTTAGATGGGAATCTCCCATTATTACTGCCCTAAGCCACCATTACGCTCGCGCAAATAAAAGCGTTTGTTGAGTTTAGGAGTGGATTTCGGAAGTTTTTAGTACTGTCATCGTTATTTTTGGAGGTTTTTACACCAGAATCGACTGTTAAATCGCATATACCAAACGTGTGTGCAACAGCCCCATTTCGGAGCATATTCACAGGGTTTTCTCACTTAACCTCAGCGCGTTGTAAAGCTAGGGTGCTAGCTCTGCGGCTCGCGTCCAACACAACACCACAGATATCTTAACATTTACTTTTTTTTTCAGCGTTACCTTTATCTCGAGGTAGAGAGGAAAGTATTTCGGATGGATTCCCTTTTAACACCGGGTAAACTAACTCAACAATTTGTTCGATCACGAACATGAACATGAAGATGATCATGATCATCGGGCAAGTCCATGATCTCGCGGACTCTCTGCTTGTCGAGATATTTGCCTATCTGATGCAGACGCAGGCGCTACCCAGAAGGTAGGAGTCACGAAGGAGCGCCTCTTATATTTACTATTTGCTCTATTGTTGAGATCTGGCGCGCTCTGGTACGTGTTCCGAGTGGAGGCTCCGCTAATTGCTCTTGACTCGATCTGAGCAAACGAGAGAATCTCACGAATTATTCCGTTCTTCCACGCCCGCGTAGGTACAATCCTCAAGTTGAATTTACTCGGAATCGTAGATTCACTCTCCGACGCGTGTGGGACTTAACTAAACAATATAGTTTTCGCTCTGAAGGGCGGTTGCATGGTTACAGGAATTTTCTCTGACGCTAGGAATTGGCATAGAATTATTTATAGAAAAGGCATCATCAAAGCATTCTATAGCTATCAGCAACCAGATAATTTTTTGGAAAAAGTTGGTTTCGGCTAAACGGTCTGTTGCTCACCTTTTTTATATTTCATTTTCTTAAAGTGCTAGGTGAAACGAACTTCCCGTATTTTTTATGATTTTTTTTTTTTTATTCTAGTTGCGTGAATTAAAACGATTTCCAAGTTACGAAAATTTCGAGCTATTTGAAAATGTTCGCGTAGGAAAATGACGACAGCGTAATAGTAAATATAGGACATCCGGTGACCGGTATTGGGAAGTAGTCCATTTGAGAGCCATTCAGTCCAGTAAAAAGTCTTGAATTTTAAGTAAATCATTCCATTTACAGTCCGTGCAAGTATGATTGTCTACATTCTGGGAACGCGAACTAATTAATCTACAATGGAGCTCTTGCGATTTTTTGCTACACTGGAATAAATAGTTGATTCTTGCATAAAAACCTGTAAAAATGACGATGAGTACACTAAAAAATCACGGAATTCACTCTCAGAGTCGAGCTTAATGGCGGTCCGACGCAGGTATTATGGGAGATTCCTATCTAAATTGAGACATACCTCTGTGTTTCCAAAGAGAAAGTGGCATATTAGATAGGAATCTCCCATGATACCTGCGTCGAACCGCCATTACGATCTTGCCATTTATGTAGTTATGTAGGTTTATTACTGAATTTTAAACTTTCTCAGTGTGAATTTCGTGATTTTTGCTGGTTTTTACATTAGAATGGAATATTCAATTGCTCACAGCTAAACTTTGCAAGAGCCCCATTGGAGACACTGGCGCGGACTTCTACTATTTTGCAATCGGCAGTTTTGCGCCAGTCCTGGCATTTTCTAATTCTTTTTGTGGTGACCCTCATATACAGGAAGTTATTGTTGTTTCTGTCGGGTTCCTCATGAAATTTTACTGTAAAATCAATTATGTCTATACCTTTATCGCAAAAGTGCGCAACAGACCCATTTCAACAATAACTTACGATAAATTGAAAGAAGCATTTCAACTGTAAACTACACAACTTTTTTAGCGTAAGAAAAGGGTCATTATGGCACAGGTCATGATTTGTTGACACCTAACTAACGACAAACTGTGAATGATTTTTTGACAAGAAGATTGCCCTTAAGGCCTTTTTTACATGCCTACGTAAGTGCAAGGGAGCCCATTGAGCCCATTTCATATTTGAGTATGATGATGCCTTGACGCTATCTTTCATACTTTTATAGGGAAGTTGGACTCCTTTGGTCTCAAGCTGTTTAACTTTAAAATGTGCGAAATGAGCTCTATAGACATGGGCATGCTGAGCACGATACCGATAGCGTAATTTCAAAGTTTTCTCGAGAAAGGGAAATATAGTCACCTTCCAAAAGCTCGAAGTGCAAACTTTCTAGAAATGCCTCCAAATTTGAAGAAGATGCCTTCAAATTCCCAAAAAAGGTTACTTTTTTCTAAAATTTGAAGCTTTGGAGGGGGTGCTACCCCCAAATCACGCCCCATGCTTGACTCACGTTTTGGGCTTCAAATCATGAACCGGTTGGATATTTCATAAAAAATCATGAACATCCGAGGCTGAAGTAGCGAATATGAGCCTGAAACCGATTGGAAGCGCAAATATTTTCTTATCGCAAGCGCCGTGTTTTAACGCCGGCGAGGTTCGGTGTTTGTTGTGGGCGGCCAACAAATTGTTCAAACTGAAATAAAACGTAAGGAGGCAGTCGATATCCACGAGCAAGTATGAGAAAATTAGGACGTTAAAATACTATGACTTTCAGAAGAAATGTTCCCTGGTCGAACTTCTAACTGTTAAATTTGTCCATGGTTTTCGATGGAGTGTACGATTTTTCAGGGCGCACCTACTCTAAAATGGGCACTTTGTTCAAAGTCCTTGAACACTCAAAAGTTCTCTAAATTGTTCAAAGCTTACCGGCTTTTTGGCCCCGTTCTTTCTTTTTGCAGGTCATTGTACTGAAATGTTTACTCTTTTAAATCTCGGCAACCTTTAAACAATTTTGCGGCTTTCAAGTGTTTAAAGAATAATCAGGACGCCTCTTTCAGAAAACGTCAGAAAGTATCGAAACTTCTTTTGGAAACAACTGGGAATTTTAACAATACGAATTTTGACCAGGGTACTTTCTTTTGAAAGCCACAGCACATTGAAGAAATATAAAGTTAATATTGTAAAAGTCGCGTTTTTCTCGAATTTCGGTACATCGCCATCCGAGGAACGCAAAAACGATTGATGCTAAAATGCCTCCATAGTCTATTAGAGTATTTTCCGCAAGAATCCTCCAAATAATCCACTGTGAACTCTCGGTTTTCTTCCAGGAAATGTCAAAGATAATTGTGATGAAAAAGGATACCCAGAAAATAAAAAAAAAAAAAAACAATTTGCTCGACTTCTTTTTGAGCTTTTTTTTATTTTTGGCTTTTCCTCTGTTGGCAGAAAACGGTCCTTTTAGACCTACGCATTCTCTACGGTCAGCCATTCATTAAAATTTCTAGAAACCAATACCTTTCATCGAAATGTTTATTTTATTTGGTTGCCTTAAATGTTTCAATGGTGCTTTCAATGGTACTCGTCAACGAAACATTATGTTACCTTGAAATCATCATCCTAATCACGTTACTCGAGACTTCTCGACAGTTCTTGTTTTCGCCGCAAACTCTATAAATCGTGTACAAGAACTTACACTACTGCAACGAAGTACTTTCATCAAAGGGACATCGACGCGCGAATAAATGTGCTCCACTTTGAAAGCCTTTTAAAGTCAGGTCGGAAAAGACTCGTCGCGTTTCACTGAAAAGTTCAAGGGCAACATTTATTTTCATGTATACGCTAGGTAAACGAGCGTCTTTCATCTGGAAGATCTCAGAAACATCACCGAACTAAAATAAGAATTCGGAAGGTTCTCAGGTAAGTGTGTTTTTCTGAAGAGCAAGAGCCGTGATGTGATACGTGGGCGCCGAACGAGTTGCTAACTATTCGTACATGGCGGGGATCCTTTTGCCTAACCACGGAATTGAAGGCGTTTATTAGCAGATCGAGATGCAGTTGTTGAATCAACGAGTACGAACAATGCGCTCTTCAAAGGATGTCCCTAAAGTACCGAAACTGGCGCTCTAACATCCCAACCAAATAAACTACAGCGAGGTCATCTGGTCTTGATTTTATTTGACCTAGGGTCCCTTTATACTACGAGAGTTGCGCCATGTCCAACGAACTATATCGATAGAGGGGGTCCATACATATTATAAGTCCTATCTCAAAGTGAGGCAGCATGAGCGATTTGAATTTGGTTTGTTTGTCTCACTTTTTTTTAATCTTAAATCAAAAATTGTAACTAATCCAGTGAGAAGTGATTCTAAACGAAAGTGCAAGTGTTTTATGAGTGGCTATCTGGACACAGACTTCTAATACAACTATCAAGGTGAGAAAAGTTTGCATATTTCTGTAACGTGCCAGTTTCTTTATCATACAAATCCTTACAGAGGAAACTGTTATATCGATTTCTGTGTCCTGATAGCCACTTTAAAACACTTGCACTTCCGTTTCTAACCGCAATTTCAAATGTATCTGTCACAATATTTTTTTTTAAAAAATTTAAAGGTTAAAAAAAGTGAGGCAATTAAACCGAGCCTGTGTGCAAAACGTCCATAAGAGATTTCGATCATGGCTGCCTCCATGCGCTGCCTCAGCATAACGTTCAATAAATCCTCTCTATCGCTATAGATCGTTGATTGCTCCACATTTTTTTTTTTTTTTTTTTTTTTTTTTTTTTTTTTTTTTTTTCCATTTTGAAGAAGAAGATGATGACTTACCGCAACTCTCCCAATGTGTATGTGGGGCTCTAATTTGACCGCAGCGCAACTCAAACTCGCAGTTTCAACTCATTTTCTTTTGATTGAGTTAACATTAAATCATTTGGTTAAAAACTGATGCCCCCCCCTCCATATTTTTGGTGTTTGAAGGAGTAGTTCAGAAAACTGACGACAGTCTAAAAATCAATTAAAGTTTTATCCCCGACGAGTTTTTTAACGAATATTTTCTCGCCGCTAATAACGAAGGACTAAGTTATCCGATGCAATCTTTTTCTCACCAACAACCAAAAACACTACTTATAAACATTATCATTGCCGTCTAACTCAATATGAGACCGATTACGCTCATTGGTTGATCACAGCGACGAAAACACATGTATCCCCAAGAGAACATATTCGGTATTCGTTAAAAAACTCGTAGAGGGTCTTATTTTATTTTTATTTTCAAATTGTGATAACTTCGTCAATTTTTCACCAAAGGTACTTTTCTTTTGCTCAATCGGAATTAAATGTATTGATCTATCAAACGCAATCAAGATCCCAATTAAGAACTATCAGATCTCTCGCTTGTTTAGTTTAGAAGTTACAGCATCGTAACTACTAACTAACATCACGTTGGCTGTAGTTATTTTCTAGTTGTGCCGAGGCACTTATTGGCCTAAAGTAAAAATAAATTGCAACGAAAAAAAAAAAATAATAGAAATAAAAAATAATCATATCGCAGTTTCGAAAATAGGTATATCTTCTTGGATGCGGGTATTTTTTTCTAGTCATCCAGCGATGTATCCGGACTCTCTCAACCGGTAGTCCGGCAACGTTGTATTTTTTCCATTTAAATCCGCGTAAAAGATCGAACTATTTGGTGTTGAGTGAACATCCTGTAGTTCGACCTATTTCGACTTAAATGGATGAACTACGACGTTGCCGAATTGCACGCTGTGTCGCTGCTCTGTTCCACTGTGTGTCGAAAATATCGTCCCACGCTCAACCTCAGAGGTGTTCCGCGAGTCCTTTGGCACGCCCTCCTCAATAAAGTTACTTGTCCCGAGTGCCCTATTATAAGCACGCAGAGAGGACCATTATCCTCCAACCAGGAGCATCTAAATTAAACCGAGAGATTCTTTGCGAAATGACGCGTCTATTAACGCTTCAAAAAATATTTTAGCTCTCGTGCTTTAAATT
Organism: Trialeurodes vaporariorum; assembly: GCA_011764245.1. Classification (NCBI taxonomy): domain Eukaryota; kingdom Metazoa; phylum Arthropoda; class Insecta; order Hemiptera; family Aleyrodidae; genus Trialeurodes; species Trialeurodes vaporariorum. The sequence continues at coordinate 52,730,171 of VMOF01000002.1, forward strand.
ACACACACTTATAAATAATCTCTCTCTCTCCCTCTCTCTCTCTCTCTCTCTCTCTCTCTCTCTCTCTCTCTCTCTCTCTCTTTTTTCTCGCTCGCTCGCTCCGTGAAAATCGTCTGAAGTTGTTCTTGCGAATCACCGATGTTTTGTTTGAAATAGGAACATGCATTCAGTGCTAGCGACGCTAGCGTCACGGTCATGACCAAGGAGCTGTAGCGATAGAGAGGATTTTTGGGAAGTTATGTTGTGGCAGCACGGAGGCACACTGAAAAAAAAAAAAAAAAAATCAGCTAAATTTAACTAATTTCAACTTAAAAGTATGGACACCACTTAAAACTGTTAGTTTGACTATTTGAATTAGTAAAATTAACTCCGTGCCATGTTAATTAACACGGTACGGAGTTAATTTTACTAATTCAAATAGTCAAACCAACAGTTTTAAGTGGTGTCCATACTTTTAAGTTGAAATTAGTTAAATTTAGCTGATTTTTTTTTCAGTGCAGCCATGATCGAAATCTCTTATGGACATTTTTCACGTAGGTTCGGTTTCTTTGACTCATTTTTCTTTTTTATGAACCTTTAAATTTAAAAAAAAAAAAAAATATTGTGACAAATACATTTGAAATTGCGGTTAGAAACGTAAGTGCAAGTGTTTTAGAGTGGCTATCTGGACACAGAAATCGATATAACTGTTTCCTCTGGAAGGATTTGTATGATAAAGAAACTGGCACGTTACAGAAATATGCAAACTTTTCTCACCTTGATAGTTGTATTAGAATTCTGTGTCCAGATAGTCACTCTTCAACACTTGCACTTTCGTTTAAAATCACTTTCCACTGGATTAATTATAATTTTTGATTTAAGGTTAAAAAAAAGTGAGGCAAACCAACGTAACATGTATGGTCTCCTCTATCTCTATAGCTCATTGGTCAAGACAAGAACTTTCGCTATCTCCTTCTTTTCTTCACTAAACCATTTACGTGTTTAGACGATGATAGACGACTGGTGAAATCATCGGTGAATGGGGCAGTTGCAATGGTCCGAAATGTTGTGTTTTTTATAAAGAAAATGAGAGTACTTGATGAGCTGAGAACAAAGATGCCTTTGGTTTCTAATTAAGTCTCATTGTTCCGAAGATGAGATTTTGGCCCAAAATACATTGTTTAAAATGGGAATTCCGCGTAGTGACGTCACTACACCCACGATTTTTTGCAACTTCACTCTAGTGTATCTTCAAAACCAGGGCACTTGGGAAAAAACCAAAGGCACCATTGTTCTTAGGTCATCAAGTACTATCATTTTCCTTATAAAAAACACAAAATTTCAGACCCTTGCAACTGCCCTATTGAAAAATACCATTTAATGTACTTGAAAGGGTAGCTCTAAGGGGTATCTGTAACTGTCTCTAATTTGACTTTTGCTTAGAAAAAAATTATATATAGTCAGCCGATTTTCAGTATTGATGTTGCTGCATCCCGGTGGTGGAGAGTTGAGTCTGACAGAGCACCAGTGAGCGCAACGGTTTGAACTGAAAGGTTCGGTGAGTGCCGCATTGCAAAGTAGTGTGTTTCTACCTAAATCGCCAAATTACTTCTTATCCTGAATAGAGAATAATATAATCTTTTCTCTTTTTTTTCTGCCGATGGTATCACTGTTTAATTTGGGAATTTTGGCAACCCTGTTGTATCAGTTATATACAGTGCTCGTCCGTAAAGCACGTAGCGCAGCCGAAGACAGCTTCATCTCTGGTGGCGACTTTAAGTAAATTTAAGTAAATTTGATTTCACCACCTGATGACGGGATAAAAGGGCTCCAACTAAGCACATTTTGTTTCGTTAATTTGCAACCTAATCACGCGCCGCGCCGCTGTAAACTCATTAAAAGCTGACATCATAAACGGAGAGTGGCTACATTTCGGAGACGATCCTCAAAAAGAACGTATCATCACAGCCTTTATTTGTTAGTAATTGTAATTTAAAGTTGAAAAATCAATTCATTTTTGAAGTAAAATTAATTAATTTCGTGACTGGACTAGGTGACTATCAGATGTTTGCTTGGTACGGAAATTACAGGTGCACTGTTTGAATCTCTGAATTATTTAAAGATTTAAAGATAGGAGTTTACGATGTCATAAGTGGATTTTAAAAGTGTTTAGTCAGTGTTCAAGTCCATCCTTGTTCCACATTGCTGCGGCAAAAATTTGCAAAAGACCCTTTGAGTGCTTTAAGTCACCGATTTGTCTACTCACTCGACAAATATTCTCCCCCTCCCCCCTCCCCCTCCCCACCCCTCCCCCTCCCCCTCTCCCCACTCCACCTCCACAGGGCTTTTAACTATATTGAAATGGAGTTCATGGACGATGCATAGCACGACTCCGTTTTGAGAAATCGCGTCCTTTAGATTGCATCCTGCTAAAAACGCCTTCAATCCTTTGGTTAGGCAAAAAGAGAGCCGTCGTGTACGAATAGTTAACTACCCGTCAAACTTGTTAAAACTCAACATCGAAACCTACACGGCACCGTTGTTGGCGTTGCACCAAACTACCCAGCAACATCTTGACGAGTTGCGCACAGAGAATTTCGACCTTATGCACGAGTTTCAATACATAGAATCCAATGTTGCCAGATTTCACGCTGTACTATTAATCGCAATACCACTGAAAACGCAAAGCTGCTGCACACTGTTGCTACAAGCGATTTAGTAGTCGATTCTGGTGTAAAAACCTCCAAGAATAACGATGGCAGCACTAACAACTTCCGAAATCCACTCCTAAACCCAATAAAAGCTTTTATTTGCGCGAGCGTGATGGTGGCTAAGGGCAGTAAAAATCGGAGATTCCTATCTTAATTTCGTCACTCTCTCGCTATGCTGACAAGGATGATTCACAGAGTATTTAGTCATCAGACTAAAGACCCACACCCGATGAATGGTACCGTGACACACCAGGTGATACCGATTTCAAATGAAAGTCGTCTTGGTCACTTCTTGATGGAGCTACAGTATTGTTACATGGGAATCTTCCATTATTGCTGCCCTAAGCCACCATTACGCTCGCTCCTATAAAAGCGTTTCTTGAGTTTAGGAGTGGTTTTCGGAAGTTTTTAGTGCTGCCATTATTATTTTTGGAGGTTTTTACACCAGAATCGACTATTAAATCGCTTACAGCAAAAGTGTGCAAACAGCCCCATCACTTATCTTCAAATTGTATTAATGAACAATTCCTCTTTTGAGGAGTTAATTTTTATGAAATATCACACTCTACTGGTAAATTCGAGTGCATTTACGAAGGGATTGGTGACTCAGGTCAGTGTAATATATATGTGTATAAAAACTTACCAATATATTGATTAATTTTGAAGGTCGTTGCTCAACAAATACTACCTCTTGATCCTTAAGGGGAGGTTGCGCCATTTCGCTTACTTCTTGCTCGGTCGAGTTGGGAATTGGCTCACCTTCGCTCCTAAATAAAAATACAGAAACAATAGAAACATCTTTAATGCATATTCAAAAGTCAGTCACGTAGCGTGCCATTCAGCAACGTTGCAGTTCATCTATTCAATCCCATGAAAAAGATCGAATTTTGGGTGTTCAGTGAGCACCTTTGCATTCGACCTTTTATATGGTTTAAATGGACGCAGTACAACGTTGCCAAATGGCGCACTGCGCCACTGATCAAAATTGCTGCACACTCATTCATGTGATCGTGGGTATTCCTCAGTTTTTCTACCCAAATAATGTAGAGTGATCTCGCTTTATGGTTATTTACACACTATACATACACTCTCATAAGAGTACTATCGACGAGCTGAAAACTGTTGCGAGATTTTTACGAGGTAAGTTTCGCCGCGGAACTTGAAAAAAATTGTTTGAACTCTCTCCCCCCTCCCCCCCCCCAATATAACTGTCGGGGGCTTTTGAAAGTATCAAAAATTAAAAATTGAGAGCCAATTCCCTATCTGACTATTTTGTTTCAAATCATTTGGCACAGTAAAGTTTTCGAGAAAAATGCCATATCCGGATGGTCTAGTACACTCTGTACAATATTACCATCAAGGGACTCTAAGCGACCATCACTGCCGCAGTTATGCGTGTGAGTGTGGGACTGATCTGCAGCGGCTTTCCTGTCCCACCCGCACTGGCCTCTCACCTGCAAGGTGTGAGGAGTAGGAAGAGTGGCCAAACCAGAACCTTGAAGGCGAAACTTAGCTTGTCAAAATCTCGTGGAAATCTTTAATTCGTTGATAGTACCATATCAAGCTCAAGTTGAAAAACACATTTTCTAGAATATCATATAGCACTCGGATATTCATAAATTTTATACACTGGCGGCGCGCGTTGGTCAACTTAGTGGAGAGGGGGGGACTTGAAGTTGATGCTTTTTTTTCTCTCTCTCTCCTCCTTATGAGGATAGTATCTATATATTCTGGTCTGATGTAGTTGTAATCAGGCCATTCATAACTGCTCCCCTCAAGATAAAAAAAAAAAAAACAAAAAACAAAACTAAACAAATAAAAAATTCCGCATGTTATAACACATCAACGCAAGTCTCTATTGAGATATTGAAGTCTAAGTACGAAGAAAATTTGAAAAGAGTCTAAAAAGCCCGGTTTTAGCCCGGACTTTCCGAAAAAAGTTGTGTGGGCTTGGGTTGGGAGCCCCCATCCCTTACGACGCGCCGCGTCGCCGCGCCAGTGAGTTTATAACAGCTGTGATTTGAGATAGGATATAGTTTCTACATATTCTCGTCTGATGGAGTTGTAATCAGGCCATTCATAACTGCTTTCGATTATCCATTTTGGCTGCTAGCCTAGATATTGTAAATTAGTATTAAAAGTTGGCATCACACTAGAGGATGACTACCCATGAGGTTATTCTATATTCTCTCTCTTTCCCTCCTCCTGAAGTTTCCATCGATTTTGATAGGATGGGTGGTGACGTTTGATCTAGAAAACCCCCTTTTTCGCTTGTAATGGTAAAGACTTAATAAAAATGCAAAGGTCAGACAGCTGTGAGCCTACGTCATACGTTTTTCTATGGAAAACTTCCCAAAAGATCCATTTTTTATCATTGCAAACAGAGAACACTACTGCTGTAAACAACAGAAATTGTGACGGGCCTGTAAAATTAAACTAGAGGTCTATGGTGGTCTCGCTTCGATGCTATTCTAAATATCCACCTGCTATTACATCAAATTTGAAAAAAGTGAAATTCGAGATGAAAGGCTGAAAATTTTGTCCAGGAATAGAATAAGCAAATCGCAGTCATTAACCGAATTTCGTGTTTGATTTTGTGATCTGCAAAAACTTGGCCTCTTGAATCAATCTGCCGATACTGTATAAATTACGGTAGCTTTAAAATATGATTAAAACAAACAAAAAAAAAAAAAAAAAAAAAAAAAAAAAAAAAAAAAAAACAACGGATGGTCAGAAATATGTATAAAAAACAAAAATCCGTTTTTAACATATCTCAACGGATAGAATGAGTGTACTAAATTTCATATAATTCTGAGGGGGTCGGATCAAGAATCACTTTTTCTTGGTATGAATTGGCATGAACGGACCCCTTAAAAAGTCACATACAATTCCTGACATTTTTTTTTTTTTTACACTTTACTGGCACTATTGTTTTTTTTTCCAAGGCTTTTGTGGAGCAGTCCGTGAAAGTCAAGTTTCCAAGTTCAGCTCACTCGCTGGATCGACTCAAAATAGCGAACATCGGGTCAATTTGACCCATATTAATAATTAATCTAAGAAGGGTTAAAGTTAATAAAATGCAAGATTATTTCGCTTGCTGAAAGCGTCCAAAAATGAGGTCTCAAGTAGGATTTTTTATCTTTATTAATGAACAAAAGCCCATTTTCTCTCTGACCCTGCTCTTTTTCGGTCGGCCCATGACCCACCTGTGAGAAAAACTCATATAAAGGTTTAAATCCCTTGATAATCATTCCCTCTCGGTTCCCTAAACTTTTTCCTGCCGAGAATATGAAGTGCGCAAAACTCGACCACTCTGAGTTTTCCCTCGGTTCGTCCTCTGAAATGAAATGAAATTAACAAAGAACATTACGAACTGCCTTCTGTCATATTTGCATATCCAATAGCATTAAACACCACCCTGTATACTGAAACACCCACTATGTATCATTTTTTCCTCACTCTCTGCCATTTTTCTCCTTAGTTTTTAATTTTTTAATGTTTTTTTAAATAAATAAAAAGCATCCAAGATATTTCAAGAACCGCTCTCTAGTGAGCATTACCTACTCCTCAAACCTTGGTAAAAATGGTCCGTACTGGTCCATAACCAATTTTCCACATGGTATGGATTTGTATGTACCCTTTTGGATGTGTATGGATATCGCATAGATCTGTATGGATGCGCGAGTAGATATTCACACAGATTCATAAGGTATCCATACATATATCCATATAGTTACGTGTATATCTACAATCTACATACACGAGTATGAATGCGTAAAATAGGGTTGAGCCCTTATTTCCTGGACTTGTATTTTAAACAATTTAGTGGAGCTCTTGCAAACTTTTGCTACAGGAGATTGAAGCGAGTTGATTCTTGCATAAAAACCTGTAAACCGACGATGAGTACACTAAAAAATCACGAAATTCACTCTCAGAATTGGGCTTAATGGCGGAGAGACGCAAGTATCATGGGAAATTGAGCTAGCTATCTAATTTGAGACGTATATCTCTGAGAATCTGTAGAGAAAGTGACAAATTAGACAGGAATCTCTCATAATACTTGCGTTGAACCGCCATTAAGATCTAGCCGTTGTAGCAGTTTTGTGAGTTTATTACTGAATTGCAGACTTTTGCAGTGTGATTTTCGTGGTTTACGCTGGTTTTTGCATCAGATTGGACTACTCATTTCCTCCCATTTTTAGCACAAGAGTCTGCAAAGTGTATCTAGTGACAATGGGTATATTGCAAACTTTTTATTACTGAATTGCAGACTTTTTCAGTGTGATTTTCGTGGTTTACGCTGGTTTTTGCATCAGATTGGACTACTCATTTCCTCACAGCAAAAGTTTGCAAGAGCCCCATTTTTAGCACGAGAGTCTGCAAAGTGTATCTAGTGACAATGGGTATATTGCAAACTTTTGCTACACCGTTATGGAAGGTCAATTTCAGTGTATAATCGCGTAAAAATCACATTAGAAGCATCGGAAAGTCTGAAAATCCATTCGCAGATTCCTCGATAACTGCGTTTAGCAAAATTCAAAGATGGGGGTCAAATGAGCGGGTAAGAATGGGGGAGTCCCATCTAATTGCAGTTTTTCCTTTGATGAATCACATTTTTTGGCATAGAAGCTGGGTCATCATCAGATGGGGCGAAAATTACGATGAGCTCATTAAAAAACTACACAGTTTAATCACAGACCCACAAAATGACTTTAAAGTTTAAGGCGTATAGCGGAACTACGCAGGTACTTACAATAGAAGATTCCATATCTACTCATAATTTGAGAATTTCCTCTGTTTGTTTCTATAGAGAGTGATAAATTAGATAAGAAACACACACCCAGGAAAGTCCCAAATTAGATAGGAATCTCCCGTGGTACCTGCATAACTCCGCCATTGCGCATTAAACTTCAAAGTAATTTTGTGAGTCTGTGAGTGAATTTCGTGGTTTTTTGTGTAGGTACTCATCGACATTTCGCTATTTTATATGCAGAAATTAACTACCTAGTTAATTAATATAAGTCGCAAAAGTTAGCTATAAAGTCCCATTGCAGAAAGTAATCGTCAGTTCAACTTTGGTATTCGAGTTCCAACTTGCCCAACTCTGACTTGTAGTTATCTTCCTGCTGATGATAAGGCCCAGGCCTTTCGTATGAAAATAACAACGATGCCACCTAGCGATAAAGAGGCTGACACATGTTATAAAGTCCTATCTCAAAGTGAGGCAACATGGGCGATCTGATTCTGGTTTCTTTGCCTCATATTTTTTAACCTTTAATAAAAAATGTATTTAATTCAGTGGAAATTGGTTTTAAAAAGAAGTGCTATGGCTTTAGAGTGGCTATCTGGACACAGATTTCCAATACAACTATCCTGGGTGAGAAAATTTTGCTTGTTTCCGTTTTGTGTCATTTTCTGCATCTTGCAAATCCTTCCAGAAGAAACGGTTATTTCGATTTCTGTGTCCTGATTGCCACTCTAAAACACTTTCTCTTTTGTTTATAACCAATTTCAAATGTGTTCGTCTCAATTTTTTTTAAGAAAAAAAAAAAAAATTTAAAGGTTTTGAATAAAGTGAGGCAAACAAACCGAGTGTGTGTGAAAAACATCCATAAGAGATTTCGATCATGGCTACCTCCGTGATGCCTCAAAATAACGTCCCACAGATCCTCTGTATAGCTATAGCTCATCGTTGGTTTGCCTCATACTTTTTAACCTTAGATAAAAAATGTAATTAATCTAGTGGAAATTATAGTTTTTTTAAAAAAAGTGAATGTGTTTTAGAGCGGCTATCTGGACACTTAATTCTCATACAACGTACAACTATCCTGGTGAGAGAATTGTGCATAGGTATTTCTGTTATGTGTCAGTTTCTTCATCGGAAAAATCCTTTCAGAAACAACAGTTTTATCGATTTCTGTGTCCAGATAGCCACTATCAAACACTTGCACAGTTTTAAATGTAGGTATTTGTCACACTTTTTTTTTTTTTTTTTTTTTTTTTTTTTTTTTTTTTTTTTTTTTTAAAATTTAATTTAAAGGTTCAAAAAGTGAGGCAAACGAACCGAGCCTGCAGGCTAATCATGAACGATCGTATATCGTAATGCTATTGAGTCGATGATCGAATACGTGTTATTCTTATGGGTGGTGTCATAACGATAGGATGCATTCCGATTTAAACCCTCCCATCTCTACTACGGAAATTCTCCGATAGCCTCAGGAGTCATCGGCGAATTTCCGTAGAGATGGGAGGGGTTTCTATCGGAATCGGAATGAAACCTATCGGAATGGCACCGTCCATGAAATAACATGTACTCGATCATTGCCTCGGTAGCATTCCGATTCGATCGTTCATAATTAATCAGCTTGCTGTGTGAAAAACTGGAGTCCCTGTAAGTAGAGAGTTACGACAAGTGAAACCATGGCATATTTGTTTACATTCTGAAGGCCGTTGTTGTGTTTGAGTCCACTGAAAAGATTACTGTGCCGCAGAGTTTCTAACAGTGTAATCTTTTATTGCTTTTGTTGATCGACATTTATTTATACGCTTTTAAAGGTTCTTTTGAGAAATATAGACATTCTTGAGGCGCATCATGATTAAAATTATAACAACTTCCTCCACAATTGACTTTTTTTCCCGCAAAATACCGTTGGACCCCTTCGTTTGTAAACAAGAGTATGTAAACAAATGTGCAAAAACGCATCCAATGGCGGCTTCCATAGAGCCTAAAACTCTTTAACCAATCAGGGGTTGACTACCCTCTTGTCTTAACTCTCTACACATAAGGACTCTATGGAAAACGTCAATGAGAGATTTCCATAATGGATGCCTCCTTGCTCCTCAACATCACACCCTACAAACCCTCTCTTTCGCTATGGCTTGTTGAAAAAATAATTATTACCTGCTCAGATTTTCCTCGGTGAATCTAAATGGGACGCGTGCCCTGGCGAGCCTTTGAAGAGCTTGCAAGCTAAATTTGTTCGGAGCCCAAGCTTGATCAGCGAGTAGTTTCTCGTCGAGGCGTGTCAAGGCGAGAGCAGGGGACCTCCTAGTCTTCTGAGCTCCCTCCGTTAGAAGTTTCGCAATGAGCCAATTGTCATAGTTCAAATCCTCATTCCCTGTCCCACTTCGCTTCCCATGGGCTGCGAGAGAAAATTAGAAACACAAAATAAAAGAAAAGGAAGTATGAGATGAGATTTCAGGTATTTTTACGTGGTTATAGGAACATTCGACCGATGATGTTCGTTCGAATTACGATCGGCCTAAAATATCATGTCCAATAACTAATGTCCTATGCGCATTTTAAACCAATTCGTTTTAATGACCAGCTTATGTCCAAAAATAGAAATGGAAACATACTTAATCCACAACCACTATTTAGGTAGACACAGTTATTTACCTATCGAAATTTGTCACACAATTTGTTTGAATCATATGCCTACTCATACCTAAGCTTGGAGTTCAATACAAGGTTGGATTAGATGAGGATGTAGGATTTTTTTTTTTTTTTTTTTTTTTTTTTTAAGGAAGACTAATTTATAGCTTCATGCATCCTAATTGAATGGTTTATCGGGTTTGCAGTTGCTTTTCCCTTTAAATTTGTTCACTATTTTTAATTTTTAAAAATTTTATTCTAAAAGTAATTGAGGTGGATTTCAGTAGTAATTAGACGTGCCGAATTAAATGAGTCTAACGTTTTTATATGGACAAAAATTCTTTCGTATTATTAACAGATTGATCTCATTAATATCGTATGCCTGATTACCGCTAAAACCCAGCTTGATTATCTACTGTTGAAAAGGAATCGGAAAACGATCAATCGCTTAACATTTGCTTAACTCTAATAGTAGATTTCACTCAGCACTGCAATCACGAAGATTAGATTGTATCCTGCTGAAACGCCTTCAATTCTTTGTTCAGGCAAAAATAGAACCGTCGTGTACGAACAGTTAACTACCGATCAAATTTTGTCAAAACTTATTTGCCTCTATTATCTGCAATCAGCAACTTTTAGCACGTGTAGGAAAACCTTCAAAATCCACGTAGAAAAAGTATGTAAAAGACCCATTGAACTATTCGATAGCACTAAACCAAAGTATGAAACAAAATACGATTGCCCCCACTAGCTCTCGCGTGTATTTTTTGTGGGTAGATAAAAACATCGGGCCTGTCGGCCAATCAGCCGCGGCATCGGCCTTGCCTTACCCCGTGATCCGTTCAGTCATTTATTTAGAAACCTATTTTGTATCAATAATAACTAATTCCACTTAAAATTGAACGAACTGCATCAAGTGAGCCATTTATAGTTCATCCATCATTTAATTCACAAACATGATACAAAAAAGTGGGTATGTTTGAATATAACTTACCACCCCAACAGGAGTGCCCATAGTTCAAGCAAGATCCTAGAAACAAACACAAAATAATTAAATTAGCCAGTAGTTTGAAAAAAAAAAAAAAAAAAAAAAAAAAAATTAAATTAATTGTAAAAAATAAAACTGTGCCTTTGGCAATGCTCGGCGAGTAATTCCAAATGTTACACAGCGGATGATAATGCGAAACGCACGGTCGCACAAAAATGCCTTCTCATCTAGAGTCGGAAGTTGAAAAAAAAAAAAAAAAAACCCTGGTAAAAAAAAACCTCAGAGAACCTCAGAAAATCCTGAGGGCACCCTCAGGATTTCTGAGGGCCTCTGAGGTTTTCTGAGGGTACCCACAGAATCTTTGAGGGCGCCCACAGAATCGTTGAGGGCGCCCACAGATTCTTTGAGGCCGCCCACAGAATCTTTGAGGGCACCCACAGAGCACTTGAGGGCGACCACAGAGCGCTTGTGGGTGACCACAGAGCACCTTGAGGGCGACCACAGAGCGCTTCAAGGGCGACCACAGAGCACCTTGAGGGCGACCACAGAGCGCCTTGAGGGTGAACGCAGAACGCTTGAGGACGCCCACAGAGCATCCCGAATCTTTTGAGGGGCCCTTACAACTTTAGAAATTCTGATCAGAAATCTTCGAGGGTGAGTTTAAATCATTTTGAAGACGACCGGTACCAGTGGCGCCATTTGGGGGATTGCCCCCCCCCCCCAAGGATTTTCAATGTGGCCGAAAAATCTAGTCAAAGATTTTTTTTTGAAGATGCACGTCAAAAAAAAAAAAAAAAGGTCATCCAAATTTTTGGAGGGCCTCCAACCCCCCCCCCCCCCCAAGGAAAATCTGAATGGCGCCCCTGATCGGAATAACATTTTTACAGGACAACAAACTCGCACTCAGACTTTCGAATCTCAAATGTTTTAGAGGTTATTTTCAATATAGTAACTCGTGCATTTCGGCAACATTGTTTTTATTCCATGTAATATGATTCCATGAAAAACAATCGATTGCTTACCATGTATTCAAATGGAGGTAAAACATTTTTGCCACACATGGCACAAAGCCACCACTGGTTAAGTAATTAATATTAATAATAATAAAAAAAAATCCATGGGTTTTTTCAATGTTTTTGCTTGAGCATGTTCTTTAGGGCCTATAGGTCAGAAAAAAATCCAAAAATTAGTTTTTTCATCGGCTGGATCTATTTTGGCACAAAGAGGGTTAAAAGTTCAAGATGAAACAAATTCCTGATTAAACCAATGCATTGAGCGAGAAATTTTCATATTTATTAGATATACATATTATTATTATTTTCCTTTTAAATCAATTAAAACCTATAGTTGTTAAAAATCAAATAAATATTTTTTGAGGTTAATGTTATTCCACTGAACAAGTAATTCATGTACTAAAGTCCGGGCCCTTACTCATTAGAAGGTTAAAATAAATTAAATTATCTACTACAAACGAAATTTTTCTAAGTCCCATTATAAAAACCTAAAAAACCTTAGCTGCAAAAAAAAATATCTCGGCCCTCAAAAAAGTCTGAGCGTAATTTGAAAATAAGGGCTCCAAGGGCATCCTCAGGAATCTTGAGGGAATGCTCTCAAAAGTTCCTGAGGGCACCCTCAGAGAATCCTGAGGGCACCCTCAGGGAATCCTGAGGGCACCCGCAATATTATTATATTGAGAAATTCTCGCCCATCTGTCATCGCGGGCAGTGTAGCCTAGTGGTAAAGTGCTGGACTACCAATCGGGAGGTCGTGGGTTCGAACCCCACCACGGGCAAAGTTTCTGTTCAGACTTCAACTTCTACGGCTTGACAAAAGGTGTAAAATACATTACCTTCGTGATAGGATCAAGAATTTCTACAGAAAACTCGACTAAATTTAGTTTTTTAGTTACACAGAAATACTTGATGGCCTTCCCTCAGGACCTCAGGACCTCAGAAGTCTGAGGGTAATTGGAACATGAGGTCCTGAGGGCACCCTCAGAAATTCCTGAGGGTGCCCACAGAAATTCCTGAGGGTGCCCACAGAAATTCCTGAGGGTGCCCACAGAAATTCCTGAGGGTGCCCACAGAAATTCCTGAGGGTGCCCTCAGAAATCCTGTGGGTGCCCTCAGGACCTCTTGTTCCAATTACCCTCAGACATCTCTGAGGTCCTGAGGTTTTTTTTTACCAGGGAAAAAAAAAATCCAACAATTAATTAAGCGGCTTCATCTAAAAAGGGGGCAAATGCTATTGATACGGTCCGATGTGGTTGGTCTCTTTTTGCACAAATTCGTCCAATTAGTCTTCATTTATTCTTCTGCTTCATTTTTATTCATTTACTAAGTTGTTGTTGGGAACATGCTTGTTGACCCTGTTCGCTGGTCCTCCACAACCGGGTGATTTCAAAGGAATCGATAGCGACGAATAAATGCAGACGAAATGGACGGACGTATGATGTATTTCTGTTTAAGGGGGTACCCTCTGCCCAAAATAAATTGATTTTTCCGGATTTTTTTTTTTTTTTAACTTTTCTCACAGAAGATTTTCTGCTGAAGAAAATGATTTATATATAGGATTTTGTCAAAAATCAATTGCCTTTTGATGAAATCCTATACCATGTAATAAGTACTATGAGGGAGTATGCCCTTTGTTTACATTCTAACCAAACATTATAAATCGTCGTCATCCGCGGTCTTCTTTTGGTGCTCGTGGTTCATCGATGCAGGGTTGATTCGCCCTTTCAACCGCCATCTTAGGCTTTCCTCAAATGTCTTTTTTGGAATTATGAGTAAATTTTGAGACTATTTGATGCCCTCAATATGATTTTCATGGAATTTTACACCTGCATCAACCCCTCCATCTTGCTATAGCAAAAGTATGGAACAGACCTATTGTCCCATTGGTTTTTTGGGAACAGGTACACGTGATGGATTTAGGGGCATCAGCGCGGCGTGTAAGAGAGGGGCAAAAGGGGGCCGATACGAGGGTCCCTAGAAATAAAAGAAGAGGGAAAATATTTATGAAAGAAAGGTAGAAAGAAAAGTTAAACTGAGCTTCTACGCTGAAAGATAGTTCGGGGTGTTTTTTGACAACCCCCCTCCCCCACTCTCTCCCAAGTCACATACGTCGGTCAAATACTTCAGGCCTATAACGGTAAGCAGATGGGTAAATTTTGTTCAAATTATTATGAAATGGGGGGGGGATTATGCTTTTCATAGGGGTTCGCGAGCAGACCTCCTCTTCATAGGTATACAACGTTGGTCAAATAGAGTTCGTTTCAGAAGTGAAGCTCACCTAGACCGATAATTTTTGGCGAATTTTCAATTTTTATTCCACCAAATCAAAACAAAAATTGCCTGTTGCTATGACTTTTTAATTTTACTTAAGCGTTCCTTTAGTGAAAAGCCAACTTTCAAAGATCAAACTAATTTTCATTCATTATTATTATGTATTATGAGAAATAACGTTTTATAAAATTCCAAACACTATCGGTCTAGGTTCACTTACAATGGGGCAGTTGCAAGGGTCTGAAATTGTGTGTTTTTTATAGAAAAAATGATAGTAATTGATGAGCTAAGAACCATAGTGCCTTTGATTTTTTTCTAAATGTCCCGGTTTAGGAGATACACGCGTGTAAAGTTGTAAATGATCGTGTGCGTAATTTTTATCCACTAATAAACAATGTATTTTGGGCCAAAATCTCATCTCCGGAACAATGGTCCTTCATTAGAAACCAAAGGCATCTCGTTCTCAACTCATCAAGTATAATAATTCCATTTTCCTTCTAAAAAACACGACATTTTAGACCCTTGCAATTGCCCCATTCTGAAATAACCTCTATCTCTGTATCGAGAGGGTTAATTAAACGGCGGCCACGGTTATTTAATTAATTTTTAATTCAGAATTTTGAAATAAAAATAATAATTTTAGAATTCGCATAACCTCTCAGAATTTGTCCTGCAAAAATCAACGAATATTAGAGCTACTCACGAAATGAAGGAGGGGGATTGGTGAGACATCGAGGCTCATATTACTAAGTCAAAAACTCCAAAAGTAGCCTTTCAGTTTTAAAGCATGTGGTTCCTCTCTAATGGATCATCTCAGGTCGGCAGGGAAGAAAGTCTCTTAACAATGAGCTAATTTTAAGAACACCGACTGGAAATAAAGAGTTTCCAGAGAGTTGACAAAAGTAGCCGAGCGCCGGAAAATGTCTTTGGCTTTGAGTACTATAAGGATAGCGAAGGAAAGGGTTTCGGTCGCTAACGTTATTTTCCTTTTAGACATCCTCCAACAGACTTGTCGACGTTTTTATGACATCTTTCCCCTTAGTCTACCTTCCTCTCTATCCCCCCCTCTCTCTCTCTCACTTTCTCTCTCTCCCTCTGTCTCTCCCTTCTTTTCTTTAGAACAGGGCGCTTAGCCATACATTCATCAGGCATTAATTTCATCCTCTGGTTCGCCGGTAAATTTTCGCAAAGAAGACGGCCGATTTTGCCGTTCGAACCACCACTCAGTGAAGATATCGCGAGTTAGACTATAGTGAAAATAAGGCCCACGATTTCATGGTATTTTTTTTTAAATCTTAAAACCCATAACATCCTGAATTATTTCAACTTTTTTCAACCATTTTCATAAACAATCCTTAATGAAGAAACCCCCAACCTTTAAACAAAATTGTTAGTAATTCTAGAATGTTAAAAAATGGTTGATGTCAAATGACATTTAATCTGTAACATCTGATTGTCAACCAAATACCCTCTAATTTGAATACCCCCAAAAATGAAAACTACCCTCTCCTGTAGCCATATGGCCTCGCTAGGATGTTATAGGGTTCATAAACTCCTGATTTGTTGTTTTTGTTTTTTGTTTTTTTTTTTTTAACTGTTTTCATCAACAACCCTTATAATAAAGTAACCCACAAGACTTAAAAAAAGTTGTTTGCAATTCTAGAATGCCCAGAAAAGGCTGATGTCAAATAACATTTAATCTATAACATCTGATTTTCAATCTAGTAACCTAATTTAAATACCCCCAAAAATGAAAACTACCCTCCACTGTAGCCATATAGCTACGCTAGGATGTTAAGGCTTCCCGAGTGGGGTCCCACCATTTGCAGCTCGTGAATAACGGTTCTATCGATTTAATCTCCATATAAATGAATGCGAACGGAAAAGAATCGATTAATCAGAATGTGTTATTATACAATATACGCGTATAAGATATCCATTCTTTTGCATTTGTTCGACTGGTAGAGAAACGATATCGATTATTTACCAGCTACCACTGACTTAGAAGTAGGAATCGATATCTCCTCCGTTTTATACGTATGATTCTCAGGGATCTCTAGTACATCGATACTTTGGCTTAAGTTTGAATGGGATGACTATTGAAGCACGAAAATAAGGCTCTGATCTTTAATCTTTTTTTAATTGGTACCTAAAACCATCACTGGCTTTAAAAAACTGTCGGATATTTAATTTACGGAGGTGAGTCCACCAATTGAGAAAATATTACAGATTAGAGTGAACTGAGAAATCTTTTCTCAATCGGTGGAATTATTCTTGAATTGAAAAATACCCTAAAATATACACGACACGGTGCGGCAGCTTTGGTTAGAATTCTACTGGTTAATGTTTATCTATCGATCAGAATCAGGAAAATAAGTCTTTTATATTCAAAGACGATATTAACCCTTTACAGACTAGGTTTGATCAAAAGAACGCCACTCCTCCGTGAATATAGGGAGGGTAGTTATCTGTTCGTACTCGGGGGAGTTGGAATTGCATATACGACAAATTGAAGGCGCCCGAACGAAACATTATCTTGTAAGTGTCAACTTCCAGAATCGCGTTTATTCTGAATCGCTAAATACAGGAGCAATGTGAAATAGACTAGAGGAGAAAAACGAGAAAACTCGCGCTTGGCCCAAGGTTATAGATTAAAGAGGTATGCTCATCTGACTTCGCGCCACAAATTCAGTGGCGCGCATAGTTCAAAATCACTGCAGGCAAGATGGCCGACAAAAGCAGAAAACTTATACTCTTTGCAGGAAACATTGGGCTGCCCTCTGCAGGAAAGCAGAAAACAACCCAATGTTTTCTACGAAGAGTATATGTTTTCTGCTTTTGTCGGCCATCTTGCCTGCAATGATTTTGAACTGCGCGCCGCTGAATTTGTGGAGCGAAATCAGATGAGCATACCTCTTTAATCTATAACCTTGGGTTTGGCCCATAAGAGGTTAACGCGTCAAATTTTCTTGTGCAATAAAAAGTTCCAACTTTGAAAACTCTTGCCCGCAGCGAGTGGGTGGAGATGGGGAGAAGTCCGAAGTATGTTCATATTATTATTGCCATTTGAATTGTAAAATAAGAGATCGGATCGCACAAATGAAGTTTGGGCAGATCTCTACTTCTCCGGGGCGAATTTTCGAAGAAAAGAAAATCTGTGATTCATAAATCAAAAGACCGAAAAAGAGAGGTCACCGTAGCTTCAAGGCACCCTATACCCGCATTTACCTCTTTTAATACGACTCAAGCTATAGAATCTTTCAAACATTATTTTGTCCAACTTTTATTCGTCTCCAACGCAGTGGATTTTGTTTCAAATGTGAAGGACGGATCGACGTCATGCAACCTTTAAAATATTCGGCCCTTCTTAGATGAAGGTATAGTTATAGTATCGGCGACAGAAGTCGCGCCTACAAAATGCCCTCTAGGCAATACACCGTACTCATACGTTTCCATTCATTTCCCTTGAACTTGGGTGCGTGTACACTGTACAACTTGTTGCTTCAACGACAGTGGGGCTTTGCAAACTTTTGCTACAGGGGATTGAAGAGTTGACTCTCGCACAAAAAAACCTGTAAAAATGACAATGAGCTCACTAAAAAATCACAAAATTAACTCTCAGAATCAGGCTCAATGGCGGAGAGACGCGGGTATCATGGGAGATTCCCATCTAAATTGAGAGATATCTGTGTTACCATAGAGAAAGTGAAATAATAGACAGTTGAATCTCTCATGATACCTGCGTTGAGCCGCCATTACGAACTTGCCTTCATAGCAGTTATCTGAGTTTATTACTGAACCTTAGACTCCCTTTAGTGTGGTTTTCGTGATTTTCGCTGGTTTTTACAGCAGATTGGACTATCCATTTGCTCGTAGTAAAATTTTGCAAGAGCCCCATTTCCAAGCGCAACTGCCTTTATTTCTGTCGCCAATAATTCGTGTCTCTAGCGCGGCGCAAAGTGGATCGAGCCAATGGGAGAGGTCAGACATGGCGTGGTGACTTTAAATGCGTATATCTTTGTGATAACGCAACGCAAAAGTTTGAAAGCGGTTTCAGCGGTCTTAATATAAAAATTTCCTACTAGAATCACGCTGCATAGTTGGGTTTTTAACTACAAAATCATTCAAATTTGCATTTTTAGTCATATATCCTATGACCGACTCCTACCGTTGACTCACGTATCTACTTAGGTGGAGTATTAATATTCAAAATAATTAAATTAATAATAATTAGTATTAATATTCAAATTTGAATGGAGCTCTTGCAAGGTTTGGCTACAGTCAAATGGACTATCACTGACAGTGTAAAAAGCTGCGAGAATAACGGCGAGACCACTAAAAAAGTCTAAAACGTAACTTGAAGTTTCGGGTGCATATACGCACCAACCTCGGATTCGCACCCCCAAACAAACAGCTGCCATCTTGCTTGTTGACAATCGTGAATCTGAGAATAAACTTTCACTTGATGTTCACACAACAAAAACACGACTAGATGAATAAACTATAGTTACGCAATGTCCGTTTCAGTCAGCCGTTCTCCTTTCGGAAGGTTCGTAGCGGCGATGCATTGATATACGTGAATTACGGTGACTGTCAACAAGGCGCAGCTGTTTGTTTGGGGTGCGAATTCGGGGTTGGTGCATATACATGCAAGGGTGGCCACCCAAAACTTGTTATCAAAATTAAAATTAGAGAATAAGTTGCTAGTGTATAAAGTTATCTTAAAGCCCGTATGGACTTACGGCATCCAATTAGGGGGGGGGGGGGGGGTGCGGCCGAATCGAATATAGGTGTAGTTGAAAGGTCTCAAAGTAAAACTCTTAGAGTGATTGTTAATGCACCATGGTATGTTACTAATAAGAACATACGAGAAATCCTACATATTAAAACAATAAGAGAAGAAATTCGCAAATTAAGTAAGAAGTATGAGAACAGGTTAGAAAAACACTCTAATTCACCAGTCATAAACTTACTTGATAATATTAATGAAACCAGACGGCTCAAACGATTTAAGCCCCTGGACTTGCCACTACAATTTACCTAACTTTATGAAATAATAAAAAATTAAAATAAAATAAATTGTTAATAAAAACAAAGAACCTGCACAATGTGTGCATCTGTAAAAAAGTAGGACTCTTAATGGAGAGTACCACACTCATGTGATGATTATAAATATGAACTAATTTTCTCATAGCATTGTATAGAATAGCTGATTGTTAATAATGGACAAATAAAAGAAGAAGAAGAAAAAAAATGTACATGCAAGGGTGGTGGGTGGCCACCCAAAACTTCAAGTTAAGTTTTCTCTACAAGGAGTGAGTTTTAGACTTTTTTTAATGATATCATCGTTATTTTCGCAGCATTTCACACTATAGTTGATAGTCCATAATTTGCCTGTAGCAAAACCTTGCAAGAGCTCCATTGGGTAGCGATAGATAGACGTGAGTTAGAAAGTAGTTTTTATTCGTACGCGACTCTACCGTTTTAGTCTATCTTTAAAAATGAAGGAGCATCCATGAAAGTAAGACTAATCGGTCGATTTGCGGGAAATCTGGGGTTGCACGGGTGGAGTATTTGAATCAGATACCTCCACCTCGATCAAGTTGAAACACGCAAATTAATATTTAAAATCAACCGATGCCTTGAATCTGCACCGCTGACCAATCAGAAGTATAAGTATTCATAAAAAAGGAGATTATTTATTCTGGTTCACTTTTCGCCAACTTGATCGGGCCCCTGGAGCTACGCGTCGACATTACAAGGTCAACGTATGACTCCTCTCCATCTTTTTTTCCGTTCACCATTCTCTCTATTTCCAATGGGGCTGTTGCACTTTTTTGCTGCAAGCAATTTAATAGTCGATTCTGGTGTAAAAACCTCCAAAAATAACGATGACAGCACTAACATTTTCCGAAATCCACTCCTAAACTCAATAAGCACTTTTAATTGCTCGGGCGTAATGGTGGCTGAGGGCAGTAATAATGGGAGATTCTCATCTAACAATACTGTAACCTCCATCAAGAAGTTACCAATAAGAGACGACTCTCATTTGACACTGGTGTCACTAGGTGTCCCGTTACCATTCATTGGATGTGGATCACTATTCTGCGGTGACTAATTACTCTGCGAATCATCCTTGTCAGCATTGAGAGAGTGACAAAATTAAGATAGGAATATCCCATTATTACTGCCCTCAAGCCACCATGACGATCGCGCAAATAACAGCGTTTATTGAGTTTAGGAGTAAATTTCGGAAGTTTTTAGTGCCGCTATCGTTATTTGTCGAGGTTTTTACACCAGAAGCGACTATTAGAATCGCTTGAAGCAATTGTTTCTTTTTCCCTCCCTTTTTTTCCTTTTTATTCTTCTCATGGCCCGGTCGACCCAAATTGGGTCGCAGCGAACCACCAGGTGATTTCCTGGTTTCCCACTGCGTCAGTCCACCTCTGCCCGAACGCGTTTTCTATTATAGGCACTATGGTTTTCAAAAGAGAGTATCCCGATAGTAAATTTCATTATTTCATTTCTTGACCAGTTTAAGTCATTTTTCGGTGTTCATATGCGTATTTAAGAGTCTCACAGTATTGCCATTTGTGATATTATGCCTCGAAAAATTTATAGCAATGGAAAATAAAAGAAAAAGTAACCAAGAACAATTTCGATGAGAGGACTTTCTTTTCAAAGTCATAGTACATCACCCAAATTTCATAACGACAAATCAAAATAAGATATACGTATAGTCGTATAATTCTATACGCACTATATACCTAAATTCACCTTTCATTTCCCCTTAGAATGCATTGTTCCTTTTCATTCAAGAGGGCGATTAATGGCCCTTCCCCATAGATTTTCAACTACTTTCCTTTCACACCCACTGGAGCACCCCAGCTTTGTGAGAGTATCCATTTACAAAGACCTCCCCCCTTTCCTTAGTAGTTTTGGACCCACGCGCCGTCATTGACTCATTATCCTCGTGTATTTTTACTTTCCATCAATGCTGTCGTTTTCATTTTTCCAACGGGATTTTCAAATTCAACGATGATTTTTCGGGCGAGACGACAGATTGTAAAGCTTATTACAGAATACAGAGGTGTATGTTATGTGTTCGAACGTCATATATGAATATTCTCAACTCTATAGTTCTTTTTCTCATCGGTGGAATCACCGCTGCGTTATGGAATCATTGGAATCTCATTAATTTAGGTTCGAAAGAAGGCAGAACGCAGCTTTTTATTCCCTCATTCATTTATAAGGTG
This sequence comes from Trialeurodes vaporariorum, assembly GCA_011764245.1. NCBI lineage: Eukaryota > Metazoa > Arthropoda > Insecta > Hemiptera > Aleyrodidae > Trialeurodes > Trialeurodes vaporariorum. The sequence goes on from VMOF01000002.1 coordinate 52,751,764, forward strand.
TGTGACCCAAAGGTGGCCCGGCTCTTAAGGTGGCCCACCCCAGCTTATTTCAATTAATGGCACGAATTGACGATAGAAGGCTTTAGTGCTGAGTAGCAGGATGCTATCGCTTCCCCCACTCCAAAAATCAAGAGCATCGGGTGATTCAGTCGGCGTGGAACAGTGAAACGTCCATTTTCGCAGGTCTTCAGCTAATTTTCAAGGAAGTAATCAATCGTAAAAGTTAAGCCCTTAAATTGATCCCACCTTTGACTTTCAATTCATCATAATCATTATAATTTCTGGTGTAACTAGGGTCTAGATTCCGTTTTCGAAGGATAAAATAGCATCTGAATACTTATTAATGAAATTTAAAAGGGGGTGTCCACCTTTAGGTACATCAAAAATATTAGGGGTGGCCACCTTAGGTGCATGTTTTGCGCGTTGTCAAAACTCTACTTTTTTTCAAACGCAAAAAAACCCTCAAAAACAAGCAAATTTAAAAAAATTTAAATTAACATATGATAGCCAACTGTCTGAATAGTAAATTGACATATTTAGTTTTTTTTTATCTCTCATGACTTATACGTGCATATTGGCTCCAAGCATAGGTATGGCCACCTTTGGGTCTCTTACCTTAGACGCGCCAAAGATCACTAAAGTGACGAAGCGAAGGTGTGAACTAATACACTGTGTCTGTTTCAAACTTTTACTGCTACGAAAAATCGCTTGAAAATCACTGTGAAAGCACCAAAGAGTCCCAAAATCCACCAACAAACTCAATAAATACGTTTAATAAAATTCAAAGATGCCGGCGGTCGAATAAGCGCGGGTTAAAATGAGGGAGTTCCGTCTTATACCTACTTATAGCAACTTTCCACGCTAGAAAGGTGAAAATGAGATGGGATGCCCCCAGCTTATTCGACCGCCATCTTTGAATTTGGCCAGACACATTTATTGATTTTATAAATGAGTGAGTTTTGAGTCTTTTTTGTAACTGTATGAAGTGATTCTCAAGCAATGGGGCTCTTGCAAACTTTTGCTGTGAGCAAATGAATAGTCTAATATGATGTAAAAACCAGAAAAAATCACGAAAATCACAACGAGTTAGTCTAAAATTTAGTAACAAACTCACATAACTGCTATAACGGTGAGTTTGTAATGGCGGCTCAACGCAGGTATCATGGAAGATTCCTGTCTATAATGTCACTTTCTCTAAGTACGAAAACACAGTGGTATGTCTCAATTTAGATAGGAATCTCCCCTGATACATATGCGTCTCTCCGTCAGTAAGCCCGATTCTGAGAGTGAATTTCGTGATTTTTTAGTGTACTCATTGTCATTTTTACAGGTTTTTATGCAAGAATCAACTCTTCAATCCCCTATTGCAAAGGTTTGCCCCATTTTTCACCCGAATCGACAATGACGACCATCCATAAGGCTGTGTAGCAAAAGCTGTTTATTCAAGTTCATTTTGTAATTTCAACTCACTATTTGCAAGGAATAGTAGAATTATACATTTATCTTATCACCTGAACGTTATGTCCTTTTATTCATAATATCAAACACTTCAAAACTATTAATATTATTTGGTACACCTACAATGGTTTTGTAATTAATTGTAAACTGTTTGGATGGAGAAAAAAAAAAAAAAAAGGTTTTCCCTTTTTTCCTCGGGCGGGGGGGGGGGCTAGACCTCCCATTGGGGTTCAACAATTTAGTCCTCCCCACCTTGGAAATTTTTCTGCGGGCGCCCATGCCCCCAGGTAATAATGGTCCGTGAAAATCCTTGACTAAATCTCCAAACAATATGGATTTCCATGAAATCATAAGGATTGCTATGAAATTGTATGGAAATCCTTGTAGACTCTTAGGGATTTTCATACATTTTCATGGAGATCTTTATAATTTCATGGAAATCCATATGGAGATTTGGTCAAGGATTTTCATGAGATCTACGCTCTGTAGAGCCATGCACCATTTTTATATATATTTTGAGCGTAGATTTACGATCTCTGTAGAGCTGTGCTCTGGACCCCTTGTCAGGCTAGATCACCACATATATACACGAAAAAAAAAAAAAAAATACTGGTCGGATTTACCATCTGCATAGCTGATTTTGGAGTCTGCTATCAAGTACCTATGGTAAATTTCACCAGATTATGGTAAAATGTACCAACATGTGTCCTTAATTTACCACAAGGTACGTTGCATTTACCACATCCCTTCACTGCACTGTGTTCCTAATTAGGAACAAATACTTTGAAAATGTATTTAAACATTTAGGAATAGAACTAAGCGCTTTAGGTCATACATAGAATAGCTTGCAGCCCCTCATAAATGAAAAATAATGAAATAAAAATTCTATTTTTTCCTATTTCAGTACCCCATAGTGTACTGAATAAAAATATTTTGTTAAAAAAAAAAAAAAAGAAAGACAAATCATACCGTAAAAGGATATTATGATGAAACCATACTTGCTAGTAGACGTCAAAATTAGCTATGCAGATGGATAAATTCTACCGCAGTCTTTTTTTGTCCGTGTACGATCCTATCTCATTATTTTTCGATCATGAATAGTTCTTCATTCACTCGGAAAAAGAAGCAGGGAGCTTGGGTGGGGGGGGGGGCTGCTCAAACTTTATAAAAAAAGAAGTAATAAAAATGAAAGAACAAAAGTTGACGTATACAAAAAGTTATCCTTTAATTTTTCTCGCTCTTTTTCTTTAAATTTTTCAAATCATACATAGTGAGATACTAATTTCATTCTAAATGGTGGGGAAGCGGAAAGTAATAAACACTCCTTGCAATATTTTGATAAATTAGTCATAGCTGCAAATTGTTGATGAAATGAACTTTTGAAAAAGAAAAAAAAAATTCAGAAAGAAAGAGCACCTATATAGCATAGTCGGTCCATGGCTCTATACGATCTGAGGTCGAAAAAAATTGGCCAAAAATCCTTGAAAACAAATCATCGAAAATCATCGATTTCGACCTGTTAAGCTTAATTCTAAACTTACCACTAACATTTCTAGGTTCAAGTTACTTGTTATAAGTGTTCTCTGTGGTTATAGTTGGTCTTGAGAGTTTATAAATAATAAATTGATGAGAAATTTACCGGTGGCGGCTTGTGCTATTTGGCAACAATGTATTCTCTCTATTTGAATCTATGTTCAAAAATCGAATGCTGGTGGAGCGCTGCTTCACTTTAGAATCGATCGTTTTACATACAATCAAATGGAGGAATAACATTGTTGTCAAGTTGCACGAGCCGCTACTGAAATTTACTTTATGATTTTTTGCCTTTTTTTTGACAATCTCAGACCATAGAGCATGGGTTCAAAAGTAGGGGGGGTTGGATATTACGACCGTTATTTTCTTTTTACTTTTCACTATTTTTCAGCCTTTTCCATACAAAAGTGGAGGGGTTTGAGGAGGTACGACGACCTGCTTCGGTTCTTCCTAGCTTTTGTTGTACTCTTTTCCAAAAAAGAGGAGCTCAAGTAGGGGGGGGGGCACCCGTGAAGAGTAGAGAAGTACATCCCCTCCTTCAAGTTGTGAAATATGTTCCGATTTTAATTTGATGAATAAACAGGATCTGCGTATCAAGTGAAAATGAATCTAAAATCAGTCGTTCGATTAGAAAGTCGTCTTAGTGGGTGGAGTGGGTTTATTCAAAAAATTTTCCTCTTAAAATCTCTGGTGGGAATTTTCGGATGAAATTCCCCTAAAACTTTTCCCAAAACCTAACCTTTCTTTTCTGAAAATTAAAAAATAAAAATTGAGGTTCCGGTAGAGGAAGGATGAGTTTCGACTCCCTAAACCCGAATAAATTATTTCACTGCCGGAATAATTAACATAGGTTTAAAAAAAAAAAAAAAAAAAAATATATATCATTTACGCTGTATAAGTACACAAAATATTTTTTTTGGAAATGGAGCAGTTGCACACCTTTGCTGTGAGCAATTTAATAGTCGATTCTGATGTAAAAACCTCCACAAATAATGGTGGCAGCACTTCAAACTTCCAAAATCTACTCCTAAACTCAATAAATGCTTTTATTTGTGCGAGCGTAATGTATGGCTTAGGGCAGTAACAATGGTAGATTCCCATCTAAATAATCTGTAACTCCAGCGAGAAGTGACTAATAAGTGACGACTTTCATTTGACACCAATGTCACTAGATGTCACGGTGCTTTTCATCGGATGTGGATCACTACTCTGATGACTAATTAGTAATTACTCTATGTATACTCTGTGAATCATCCTTGTCGGCATAGAGAGAGTGACGAAATTAAGATAGAAATCTCCCATTATTACTGCCCTATTGCGTTTAGGAGTGGATTGCGGAAGTTTTTAGTGCTGCCTTTATTATTTTTTGAGGTTTTTACATCAGAAATCGACTATTAAAATCGCTTATAGCAGAAGTGGGCAACACCCCATTCTCAACAGAAAAAAGCATCTCTTAAAAAAATGTCTCCCGGCAAAGACCCAACATCTTTAAAAAAAAAAAAAAACTGTCCATCTTCTGATACAAGCCTGAGGGTCAAAAGAAAGACGTGCGGTGACTTTATACAAGAACCTAACCTGTCGACTGCTCTATGTTCTTCATGAAAAAGCGCTCTCTTACCCATCATCTTTCCGAGCGGAGTCTAACAGACTCCAAAGCTGTTCTTTTTTAAAATGAAAAGTAATTCATTTTAAGTAACCCCCCCCCCCTCCACCCACTGTACCCTCTTGAATATTTTTGAATTTTCCTTGTATAGGGAATGTGGAAGGTTTTTATCAAGTTTTTTCAAATACAGTTAGTTTTATTCAATCCCTAAGTAGCGAGGGTCTGTCAGACAAAGATCATGGAGTTGCAGGGAAATTCACGGAAAACTCGAGAGATCAGTTTTTTTCAATGGATGTACCTTGTGATTGAATAGAAAATACTATAGAGGGTCTGTCTATTGGAAAAAGTCACTAATGACCAAAAGAAAGGCATGCTTAAAAAAAAAAAAAAAAAAAAAAAAAAAAACAATCCATTAAGAGATTATCCCATTTTAAACAAAACAAGCTGATTTTGTTTTCCTTTTCAAATATTTCGTTTGTTTATAGATGTTAACCGAACACTTAAAAAGCCTTCAGAGAGAAGATTACTTATGGCCAAAAGCAAGGCATGTAAAAAAAAAAAACATTAAGAGGTTCCCATGTTTCTAGGAAAAAAGGAAAAAAATTGCAATTTTTCTTTCTTTTTTTTCCGTTTGTTTAATACCTGACAGTATACTCTGAAAAAAAAAAAATAAAAAAATGCTGATTTAACATTTATAAGTGCGCGACAAAGTTTTTAAATGCTGATTTTATATAATGGAAATGCCGACTTAGCTATAGATGTATAGTGAAATGAGCATTTATAGATGACAGCATTTTTATAATGTAAAATCAGCATTTAGAAACTTGTCGCACATTTTTTTAACATTTTTATTGGTAAATCAGCGGTTTTTTTTTCTTTTTTTTTAGTGATACCTTATGAGTTTTGATAAATATTGGATGCAGAAAAATTTGAAATTGATGTTCAGGGGCTGTTCTAGAAGCGTCCGGTAAGAAGGTTCCTAAATGAAAAATGAACAAAAAAAAAAGTCAAATACTGAAACGACAAAAGGTGTGCGGAGGATTATAAGAAAAGTTTAATTTACCTGAGACGGATACTATGAAAACCGTGAGGAGGATCAGGACTTGAATCCTGGAGAGAACTTGATGACAGGACATGATGTGTCCAAAATCAACGCACTCCGTCGGATGTGCTACTTTTATACGGGGATGAATGAATGGATGGAAGGAAATGGATGGGGATGAATGGATGGACGTTTGATCCGCGGGAATCGAGACTCGCCGTCCGAGAGGAATCTCCTTTTCCAGTCCCTGGCCTCTTCCCCCTCCTCCCTCCCCCTCGCCACAGCTATGAGTCGCCCCCCCACCCCACACCCTCCGCCAACCTTCTTGCGCGTCTCGAGTCAGTAGAGTCAACCTCTCACCATGCACGATACGCAGCCCTCGGCCGCCCATCCGGAGACCCAACCCATCAGGCCTCCCAAGTTCCCTCGAAGCCCACGATCTTCTCCGGCGGACGCATCACGCACCTATGATTTTGTAGCCCCCCTTCCACAATCCCCCCTCTCAATCAATCCCTACCAACGCACATATTTTCACCCCCCCTCCAACTATCAGCCACTGCAGCCAATCCTGAATCCCCCCACCCCCACGGCCCCACCCCCAAAGAGCTGGACGATAAGAGGAAGGGTACGATGTCCCTTTATCAGTGACGGATAACAATAAAGTTTTTTCTTTGAGGGGGAAAGCCTTAAGAAAATTGAAATTAGCAGCATTTTGGATAGCATTTTTGGGTTAGTTTCCATTAAAAAAGGGCGGTTTTTAATGCCTCTCCGGGGGGGGGGGCAGGCTCCCGTTTATATTCCCTGACGCTGTAGGCAATGAGTGATCTTGCCGCCCTTGCTGGTGAACGGGGGGTCCGGGGGCCCTCCCTCAGTAAATTTTGAATTTGAAGGCTCTTCTTGGTGCTATTTCAACCCATCTCTTTGTCTAAATCCAATCAAATTTTGTTTGGCTTTGCCTTGTCCAAATGTCCAGTATGATTTTCTTTTTCTTTTTCTTTAGAAAGTTCTCCATCCGAGGTTGGGGTGCTATTCACGCCTCTGAATGTATAACAATCCTTACTAATTTTGATAGTGGCGAAGAGCGCAATCTAGCAACGTCGTAAATTGTTCATTGAAACACTTGAAAAATATCGAATTGTTAGGTGTGCGGCGAACACCTTGGAATTCGACCTTTTTTATAGCTCTAAATGGACGAAACGCTACGTTGCCAGAATGCACGTTTCGCCATTGAATTTTGAAAAGAGAGAAGATAATAGCGGCATGGAATCCTCAATATTTCTTTTCAACCTCTCTAAAAACCAAAGAGAGTGGGAGGAGGAGGAGGAGGAGGAGGAGGAGGAGGAGGAGGAATAAATTTCTCTTCTTTCATACAAATACTGAAGAAACTTTCAGTCCCTAAAATTTTGCCGCTCTATGCAATTGCCTAAAATGCCTGTTTGGAAATGTGGCCATGGAGGGAGGGGGAGATGTACCCACGTGTCTTCTGCCACTTTAGATTCGCCTCCGCATCTGCCTTTATATTTTTTTTAACCTTAAAAATGTCAATGACAAATCCATTTGAAATTGGTTTTAAACAAAATTGCAAGCTATTTACAGTGGCTAGAGCTGGACACAGGAATGGATAGAGCGTAACTGTTTCTTTTGAAAGGCATTGCAGCCTTGCAATTAAATTTGATGAGAGAAAGTGTTCGTAGGGTATACTCTCCCTACGGCCTACAGTCTATTTCATCACAAACACCGTTTGCAACTGATTCATTGCGGCCATTAAGGGGAAAAATTAAAAAAAAAAAAAATTATAAAGAAAGCAATCTTGCGGCTGGGCGGGTCATCAGATCTCAAGGTGAAAAAGTGCCAATTTCCGATCCCTCTCTTCCGCATTCTTCAACAGCAGCCCGGATTATAGCGCGGGCGAGAGATGGTGAGTGGAGGAATTAGTCGAATGACAAAAAGATGCGGAAGTTGATGACGAGGTGCGAAACATTAATATCCTGTTCCTGTTCCCTGTTTCCTGTTCGGTTGGGAAAAGTAAAAGGAAAAGACCGCGCCGGGGGTGGAATTGAATCATGGGTGTTGCGTTTCCCACTCCTGCCCGGTGAGGAGTTAAAATATTCAAATTTAATCTTCCTTTCTTTACCGCGTACGGTAAGTCGTAAAGAGATTGAATCAAAACTGCAAGGGTATTTTGATTGACGCCGCGCGGGCACAAAACTACCCCCCCCTCCCCTTTATCCTTTCTCTCTCACTCCCCCCCCCCCTCCACTTTGCCTTTGCGTCATGATACAGAGGAATAAGGCGTCTCGCGCTCAAGCAATGAAGAGCGAGCAAGACGCAGTAGACTGCTTTAATAAAGAGAGCGCAGTTTGAAATTACTGAATCGGATACAGGAGAGTGAGTCCTTACATGTGTAAGATTTGAGACAAGGGGGTAGTCAACCTCTGACTGGTCAGCGGTTATTTGGGATCCACGTCTGTGGACGCCACCATTGACAGGAGAAAATTTAAATCTCCTTGAGGCCCTGGGCGATTTCACGATAACAGGAATGGGGCGGTTGCAAGGGCCTAAATTTGTGTGATTTTTGTAAAGAAAATTATAGTACTTGATGAGCTTTATAAGAGCTCTTTATCTTCATATGAGTCCTGGTTTTGGAGTTATACATGTATACGTGTAAAAATGTAACAAATCGTGTGTGTAGTGACATCATTACGCGGCGAATTCCCAATTAAAACAATGGATTTTGGGTTAAAATCTCATCTCTGGAACAATGGGACGTAATTAGAAACCAAAGGCATCTTTGTTCCCATAGCTAATCAAGTTATACCTACTTTCATTTTCTTCATAAAAACACAACATTTTCCACCCTTGCAACTGCCCCATTGTATGGTGCCAGGCCGGCCATGGGCTTTGGACCATTTTTAAGGATAAAAAGTTTAGCCGCTGTGATTTTTCATCACGTAACCATATGTACGAGGGAGGAAAAATTATAACAGGGGAAAAAATGACCATGCCGTAGAATTTATCACACTTTTTTATGCGGCATTAGTACACACTTTTTTATTACTATCGTCAAGAGTGCATCTGAGATTAAAAGGGCAATTTTTCTACGAAAAACAACGAAATACCTTTTAAGCCCCCATTTCTGTCTTCAGTAGAGTTGAATAGTTACTTAAACGGCAAAAATTGACTTTGAACGATGAGTTTCAGAGCAGAGGAAATCACAATTAGAGCGGGTGGTGACCTCTAGTGTAAGTACACTTTGTTACGCATTAAAAATATGCTGTGGTTTTTAGGCAGTGAACACTGAACAGCGCTGGTTGTCATCCACAGCATCCCTTACGGCGTTAAAAAACCAAACACATTATATAGAAAGATATCTGACACCGATAAATAATGCTTTTTTTTTGTAAATATTGGAATTTGATCATATTTTATTCTTCAAGAGTTGAAGACTCAACTATTCCCGTTATCGCGAAATTACCTCCAAACGCAATCTTGAATTTGATTTGTCCCCTCGAAGAAGGGTAGGATGCCTGGGGGTCTGGGGGAACATCTCCCAAAAAGAAGGGGGTTTACGGGTCCTCTCCCTAAATTTGTATTTAAAAAAAAAAAAAAAAAAAAAAAAAAAAAAAAAAAAAAAAAAAAAAAAAAAACGCTGAAAACTAATTTTTTAACTGTTTTCTCAGCCAAGAAGTTATTTTTACCCTTCTGACTGTTCTTTTTTGATTTTTTCTTGATCCAAGTAAACAGGTCGGTCCGTCCCGACCGGAAACGGGGTTGAGTGTGCCATTGCGCATATTTCGACCACACACATGGCGGAGTAAACAAAAACGCTGACAGACTGTCGTCGAAATGTAATTTTCCTCATATAGTTGATCAAAATGTTCGATAAATGACTGAAACTTGTTTATTAGGGCTCTAGAAAGAATTGCATGCCTTTTGGCTCTGTTTTAGTTCTATAATGTGTGCTTTGTGTAAATGTAAAATAATAAATGACGATATCGTCGCGCCGTTCAAATTCTCATTTGCCCGCATTTTCTCAAAGCTGATATGTTACGTTATAAGAATTATAATATAATGGTGAGTGGCATGAAAATATTCCTTAAATCCTAATGAACAATTTCCAGTCACTTATGGGACGTTTTGATCAATCGTAAGAGAGAAATTTGTATTAAACGACAGCTAGCCGGCTTTGCGCCCCCATTCTCATTTTGCCCAAAGCTGATGTATTCCGTTGTAAGAATAATAATATAATGTTAAGTGGCATGAAAATCTTCCTTAAACCCTAGTGAACAAAGTTCAGTCACATATTGGACGTATTAATTGATCAACCATAAGAGGGAAATTCGGATTTAACGACAACTAGTCGGCATTTCTCCATAAGCTTCAATGTTAAAAAAATCGCCTCTTGGGCAAAGCCACCGTAGTGCAAACATAGGGGTTGGCGTTTCCGGTGAATTGCTACCGGACCGACCTGTTTACTTAGATCATGGTTCTTTCTTTTTCTTTTCTTCTTCCTCCCTTTCAAATTCTCAATTGTTGTCTGTCTCTGTTGCTGTCCTCCCATTTGAACTCGTGCATTCGAAAAGGACGGAGACAGGGCTTAAGTCACATGATGACCCTCTCTGCTATCCTTATCTAACGCATGTGTTCAAACGGCCGGAGAGAGAGAAAGATAAATTCCTGTACATTTACCCATGCCATAATGCTGCTGTAATAGTTTACAACAGACCTATATTTATTGATAATTCTGCAAAATTGTGCCAGATAAATGTGGAGGCTCCGACAAAAAATTTTACTTCTGATGACCAAACTGATACCACAGGTTTTCGGTTTATACAAATTGACAAAGGAACAGATAAAATCAAATAATGCGATTCCGTTGACAAGAATATAAATATTCCAGGAAAAAAAAGAAGAAATTACAAAAATGTATCACCGATGAGTTGCAGCTTTTTTTGTGATTCCTCAACAACTACCCCAACTGCAGGTGTACAGTTTGACGAATGGGGCTGTTGCACGCTTTAGCTGTAAAAGGTTTAATAGTCGACTCTGGTGTTAAAACCTCAAAAAGTAACGGTGGCAGCACTAAAATCTTCCGAAATTCACTCCTAAACTCAATAAACTTTTATTTGCGCGAGTTTAATGGTGACAAAGGGCAGTAATAATGGGTGATTCCTGTCTTAATTTCGTCACTCTCTCAATGCTGACAAGGATGATTCGCAGAGTAATTAGTCTCCAGAGTAGTGATCCACATCCGATGAATGGTACCGTGACACCTAGTGACACCAGTGTCAAATGAATGTCGTCTCATATTGGTCACTTCTTGATGGAGTTACAGTATTGTTTAGATGGGAATCTCCCATTATTACTGCCCTCAGTCACCATTACGCACGAGCAATTAAAAGCGCTCATTGAGTTTAGGAGTGGATTTCGGAAGTTGTTAGTGCTACCATCGTTATTTTTGGAGGTTTTTACACCAGTATCGACTATTAAATCGCATGTAGTAAAAGTGTGCAGCAGTCCCATTGTGTTTTCAGTGGTATTGCGATTAATAGTACTGCGTGAAAGCTGGCAACATTGGATTCTACTTATTGAAACTTGTGCAAAAGGTCGAAATTCTAGGTGCGCAACTCGTCAAGATGTTGCTGGGTAGTTTGGTGCAACGCAACGGTGCCGTGTAGGTTTAGATGTTAAGTTTTGACAAGTTTGACGGGTAGTTAACTATTCGTACACGACGGCTCTCTTTTTGCCTAACCAAATGATTGAAGGCGTTTTTAGTAGGATGCCATCTAAAGGACGCGATTGCTCAAAATGAAGTAGGGGACCCTCGCGCTATGTATCGTCCATGAACTCCATTTCAATATAATTAAGGTGGATCCTCAGCGTTTAGTTCCATATTCTGTCACCAGAAAAAAAGACGTTCTCTAAATGGAAAAAAATAATGGTAAACGCAAATAAATGAAAAAAAGGGCTTTGATGGAGCCTCGAAAACAATCTAAGGAACATTTCAGTACAAACATTATGCTAAAATGTTACGAAATAAGCGGGAAACTATTGAATTGCGGGAACCCCCTAATGGCGTCCAATATTGCAGCATATGATATTCAGGGCAAAATACTTAACCTGCCCAAAAAACATACCAAAACATTGATTTGCTGTTTTTGTATGATATTCAGGACAAAATACTTAATCCGCCTGAAAAACAAACCAAAACATTAATATTCTGTCTTGGTATGATATTTAGGGCGATATACTTAATCTGCCTGAAAAACATACTAAAACATTGATTTGCTGTCTTGGTATGATACTCTAGGTGAAATAGTGAAATACCAAATCTGCCTGAAAAACATACCAATACAAATACATTGATATGCTGTCTTGGTATGATATTTAGGGCGATATAATTAAACTGCCTGAAAAACATACTAAAACATTGATATTTGCTGTCTCGGTACGATATTCAGGGCAAATTACTTAATCTGTTATAAAAACATATCAAAACATTAATATGCTGTCTTGGTATGATATTCAGGGCAAAATACCTAATCTGCCTGAAAAACATACCAAAACATTGATTTGCTCAAACTTTCTGGAAAGGTACTGGCCCAGGAAAATCTGGGAAACTCGGGACGGGGGATCTTGAGATGGGTCAATAGCCTTTACCTATGACAAGAGCTCTAAGCTTCTCACCTGCATAAAAAAATTTTCCAAGGAATTTCCCGATGGTCTAGAATGGTCAAGTATAAAACGAAAACACAGGAAAATTGATTTTGAGTTTTCCTGAGGCGCGCAGAGTTGCCAGATCGCCGTGGAGGTGACTTTTCCGCGGGTGTTTCATTTTCCCGCCGAAATTTTGAATTTCCACGGTCACTTGGCAAAGCTGCGGACCCAAGGAAAATTCGTAGTCAACTTTTCCCTTTCTATGGGTATCGATGCGATCTTTTTGGAAAGATATACTGGCTAAGAAAAATCTGGGCAACTCGGGACGGGGGTCAATAGCCTGTGCCTGACAAGAGCTATAAGCTACTCACCTGCTTAAACAAATTTTCCAAGGAATTTCCCGATGGTCCAGAATGGTCAAGTATGGTGCGAAAACACGGGAAAATTGATTCTGAGTTTTTCTGAGTCGCGCAGAGTTGGCCAGCAGCTTTCCAAGGGGTGAACCCCGTCTTGAAAGGAAAATAATTGTGAAAAAATTTCTCATTCCTCCTGGATTATGGGGAAATCCACCCTTACGTCTTAGTAACTTTCAAAAATCATCATCGAGAAAGATCAAGGGAATAAGGCTCCCGCCGCCCCCCTCCAAGGGTCCATTTTCCCCTCCTCCGAACCGTCAAAACTGCAGCGTGGCCATATTTGACAACGTTGGAACCCTCCAAAATATCTAAGCCCCCCAAATTACAGTCAGATGGACTCCTGAGGACCCAACCGAGTAAACTGAGACATTGCCGACCCTGAAAATAATTTTCGGGGGACGAAAACCGAGAACTCAAAGGCCAGTAGCTTTCCAAGGGGTAGACCCCGTCTTGAAAAGAAAAAAAATCGTGAAAAAATGTCTCATTCCTCCTGGATCATGGGCCAGTAGCTTTACAAGGGGCAAACCCCGTCTTAAAAGGACAAAAATTGTGAAAAAGTTTCTCACTCCTCCTGGATCATGGGGAAATCCACCCTTACGTCTTAGTAACTTTCAAAAATCATCATCGAGAAAGATTAATAAGGGAACAAGGCTCTCCCCGCCCCCCTCCTCCGAACCGTCAAAACTGCAGCGTGGCCAAATTTGGAACCCTCCAAAATACCTAAGTCCCCCCAAATTACGGTCTGATGGACTCTAGAGTTAGTTTTTCCATGTTACAATAAGTCTAATTTGGCCAAGCTGCAGTTTTGACGGTTCGGAGGAGGGGAAAATGGACCCCTGGTGGGGGGCGGGGGGAGCCTTGCTCGGCAATTGCTCCCTGAAACATTCTCGATGATGATTTTTCATTTTTCATTTTGGCAAGCCTGCGGACCCCAGGAAAATTCATACTTATAACGATAATAAATATTACAAAAGGTAGATTTCATGAAATCTATCTAAATAAAATGTGGTAGAAAATTTGAACGCCAGAGGACGCGGCAAGAGTTGGGTTACCGAATTTGAATTTTTTTTTTTTTTTTTTAAAAAAAACTTTGATGAATGATTTTTCAATTTATAATACTATGCATGTATCCTGCGATGTGCACACCCACTTAAAAAAAATTGGTGATCTTAGTTCAAGGAGGGTAACGATAAAAATACTAGCCCAAAGGCGAAGCGTGTGATTTCGCAAAGTTACATCCCGGTCATGTAAACCCGTGTTAAAAATTCAAATTTGAGAGTGTTCACCGATGACTCAACTATTTCGTCTTTTCCCACGGGTTTAAGCACGGATAAAATGCAACGTTGCAAAATTGCACGCTACGGACCAATATCTGACAACAATGGAAAAGTTCATTCGCACCAAAGTTCAGAATGCCATCACCAATAAAGTGAGGACAGTCCCTCTCTCATCATTCTTTAAATCGGTGCTGCCAGTTTACGCCGAAGAAGGGGATTCGTATATTCAACTAAGATTCAAACGACTGGAATAAAAAGATTACCTTGCTGAACAGAAGCGTATGACTGTATTTCAAAAAGCTACGAAATCTTTAATCTTTTCGTCCACCGGTGAAATCATCGATTAACGAACAAACTCTCTGATTCCCTCCGAAAATGGCAGCAATGATAAAATGAAATCCCACTCCCCATGTTCTTAATGAAAGAGAATCACCAGCAATGTCCTTGCAGAGGTGGGGGATGGGCTGCGCTGTGGAAGTAAACAATATCAGCGAATTAGCGGGCCTCGCGAGCACGGCTTTTGAATCCCGATTTTCACTTACCTCCCCCCCTCTCCAATTTTATTTCATTTCTAATTAAGCACTTTAAGCGCCTTTGGTTGATTTAAATGTATTGAGTGAACGATGGCACATATTCTTTATCCGGTAACAATTCATGACACAGGACTTGATTACGAGAAGGCTTAGAATTGTAAATGAGAAAAATATTACATAGAAAGCAGAAAGCTAATGGTGGTTCTCGGGACTCCGCGAATACAGGATGTTTTTCTGCTCTGTTGCTCTCGGGTGCTTTGTTGTAATTTATGAATCATCAATTGGGCGGCTTTATTGTAGAAGGGAGCCAACCAAGGTCCATTTAAACAGGTCAGTGTCCGCGATAGCACTGTATTCTTTGTGACCTGGCCAAATCGGGAAACCATGTTAACCCTTCACTGCATGAGATTTTTTTTCTCCCAACCAAAAATGGATTTTTCGATTCACTAGGTGGTCAAATGTATGAGAAAAATTGAAAAAAAAAAATAAAAATAATTGGACAGTTTCTTGGTAAAAATTATCATTTTTCTATCGTTTACTCGTTTGTTTTTTTTACAGGAGCTAATAACAACAGAAGAAATGGCGAGAAAAGCACACAAAAAAAAACAAACAAAAAAATCAAAATTTTCGAAACAAAAATAATTTTTTACTTTGATTACATTTTTCAAAAAGAAAATGTCAAAAGCTTCATAAAAATAATGAAATTTGAGTTGAATTGGATGCGGGGGCAAATCCCCCCGCCATGATTTCCATTATTAAATGCATTATAATGAGTGCTGGTAGTCTTTTGAAAAATGTTTAAGCCCGTTTTTATGTTTTCATATAATGTGACACTGGTGATACAATTTGAAATAAGTCAAAATATACATTACAATGTCTGATATAGGGCTTTTTACATCATGTGCCACCGATGTGACACTGTGCAGTGAAGGGTTCAGTTTGCAAACGAGGGTTCATTTCTAGATTTGATCAGGTCCCATTGCCTGCATAGCCTCTATGGAAATCTTTTATGGACATTTTCACAAGTGCTCGGGTTATTTTGATTTTACGATGTAACGACATAATGTGTCCGGCCGTCATATGAACGTATGAAACGTAAAACCAGGTTTTTCATAGTAAGATACCTCTTTCTCTCCTCTCCAAGTATTTTGACCCGCTGTTTTGAAACTAGCCCTAATTAGCTTTTATTCAAAGCTCATATACTCTTTCCAATTATAATTTCGAATTTTTCGCGAAAATTACGAAAAATGGAATTTAAGTAAAATTTAGACCGCAGTTCAAGAAAAATTGATCATATTTGTGAAGTCAGTGTCTCAGAATACATTACCTTGTGAAGATGAAGTGAAATTATCGGCGGAAAATTGTATGCTAAAACACTAAAAATTAGTAAAATTAGACACCGGTGGACGGTGAATGTCTCAGACACATATATTATGTCATTTTGGAGGCTTATTTGGGTTGTTTACGTACCTTTTTTTTATGTAACCTATGAAGTTTACAAAAAAAGTTGTGACAACTCCATTCGAAAGAAAGAGCAAGTGTTTTAAAATGGATAACTAGACACAGAAATCGATAAAACAGTTTCTTTTGGAAGGATTTGCAAAATAAAGAAATTATAACACATGACAGAAACTAGCAACATTTTCTCATCTGGATATTTGTATTAGAATTCTGTGTCCAGATAGCCACTCTATAAAACACTTCTACTTTCGTTCAAAAGCAATAAGGCAGATGATTTTTTTAAAAATAGTTTTTTTCCATTATTCCCATATTATTGCACTTGCTATAAACAGATAAATTGTTTTCGAACAACTATTTAACCCAGCCCACGCCACAGCCCAAATTAAACCGATGGCAAAGCCTACCTGTAAGCTTGGTAAAATTAGAAGGGGAACAGCTGTTACAATTCCAAATAAAATGCGATTTATAGGCGATGAATTGGCCAGACACGAACCCGTCGTACTTACGTCAAACAATACTTTCATAGTGAACTCTATATCAATTCGGGTTTCCTGAGCTTGTCAAGGAATATTTGCAGAACATCCTGTGAACATGATTGCATTCCTACGTAGACTTTAAAAGATACGAGTATGAAGGTATCACTACTATAATTAGTTTGCGTGGCTGACAAAAAAAAAAAAAAAAAAAAAAAAAAAAAAAGATGACCGCGAATTGTAGAAGAAAAATTAATCAAAAGCTGAATGGAGCTGATTCACAGCGCGATAAAATATAAAAATAAAAGTATGATCATTGAGGAGGGACGCGGGGGGGGGGAGGAGTGAAGAATTCATCCGATGGGTAATTAATTTCATTTATTCTGAGGTTGTAAATAATGAACTGTGAAGAAGAGAATGACCCGTGCTAGGGAATGAATCAATCGCGTCCCTGCTGTTGCGGAGTCATACAAGCATAAATGACCTCACCACATTTCACCAATACACGTTGCAAAACTATATTTTAAAACGACTTTGAAGCTACATTGCTGAAAGAATAAAAAGACCTGAAACCATAAGTCAAAATCCAAAGTTCAATAATATAGGCTGGTCTGACTGGTCTGAGGTAGCGTTGTAATCAGTGGCGGCAAGTGCAATTTGCAATTTTGCAATTTTTGCAAGTAACAATGTTCTTCTTCCATTTAATTTTATGTAATAAAATCGATTGTTGGCGAAGCGCTGCTTTACTATCGCATCGATTGTTTTACATAGAATCGAATGAAGGAAAATAGTGCCATTGTTGCCAAACCGTTGTACTGAAGCTGTGTGTCTTTAGCACAGAATAATACAACCAGGACGGAAACTCTGTAGGGTTTTGAAGCAAATTCATTTCGCGTCCGCCATGTTGGGATATAGAATGTTTACATCTGGATTCGCGCGCGAAAAAAAAATATAGGATATGATCCGCGAAATTTTCATTCTGAAATGCCATTAGAATAAAAGTGAGGCGGGAAACTTAAGATCTCTTTCCAGAATTTACAGAAATAAATGAGTTTCAACACAAATCACACTCGTCCGCCATGTTGGGATATAGGACCACAGCGTTGCCTATTGGGTCCGTTAAATTCCAAACTTGCTTCCATTGGCTCTTATGGGAGTTTCCGTTCTGATTGTATTATTCCGTGTCTTTAGTGTAGGACGCAGCCTCGGCATTTAACTAAGCCCAAATTCCAGCATAGAGCACTAAAAACCATTTGCAAGATGGGCAAATCCATAATATCCAATTGTGAGAGGGGTTGGCCTTGAATGAATTGGGGGGGGGGGCAGTTGCAAAGGTCTTAATTTTGGTGGTTATTTCGTAGGTACTCATTGACAGGGGCGTGCCGTGGTTTCCAGAGAGGTGAAAGTAAGAATGCAATCTTGCCGCCCCTCAAAATTATGAATAAGTTGAATTTTTTTTTTTTTGCTTCTTACACACTGATTTTGCCGCCCTAGGTGATTCATTTTGAAATTTGATAACCATTTTTTTAATGTTTACCCTGATTTTGCCGCCCTTGGCCAGGGTACCAACATAGCGCCCTCCCCCCCCCCCCCCCCCCCCTGGAAAGCCCCTATCCTTGAGAGTGATTGACTTCATTTGCCAAGCTGAATAGTTAGAGGAGTCACAAGCTGGGTAAGCTGAGTTTTGACGACATCACCTTTTATTGTCCATGTTACATAGCCATGAGTTGCTAAAGAAGCGGCCCCAGTTTCAAAAGATATGAAAACCATTGAAAGCGATCGACTCCATTTGGCAAGCTGAATTAATAGAGGGGTGACAAGCTGGGTTTTGGCGACATCTCCTTTTTGTCCGTGTTACATAGCCATGAGTTGATAGTAAAGCGGCCCGCTTCAAGTGGGCCTAGTTTCAAAAGATATGAAAACCGTTGAGCAAGGGCGCGCGTGCTCTGGTTTCTAGAGAGGTGGGGGCAATAATACAATCTTGCCGACCCTCAAAATTATGAATTTGATGACCCCCCTTTTTTTGTTTGTTTTGGTGTTGGCTGAGGTTTTGGCCCAAAATCTATTTTTTTAAATGAGAATTCCGCCTTGTGACGTCACACCACCCAGGATTTTTTTCAACTTCGCAAAACTGTATCTCCAAACCCAGGACAATTTAGAAAAAATGAAAGGCACCTTTGACCCTTTGTTCTCGGCTCATTAAGAACCTTCATTTTCATTTTGAAAAACACCTTTTAGACGCTTACAAACACCCCATTGCATCTAAACTATTTCAAGGGTTGAATAACTTGCTTTGTGGAGCGTTAGAATCTCAATATTTAGTTGAGGTTTTTTGCAGCTGTGTGTATATATCGGCGAACCAACAATAATATAATTGTTGATCTAGTAAATTCTTTTGTGTTCTCTACTCGCCAAATTCTTCAACAGTTCGCGATTTTTGCTCTATTAGATATTTTAGACGCAGACAACGAGTTTAGACTGAATCAGATGTATCTAAAAAAAAAAAAAAAAAAAAAAAAATCCTTCACTTCATTCGAAAATAATTCATAAGTATTTTTCAATGTTATTGTTATCAGACACGAAGGCCTCACAAATCTCTCAAATTTTGATGAAGTCAAAAACTCGTACGGTATAAATTTAGAAATGTAGGTAGTACTAGGTACCTACAATATAGGTACCATAGGTACCTACAATATAGGTACAATATAGGTACCTACCTAACCTACTGCAAAAATTACTATAAGATTACTAAAAGTTTACAATGGAAATTTTGCAAGGTTCTTCTGTAACTAAATTGATGATAAAATATAATGGATATCTATTGAGGAACTTTAAAACTGAGGTTGGAAAATGTTAAGATTTGGAGGAAATCTTAACATTTTTCATTCTCAATTTGGAATTTTCTCAATAAACATCCATTTCAATTGTATCAATTCAATCCTTTCTCTATACATTCCATCAGGTCCATAATCCAATACTTCATAATTCTCCATTTACCCTATCCCCCCACCCCAAATTTTCCTGATGTATTGATCCTCCCTCATTCTCTTTTCATCCTTCATGTATATCAAATGGCACTTTTCTAGACGAGGAAATTTTGAGGAAAAGCCAATGAACCTGTCAAAACTTGGCTCTCAACTTTTTCAGTGACCTCATCGTCTTCTCCGCATATAATTTGACATAAGATGCGACGTTTAATCCACCTTTGGAAAAATGATAAAAAAGCTTCATTAACCATCCAAATAATAAAACGGATAAAGAAATAAAATGATGTGATGTCTTGTTAATATTGATAAAAGCCCGTCTTTCTTTGCAATGACATATTCACGGAAAAAATAGTTAGTAAGATTTACTATCATGATGACTGATTTCTGCACCTGCCAAAAAGATGATAAACTTTACCAGGATATTTGGTTGAAAAGAATAAGTGTCTAGTTCATTCAACCCCATATATGGTCAAGTTTACCATCATTTTAGCTGGTGCAGAAATCAGTCATCATGATGGTAAATCTTACCAACTATTTTTCCCCGTGTTGTGGAGAAATTTTGACGGATTTGAAGAAAATCATGCTAAGTGAGCGTAGCGTTAAATCTGGCAAAAGTACACTTTTTACATTCAAACCCATCAAAAATATCGAACCAGTAGTGAGTACGTGCATAGTGCATACCCTCGTTCTCTCTCTAATTCGACCTTGTGCATGAGTTTTAAGGGGAAAAATCCAACGTTGCTAGATTGCACGCAAAATTACTGTATATTGTAAAGTGCTTTGCAACAAAAGCATTAACAAATAATTTTTGAAATTTCTTAGAAAAACTAGAAAGAAATGTGCAAAACCTATTAATTTTCATACAATAAGTCAGGCAAGCAATGCATATCTAATTGTACTGAGGATAAAATTAATAGTTCATTGATAAATATAGCCATACATTTTTAAAGCACCACACTCATTCTCAGCCGCATTCAATAAGGTACAATAAAGTAATTCAAAATTTTTGTGGTGTAATGATATCCACTGAGATGAGGCTCATCATCAGCGTAATGCTTATGCTTAAGGTGATTCAAGGCGAGACTTTTCAAGATTTCAATCAGATGGATTGCGCATCTAATCGCTTTTGGGAAAAGTTGGCATTTTTAAATTAAAAACAAAGAAAGAACCTCAAACTATGAGAATGTCAGCACCTGGGTAATTTTGCTATGGACTTTTTGAGCCGAAAACGAGTGGAATTGGTTGAGAATAAGCTTATAAGCGAGTGTGAGTAATAATATGTCCATCTGCCTCACTCGCACTCATTGAGGCTTATGAGAATTTTTGTAATCCATAATTTCCGGATTTTTTTTTTAGTGTTGCAGCTTGAAACTTTCAGAGTAACTTCTTGAAGTAGGCTCGCAGGTGCTAAAGTTACCCAAATTTGTACTTTTAGCGTAAGTTCATCAATTTTCTCCAACTGTTGACTTTTTGAGTAGCGCGACCTGGTATCCACGATTCGAACTAATCGACCCTGGAATCATATTAAAAAGCTCATGACTATTTCTCATTGAGTTACATGTATGTTCTTGCTGAAAACCTTGGCTTACCAAGAATTGCATTCGCTTCTCCCTAAATTCTCTCTGGTACGTTACGATTCTTAGTTGGGAAAACATGGCGCTATAATAGTATTTTCGCAAATAATATCCTGACGTTACGCACGACTGGCAGAAAGAAAGAAATACAACCAATTTGTATGCTCATTGCATGTATAAAAATAGTTTATTAATAATGACAAGCATATTCAAAGAGATCCACTCAGAAAAAAAGAAAGAAAAAAAAAACAAATTCATAACTTCATTCATTGAAATTATTTACAAACGTGTCATTTTAATTAGGTAAGTCTTATTCCAGCTCTGATTGCTGTTGAAATTAATTAAACAGTTTTTTGGTTAAAATGCCCATGTAAGTACATTGAGCTTAGTATCAATTAAAGACAAGGAAAAAAGTAAAACAGAAGATAATAATAATAAAGAGGGTTTAGAGTATATACCTTTTGCAACTTTCAACTTTAACAACTGACTAGAAAAAAAGGACATTCTTGCTTATTGCTCTTAAGTTGCCTTATATCTTTTGAAAGAGCTAGAGTCTATCTGCTTGATCATAAAAATCAGTAGTTGAACAACTTTATGCCAACGGTATGTAATCTTAAGTTGTAACACTTTGCGTACCTTATTCGATAAGAAAATGTGTTTATCTGTTTATAAAAATTGGCACACAATGTGCCGTGGTGAATTCAAACTTTTGATACAAGGATCTCGGCAGAGAACATGTTCTTCGAAATCTAAATCTTGCCCATTTTCATTTAACGACACCAAAAAAGAAAAAGAAAACGGAGGAAAACCTTTAACTGAGTATAGTTTTATACAAATAAATTTTTTTAGCCGCGGTTTTTTAAAATGAAAGTTCTCATGAACGATTTGCTGTTTGTTAAGATAAATTCATTAGGGCCTATTTGGCAATTTTCAAAAAGCCCCTTTTTATGGTATTTTTAATAATTTGTATCAGTTTTTAGTTCAGTTCTATCATTTCTACCATTCTTCTTCTACCATTTCATTCTTATTGTTGATGATACGTCAGAAATGATTATTAACAGTTTATGTATTTCATTTCTATGATTTAACAATCTCACGAATCTTGATTTTAATCAACAGACTTTGACATTCATTTCAAATCATTCGTTTTAAAATAATTCGCCGTTATTTTAACTGTCTCAGCTGCCTACTTTGGGTCAATGGCTGCCTTCCGCATGAAAATACCGTCACAGCTAAAGTCTTCAAATTACGAGGCTCTCTTAACCGGTAGTCCTGATGTTTGCAAAGTCGGAGGCGTCTCAGCAGACGAAGATTTAATATGTTCCTCTTTATTTTTTTCCACGTCCTCCGAAGATAGCGAAGTCGATGATGGAATTGAATCAGTTGATGATCCAGGCACGTCTGTTGAAGGAACTGTGATTGGTGTCAAATTGGAAGAACTTATGTCCGGAATGTCCGATCTGTTTTCATCAATCGATGGAACAATTTCCACCGGTGATAAATTTTCACCCGATCCATAATGCTCGTGAAGTTCTTCGAGTCGGTTCGATAGAGCCTCTCGTTTATGAGTCGTGATTGATACTCTTTTGAACAGAGTTCGACACTGGTTCTCTAAAATGTTAAGCCTCAAAGCGCGATTTTCAAGCCTTTCGTTCGTATTTCTAACTGTCTCGTTGAAACTGCCCATATCTCGTTTAAAAATATCTTCAGAGCTCACAACAAGTCCATCTGGAATATCTCCTGGTTTTCCGTCTCTTTGAAAATCTTTAGAACTCGTTTCGACTTCCGTAATAGCTTCTTTGGAGATTACATTTGTTTTATTGCCGTCGGCAATCAAACCATCACTAGAACCTGCTGGCCCCGCAAAACTTTCGCTTATTCCCTGCGCAGTCTTTGTTTGGTCAGCAGTTACTGGAACGTCTTTTGAAAATTCATCTACTCTTTTTACAACAACGTCATAAGTATCCACAACCTCCGTCGAAACTAGATCTGAAGCAGTTCTTTGAGGGTCTTTAGAAATCCTTTTGATGTCCACAAAAGATTCTTTCGATATTACATTATTTGTTGACTCTCGGTCGGTTATCGAACCATCACTGGAACCTACCGGTCCAGCGGAGCTTTCGCTTCTTCCTCCTGAGATGTTTGCATGGTCTGCAGGTACTGGAACGTCTCTCGAATATTCATCTACTCTTTGTTCTGAAACCTCTGTTGTCGAAACCGGATCAGAACTACCAATTACGGTTACTGGTGTCTTTTTGATAATGTTTTTTTCGGCAACGGTCGGGGGACTCGAATGATGGGAAAAGTTACAAACATCCTCTGTCTCTTGAGGATCTGCGTTCGATCCCCCTCCTGACGACGTCGATTCGGAATGTTTCTTTACTCGTTGAAGTCTCGCTCTGCAAGCAGAGGGCGTCTTCGTCCGCTCAACCCCGTCACCTTGTGAGGATCCCATCTCTGTTTCTGTTGATCCGTACTGGATGTGAAGTTGCTCGAGTTTATCGGATATCGAATCTCCTCTCTTTGAGGTCCGGTTCATTTTGCTAAGCAGAGAGGTGCACTGCTCTTCGAGCCTTTTCAAACGCAGAGCTCTTGCGTCCAACATCCCTTCGCAGCTTTTTGTTTCCTCTCCTTTCGTGGCATCATTCCTCACAGGATCTTGAGTCGTTTCTGACTCGATGTTCTCTTCAGCCTCACCAATTGGAGATGCTAGTTTTAGGTCTCCTTGGAGCGGCGCGTTTATTTCATCTGACTCCACAGTTCTGCTCGTCTGTTCTGCATCAGTGCTAGTTGAATCAGCACTGTTGGCTTTAGTCTCATTCTCCCGCTCTCGTGTACATAATGCCACACTTTTCTCGGCTGAAGTCTTCACCGCGCCTGGTTTTGAAGCGAGTTCAGCTTCATTTGAGTTTCCATATTTTCCACTTTCTTCCTCCACTTTTCCAGCAATCTTTGCAACCAATGTCTCCGAGCAACTCTCACTTGGCACGTGGCCTATTTCAGAAGTAGATCCAAAAAACGGAATTCTAGTGACTTTGATTTCCGTATCATTGCAATAGGTTTCCTCTTTCTTAAAGCTATCAGTCCCGCCTTTTTCATTTGCCAGTAATTTAGTCATTGTTTCACCAACGTCTTCGGTAAGACTCTTCTCGGTGGCTGAGGACGCATTTTCACTAGCTTCCACTTTAGTTGTTAAGTAGCTATTGTCTACACTTGGATCGTCCTCGGTGGCTAATGATGCGTTTTCTATCCCTTTCAACTGAGTTGGTAAATCACTACCATCTTTACTAGGACCAATCTCAGTGGCTGTAGACGCGTTTACGCAAGTTTGTAATGGAAGTGTTAAGCTCTTATCAACTCCAACAAGATCAATCTCGGTCGCTGCCGAAGCCTTTCGTCCCACTTCTAACTTAGTTATCAAATTATCATCTTCATTAGGACCGGAATTGGGGACTGATGATGAATTTTCACTACCTTGTAACTTAATTGGTAAGTCTTCAATTATACCGATCGCAGTGGCCGCTAAATTCTTTTCGCTCGCTTGTAGCTTAGTTGTCAAGATATCATTTTCACTAGAACTAGATTCAAGAATTGCTGATGCCTTTTCACTAGTTTGTAATTCAGTTGTTAAGTCACCATCGTCCACGCCGGTGTTTGCCGACACTTTCATCTCAGTTGTTAGATGGATTCCTTCATTCGAAGTTTTGCCAATTAGGTTATCGGCAGCACCATCAAGCAGCGCAGGTGGGATCGAATCAGCGATGAGACAGTCATCCTCGATATCGTCGATTGGTAAGTCGATCTCATCTGCGTCTTCCGACGGGCTTTCCGACGTTTCTTCCATCGGCGTACTATCATCCTCATCGTATCCACTCTCCGCCGAATTACTGGTCTGTCTTATCTTCCTCGCGGCGAACTCTTTCCTCAATTCGAGCCAATCCTCCTCAGACTGCGAGTTCTTCTGCCTTGCCTCGTCCCATTTAATCCGACAATACTCAAGCTCCTCCTTCAACTCGTTCAACATGAGCCGCTTGTGTTGGAGCTCGTAGCGCAATATCTGCTCGGACGTGTGTAACTGTTTGTGTTGAAGGCGCAACTTACTCACAACGCCCCAAGTTTTATGAAGCTCGTTCGAGACCACTGCTAACCGCTTCTCCTGATTATCCAATCTAGATTCGAGGTGACCGTTGAGTGTCTTCAAGCGACCTACCTCCGTCACCAAGCTATTCTTCTCTAGGATAAGATCTTTCAGCCTTAAGAAAGTTTGACTCACACTAATGACGCTTCGAGTACCGTAAGGTGTTTCGACGTCTTTGTAACATCCACCGCCGTTGGTTTTGTCTCCTCCGTCTAACGGCACCGCTATCGGCGCTACGTAGTGTGAAAGAAGTTCGAGCAGTACTCTCCAAACTTTTGGCAGATTCGATGCGATCACTTGTTGAGCCTGTGTGATGTCTTGGGTCGAGGTTTCTTTTTGTGTTGAAGATGCACTTGCGTTTTCCGCTTGGGTCTCGTCCGATTGGCGGTAGATATGCACGAGCAGTGCTGCAGTATCGTTTATATCCCCTTTGACGGTGAGGTCGTTTATCAGGTTATGGTTCTCTTGGAGAAGATTTGTGAGTTTATCGAAGTCCAGTTCAGGCTCGGTTAACAAGTGGGAGAAAAGGTTATTGATCAAACTCATCTGAGAGGAGAGAGTTTTGTTCTCGAATCTAAACGAGGTTGCGTCTTCTTTGAGTTCGGCGAACTCCCCGTTTTTCCTCTCGCTCTCTTCTTTTAATTTTTTGATTTCACCTTGCAGCTCCTCAAGTTTCTCGTCTTTGTCTTTGGCGGCATTTTCTAGCTCCCGGATCTTGATTTCGAGGACTTCCGTTTTGGCTCTTTCCTTCTCGATCTCGCGCTGATGTTCGGTGGCCAAAGCGGTCGATCTCTCGTCGTAGAGCTGTCTCAAACAGCGAATGTTCTCCATCTGTTTCTCGTACTCGATCTGGAGCTCGTTCGAGTCCCCAAGGATCGAAGACTCGAGAGTCTCCACTTTTGCTTTCAAATCCGTCACCTACAACAGAGAAATCAATCACGTAAACATATTAACGAGTTCTCTTAATACAATACACTATGGGATATACTATGGGACAATATACTATGAGATATTTGTCAAGGTATTACAGAGACAGGATATTGAGTGTTGAAAAGACTGCATTGCAGTCACGGCGCACTCACTTTTATCAAACTAAGCAATTCGCTCGATTTCATCATATTTTTTTTTTTTTTTTTTTTTTTTTTTTTTTTTGTAAAAAAATTAGCTATAGCCGAACAATATTCAGTCAAACGTCAGGCCACATTTTAATAAAAAAATAGTGCAAGACGTATTTACAAATCCATTTTTATCTAGTACTTGTTTTGGCTTTATGCCATGGATAAATCAGTAACCGTTCATATGAAGGCGGTAGTTGAGGAAAGGCTTTATTTTTCAGTCTTTCCTTCGGTGCCCTTTAAAATAAATTTCGGTTTACTGAAAAGGTATTTTTATTCCAAACCATGTGTTTCAGTTTCAAGCGCGGAAGAATGCATTTCGTGTCATAAATACTGTGCATAGTATGGTACAGTTGACTATAAGAGAGGGTAATTTGTGGCCCTAAATTTGCTACCCCACTTGTAGTAATCATTCATTCATTTATTCATTCATTCATTCATTCATTCATTCATTCATTCATTCATTCATTCATTCATTCATTCATTCATTCATTCATTCATTCATTCATTCATTCATTCATTCATTCATTCAGTTATTCATTCATTCATTCATTCATTCATTTATTCATTCATTCATTCATTCATCTACTTCGTTTCACTCGCAAGTCCGACGAGAATATTTTGAATGAGAAAAAACTAACGAGCAATTTTCATTTAAGCTTCAATAAGTAGAATTATTTTTATAAAATATTCACCTATTTGCCTCATATATGAGACAAATGACGTTTTTGATTCCATAACGAGAAGACAATTTTTCATGTGAAGTATATGTTGATTGGGAACAAAAACGGGCAAACGCTGGAAAATCACGCAAAATTAAATATGAGGACATTCTTCATCAGATCGCATTCATTTTTAACTCAAATATGTCTTCTGATTACAGTATGCAGGAGTAGGTATATCGGCTCTCGCCACCATGTGAATTATTTTTATGAGGTATAAGTTTAAGTTTTTAAATATTTGAGTTGAAAATGGCGGCAATTTGAGCCAAAACCTTCTCACGAAATCAAATTTTGCGTCTTTTTCCAATATTTTCCCGTCGTTCACCTTTGATGTCAAGTCGTCATTGGTTCGTTCTCATTGTCTTGTTCTTGGTGGTTGAGTTTGTGTACCTCGATATACAAGTTGAAAGATGTACTAATAATAATCACCTGAATCTCTCTGATGCGTAGCATTTCTTTGCTGATTTTAGCGACGTCTTTGAGGGCTGTGACATGAGCTTCCAGTCGCTTCCTCTCCTCTTTCTCACTCTCCAATTCCTCGCTGACCTTCCTCAAGTTTCGCATCTCCTCAGCGATTGACGCGATCGCCTTCTGTCTCTCGCCTCTTTTCACGGCCAATTCCCGCTTAAAATCCTCCATCTCTCCCCTCTTCCTCTCCTTCCTCTCTCTCGTCTCGGCGTCTTCTTCTTCTTCCTCCTCTTCATCATCTTTCCCTTCCGATAATGAATCCTCCGGACACTCGCTGATCGTTCTGGTAACATCGCGATCCAGCAACGTTGAAATTTCGACGGTGCAGCTCCCGCTTTGCTCTTTGCTGATAGTACATTCACTGGTAATATCGTGCATACTCGTGATTGACTCTTCCGTCACGACTTCGTATGCATCCTCCTCTTCTTCCTCATCTTCATCTTCGGGTTCTATGGTACGTGTGTTGCTGCTTGTAGCTGTAGTATTGTCAACTTTCTTCTCGGCTTTCTTCAAATCCGCAGACAATTTGACTCCATCGTCGATCTTCAGTATTTCCTTCTTTTCGTCAGTCGAACAAATAGCAGTTTGGACATTTCTATCTGTCGTGACCTTTGATGCCTTGCATGCGCACGCCTGTAGAAAACAAAAAAAAAACGAAGGTGTTTACATTTTTTAGTAACAGGTTGATTCAATATTCATACTTTACTAATGGTAAAAATAGTCCACGAAAATGCATGAACAAATCTCCATGCAATATGGATTTCCATGAAATGAAAGGGATCTCAATGACATTGTATGGAAATCCTTATAAATTCTTAGGAATTTTCATACAATTCTATGAAGATCCTTATGATTTCATCAAAACCCATATTACATGGAGATTATTTTCATGTACCATTTTTACCAGGGACGGACGGCTGTGTCAAAAGTGGCTCGTGAAAATTTGAAATAATGTCTTTCCACCACTCTACATACATTACACGTGAAACAATCGATCTGATAGTGAAGCTCTGCGCTGCTTCACTAATAATAATCGGTTGTTGTATTCGTATATGAATTAAAATGTAGGTAAACCACAAAGTGCTCTAGGCGTTACCGAATTTTGTTCTCATTTTGTGAAGTCATTCAAGGAATGCTCCGAAGAAACTGTCAATGATAACTTAGAAAAGAGGACTTTGGTCAAAACTGACCTCTAAGCCTTCCATAATATGCTTGCCTTATTTACTTTTGTTTAATTTAATTTTGTTCTTTCAAGTTATCTCTTCTCAAGATTTCTCTTTCCTTTCTTCTAATCTATAGATCATTTCAGTGATACTCCACGACAATAATTGGATACAAACAAATATTCTTTCTCATTCGCTCTCATATGGTTTCCCATAAGAAATCGAATAGAAATTTTCAAGTGCAAATTCATAGGACTTAACGACCAGTGATCTGCTGCAACTGATTTTACGCACCTCAACTTTCCCTTTTCAACGTAATTCTTGAAATATCACAAGTTTTACAATCACAGTTATGTCATAGGAGGTTCCATACCTTTGTTTTGCCATTGTTCCAATCACAGTTTATTTTATGGACACACAATTCTACGATATGGGCTAATCGGCATTTTGACATCAAGTGTGACGCTTCGAAAAAGTTTCGAGGCGATATCGGACGTTAGAATGATTGGGTGTTCTTGAGCAGTGGCGTAACATGCAATTTGGCGACGTTGTATTGTGTACATTTAAACCCATGTAAAAGGTCGAATGCGAAGGTTTTCATCAAACTCCCAATAGTTTCATATTTTTCATGGGTTTAAATGGACAAACTGCAACGATGCCATAAATTGCACGCTGTACGCCCCTCTTCTTGAGTGTCATGATGGTGGTAAGGGTTTAAAATGAGCTCAAGCAGAATGTGGGGCGATTTTTTGTCGCGGAGTAATGCGCGCTTTAATAAGCGAAAGTCGAGCGTTTTATGGTGAGGCTCAAAGTCGTGGGTGGCCTCAAAAACTAGACTTTCGCTTACTAAAACGTGCATAACTCCGCGACAAAAAATCGCCTAACATCCTGCTTGGGCTCATTTTACGCTGAATTTAAGGAGGAATAACATATTTCAATTTGATCCAAATAAAAAAAATACCATTTATTTTTATTTGACTTGAACCTCTCCATGGAACGCTCATGGGTACCCTCAAGAACTCGTTTTTCGCTCACTAAAAAATGCATAACTCCGTAACAAAAATCGCTCTGAATTCTGCTTGGGCTCATTTTACGCAGAATTTAAAGAGGAATAACATATTTCAACCCAGTCAAAATGAAAAAAATTGATTTTTTTTTTTTTATTTCACTTTAAGTAAATTTTGAGTGACCTAAAAATCACAAAAATTACCGTAACCAAGTCAAAAATTAATCAAATGGTTTTTTTTGGAGGACCTTACAGCGCTTTACAAGCCGCGTCTTTTCATGAACACCGCGTTTCAATCGGATGATTTATGCGAAAGTTATGAATTTTTGAAAGGCGCAACTTTGCAACGCTGTAACTCCCCCTCTAATTATTTTTAGAAAAACTATATTTGAAAAAAGACTATACTGATATCAAGTACTATCGAAATACAAAGTTTCAGGAAAATCTGTGGGGGGCGAAAGACCCCCATTTTGAATCAAGCTCTTTATACAATGAACCGTTGAAAGGAAACACTTTTATTCACTGTACCTAAAGTTAAAAAAAAAAGCAAATCAAATTAAATAAGCTCTAAGATGGATTTTATGTAAGTCGAAAAGTTGAGCAGGAGGATTTAAAAAATAGAAAAAAAATTGCAGTTTGACATGCGTCATGACAAATGGGGCTCTTGCAAACTTTTGCTACACGTGATTGAAGAGTTAATTATTGCATAAAAACCTGTAAAAATGACGATGAGGATACCAAAAAATATCAATCAAAACTCACTATCAGATTCGGGCTTAGTGGCGGAAATACGCGGGTACTTTTGGGAGATTTCTATCTAATTTGAGACATATCTCTGTGTTTCCGTCGACAAAGTGACAAATTAGACAGAATCTTCCATGATACCTGCGTAGCTCCGCCATTACGATCTTGGTGTTGCAGCTGTTTTCTAAGTTTATTACTGAATTTAAGTTTTTTATTGTGATTTTTGTTGGATTTTATATTAGATTTAACTATCCATTTGATGCTTATGGGGAAAGTTTGGAAGACCCCCATTTATGCAGAAGAGTTGTAAGGAAACTCTGAACACTCTTTCTTTTGTAACCCGCACATAACGGCTAAATGTATTTAATCAATATACAAGGTTTAACTTTTTACAAACTATTTATGCTCTTAGGGAATACTTTTTGCATACGACTATATAGTAGTTATTGAAAGCAATCAGAAATATAGAGACGTTAGTTCGTCCAAAAGTACTCGCATAAAGAAAGTATAAGAGAAGCGTGAATTTGCAAAGATTAAACGAATGTCTATCGTGAGAGGTGCGAAGTGGCGGGGGGGGGGGGGGGGAGGGAGGGTTGATAAGGACCTCGCAGCGGTTGCAAGTTTCAAAATTAGGAGGGTTTCACTTAACGATACCAACGAGCTTTTGGGGCTCGGTGATGACAAATCTAGACACGACCTTGATGTAAATGCCAAACTCGTTTGCCCACTCGTATCATTTTCCCACGAGCTTTCGCCGAGTAGAGTGAATGTATAAGTTTATGCGGAGGAGCAAAACAATGAACTTTCATCTTTTTGACGAGCATTTTTCATCTAACTCGCAGCAATATATTCTCGTCCTCGAGGCAGCTGACTTATGACGTTAATTTGTCGTAAACATGCGGTTAATTGCTGGGTAATGCATGGCTTTCATTTTGGATCCAAGTCAGTGATGCAAATTCAGCATTCCTTTTTTGGGGAGGAGCTACGCGATAGCTTTTATTTTTCGTTTATTTCTTAAACTTTGATCGGAAATGAAAAACTTACTTAAGAATTTTGATTTTTCTGGAATTTTTAAAATTTTGACTGAGCGTGAAAGTCTAACTTTTATTTTTGAAAAATGAGATGAAGTCCTTTCTTAAAGTAGCGCACAGTAAAGACAAAAAAAAAAAAAAAAAACTCATTTTAGATAATTTGACGACACAGGTCCAAGTAAAATTCAATAATTTTAACTCAGGGAAAAGCTACGCACGGTGTGAGTAAATATAAAACTCCTTCAAATTGGCGATTATGCAATTCAATTGCAAGAATGTAGGAATAGTTATCTACCGAGAGTTGACTCCGAAATTCAATTCTTTATGTTAGTTGAGATGAAACGATCGATGATTAGTTGAATTTCGTCAAAGCTGTGTTGTCAAATCTTCGTCGCTTGGGTCTCGGAAAGGTTATGCATGCTACGTTTCCTGATGTTCAATAATTGTATTTATCCCGCTTCGTTTTGACCATCTGCTTTTAATTTCCATACGCACGTCAGTTATGTTCATTGATGGTTTCGATCGGGACATCGCATTCCCTTTATTTCTCCCTTGCATTCCCCTTTTCTTGAAATTTCGGGGGAGGAGAGGCTGTAACCTCATCACCCCCCCCCCCTTTCGGCTAAATACGGCCGTGCATCATATCTTTAGGATTATAGAAAAGTTGTCTGCTTCTAAAATGCGCATAGACACATTTTGTCTTTTTAGTTGCATTTTATTGTTTTATAACGAGGATTTTTTCATAATTACAAAATCCCACCTAACTCTCGTTACATTCAATTGACCCACTTGTTGAGCTCAGAAAAGTTACGAATCAATGATTCATTGAAGCTATCTCAATCAGGAGGGGTTTTCGGTTTATACCTGCATAGTGGCACTGCACCTCCGATGACTCCCATCTCTCTCATTTACCTTCAGAAATGTACAAGTTAGAAAAAGATAAAAGTAAGGTTTTAATCCCCTCATTATATCTATCCTTTTATAACATGTACGGTCTAACAGCTAGAAGAGAGAGAGAGAGAGAGAGAGAGAGAGAGAGAGAGAGAGAGAGAGAGAGAGAGAGGGGAAGAGAGAGGAAGACAATTTCCTAGATACGCTTTTGTTCCTGAGCCTTTTTTGTGTGAATGGCTTTAATTTTCAATTCGTGGTTTAGAGAGAAATCAACTCTCTTTGATTCACCCACGCCCGCCGCGCCGCAGATCGAAACTAACATATTACCGATAGAGTGCACATTCCACTTGTTGTATGGAACATAATGATTTAAAACTTCGTACCTATATCTACCGACTCAAGCCAACATATAGTATACAATCTGCCTCACGACCTTTCTTGATTAGCAACAGAAGCTTTAACCGCAAGAGTGTAGAATGATAGAACTTTTGGCCTTATTCGTGTGTAATCATTTCCATCTGAATGTGAACGTCACCACCTATAATCTCTTTTCCATGGAAATAATTTGTTGCAAACTTTTAACCACGCGAGGTGCATCCGGAAATATAGGAAGAGCTTACGAGATAGTTTGCACCGGTCGGATTTCGCCGTTTTTAAGCTCGAATTTATTTAATTCGGTCTACGGAGGTTATTTCGTCCCTTTTTTTCGGTCCGTAGAATCCTTGGTCCACAGCTACTTATTGTCTTGCATTCTTTTTCCACATCTCTTTCGCCTAAGAACTTATAATCTGTCTCTTATAAATATTAGTCCTTAAAAAAACTGTCCCTATTTTTTTGAGTCCAATTTCTTTGTCGTGTTCATCAAGCGGTTGATGACCATAGGGGTGCAATTAGGATTCCAAACTGGGGAGGAGTTTAGTGTAAGGGGATTGATTATTTCTTTATGATACTTTCTGATAAGTACCAAATGAGTTTTGCTGTTGGAAAGGGGCGTCTCCTTTCCAGGCCAACTCACGGAGGTTTTTCTTAGAGTCTGAATTATAGCCTTATAGTTTAGGGGATGAGATTCAAGTACGAAACAGCTGTAGATTGAAAACTGCATGCCCCCCCCCTAAAAAATGTTTTGGATTTATAAAAAGGGCTCATTTATGACGAAAGCTTTTG
This sequence comes from Trialeurodes vaporariorum, assembly GCA_011764245.1. NCBI lineage: Eukaryota > Metazoa > Arthropoda > Insecta > Hemiptera > Aleyrodidae > Trialeurodes > Trialeurodes vaporariorum. Next base: position 52,785,220 of record VMOF01000002.1, read on the forward strand.
AAATACTTTATCCGGGCGGCCTCCCCGGTAAAAATGGTTCATACAAGTCCATAGCAAATTTTCCGCACTGCGTGGATATCAAACCATGTATGTATCCATACAAATCCATTTGATATCCATTAATATCCATATGGACCCGTACATACATATAAAAGACACGTCTATAATGTCTTTTATACATAATAATTAGTAATTACTAATTATTGGTTATGGACCTGTTTGAACCATTTTACCAGGGCTCTAAAGTTACGAAAAACAACTTTTTACTTTCTCACTACTTATACAAAGTTAGGAATGGAGAAAGTATTGCAATTGCGCAGAGATTTCCAAGGTATTTTGTTTCGATACTTGGCCCTCTGCGACTAAGTAAATCATGATAATTACAACATGGTTGGCTCTCATCATGCCTAATACTACCTTAAAGAATATTCATCCATGAAGTTTCAATATTATTTAACCATAAGTGGCTTGGAAGTGTAAATGTACAAACTTTCTATCCGTCTGTCTGTCTGTCTGTCTGTCTGTCTGTCTATAGCCATAAAACTTGAAATCCAGCTCAACCTTTTAACTACTGATCTACATTCATCCAAATTTTGCAGAAATGTTGCTTTTAACACTCCCCAGAGAGACTTTTTTTTTGTTTTTTTGAAATTTTAGTTTAGTTACGGATGAAAAATGGTTTCCATTAAAATCAATGAGAAAACGGGTGAAAAAAAGGACAAATTTTAATATTTCAAAAATGGATCTTTGGATTTGGATAAAAATATCAAAGAGGGGTTCTGTAGGACTCCCCAGGATATTAAAGGGGGGGTCTCGGGGTCTCCCTCAGAATATTGAAAGGGGTGTTAAATATTCTTTATTTCACAATCATATGTGCACAACTCTTTCTATGACAACGCTAAAATCTATTCTTTCATTCATTCCAACCTCCAAGTAAGGTGAGCTTGCTATCGAAGTAATTACTCTAAAAGAGCTTAATTCTTGGTATTAATGAATAAATATCCTTCAATTATATTGAATAAATATATTATATTTTATGCTCAATTGTTGTTACATTATTACGTAACAGGGGGTTTGAGGGTCTTCCCCAGAATATTAAATGGGGTCTGGGGGTCTCCCGCAGATTAAATTTGATGTAAGAAAGCAGTGTCCGTAGCTGGGTATTCCCTACAGTTTGTTGTCATTTTGCTTAGAGAATACTCGTAGAATATCGCAGAAAAACAAAAGCTTAAGAAACGCGGAACTGGCGAAACAACTTGCGGGGCGGAACAATGCAACAGTAAACTTCATTTAAAGGTCGAGTAAATTTGGCGGAATGATACTCCCATGTATTCTGATGTGATTTCAGTGGGTGGATTAAATGGAACCCCCACCTCCTCATACTCCGCCCGCTCGCCTCGTGAGCGCAAATCCACGACGAGTGCAAATTTCAATGTAAACTTTATGTTTCTTCCTTAGACTCGGACCTTGATAGTTTATAGTGGATTGTTTTCGCACATAAAACACTTCCTTACACGTTTCCGTATTGGAAGCAGCGTAGTGTGCAATTTGGCTACGTTGCAGATCGACCATTTGAACCCATGAAACAAATCGAACTATTGGATGTTCGGTGAACACTTTCGCATTCGACCTTGCACATAGGTTTAAATGGATGCATTAGAATGTTGTTAAATTGCACGTTACGCCACTGACGTGTAGAGCGTGTAATCTGCGGCAACGTTGCATTCAGTTCATTTAAAGCTACGAAAAAGATCAAAGAGTTGGGTGCATGGTTGTAACAGTTGAATTCAACCTTGTGCATTGGTCTAAATGGACAAAATATGACGTTACGTTGTGAGATCGCATGCTACCCACTGATTGCGGAAGCTGGTTATAACTGTTTTAGCACAGCGATATAATAATATGTGACCGGGTCCAGAAAAAAGGACCTTTATCTTCCAAAAACCAAAATTGAGTTATTGGTACCACTGCATAGAGGAAGTCATGAATAACATCACGAGTATGGAACTTGTTCTTAAGGCCAATAGAGAGCGATTGCCGTAAAAAAAAAAAAAAAAAAAAAAAAAAAAAAAAAAATCGTCACATTTCGTCCTCTCTTGCGCTAAAAATCACTCTCCTGAAAAAAATTCGCCCCGGAAGATAAGATCCCTTTTCCTGGACACGGTTATATATCGCATCGATTGCCGTTCAAAGACCTCTCTGATTCCAAACAAATTCTATATCAGAGTAACCGTTTTGCAGTCGCATTTTTTAATGCACCGATGATTGCTCCGATTGAGAAAAGATTCCACAGTTCAGTTTTGTGTATATACCTATCTGTAATGCACGAAAATACCCGCGTGTGAAATATTTTCTCAACCGATGGAGTCGTCGATGACTTTAAATAACTTGCGGATATTTTAATTAACTAACCCATTCAGACCTGGTGTACATTCCAATGTGCATCTGAATAACATTGAACCTTATGAAAAATGTAAAAATACAAAATGCGCATCAATTTAGACGAGGAGACAGCGCTAAGATTAACCATGGAGGTCATAAATCAGTTTCTGAACAAATAGAATTTCAGGTCTGAAAGGGTTCACGGCGTTATCACCGATTGAGGAAAGATAACAGAACAGAGTATTTCTGTGCGTAACAGAGGGATACACTGTACTAAACTACATATGTAATCTTTTCTCAACCGTTGGAATCAACGATGAATTGAAAAATACGATTAATTATACGTAAAACGGCAGCTCTGGTATATATACAATTCAATTTATTAACCCCCATGAAGCGCACTTTTTGAACGGAAATTACGGAATATAAAATTGCGAACCTTACATCAAGTAAAAGTATAGAATTACTATAACTATGACTCATTGAATAAGATCAACCTACGTTTGAAATGTTGCAACGTCGCTGAAGCGCATCATCTTAAATCCTGACAATAATCTATTTTTCGCTCATCTTCCATTCCATCATCATTTCTCGGAGGAGCGTCCATTTCTCGCGGATCTGGAGAGAAAGAGAATTCTCTGTTGACGGATGCGCGACGCGGTACAGCGGCTAAAGCGTACAAACTGAATCGAAAAATAAATTACGGTCATGATTTTTTTTTTCTTTCTTTCTTTTGATACATTTGCGAGTTGATATTTCCTTGCAAAAATCACGTTTTGTGACTCATTTATAACTTTAAAATGAATTGATTTCATACATATTTGAGCTTTCTTACTATTGAATCTTCATAATCTTGATTACTTTCTCACCACTAACAAAGTTAGAAATAGAGAAAGTATTGCAAAGTCACAGAGATTTTCGAGGTATTTTAAGTATCGATACTCTTGGCCCACTACAACTGAGTAAATCATGATAATTACAAAATAATCGGCTCTCATCATGCTTAATACTATCCTAAAGAGTATTCATCCACGAAGTTTCAATATTATTTAACCATATGTACCCTTGGAGGTGTAAATGCACAAACTTTCGGTGGCGTCTGTCTATCCGTCTGTCTGTCTGTCTGTCTGTCTGTAGCCATAAAATGTAAAACCCAGCATGAATTTTTAACTGTTGATTCACATGCACCCACATTTTGTAGAGACGTTGCTTTTAATATTCCCCACAGAGATTTTTTTTTTTTTTTTTTTTTTTTTTTTTTTTTTTAGGTTAGTTATGGATGAAAAATGGTTTCCATTAAAATCAATGGGAAAATTGGTCAAAGAAAGGAAAAATTTAAATATTACAATCATAGATCTTTGGATTTGGATAAAAAGATTAAAGGGGGAGTCTGGGAGTTTCCCCCAGGATATAAATGGGGGGTCTGAGGGTCTCCCCTAGAATATTGATTATTGAAGGGAGGTTAGGGGGTCTCCCCCAGATTTTTGATGTGAGAAAGTGCTCGTGTTATTTTTATTTGTAAGACTATGTCCAGGAAATCCCATTAAATCCGATCTACTGTTTGCGGAGCTTCTGCACTTTTAGAAATCGCCTCAAGTTGAAAATCAGTGTTGCAATTTTTCGGAAAATTATCCGACCCATTTGACTTAATGTAAAAGTTGGGACTTTTAGGCAAATCTGGCGACCCGGCTGAAAAATATATCGACTCACGCGCCACCTACGCTACCTCTTCTTTTTAATTCCTTGCTCATACCCTACGTAGAATATGTTCAAAGTCCGCTAATAACAAACCAGTCCAATTCCAATATCGGGGTGTATGTATAACCTGTAAGCTTGCTTTGCTCCATATGCACAATGTAAAATCGACCCCTTTCTAGATTTGATTTATAAATCAATTTTTGTCTTCAGTGGCGTCGCGTGCAATTTGGCAACAATGTATTCTATCCATTTAAACTCATGTAAAATATCGAATTCAGGGGGTGCACAGCGCACAAGGAAAATTCGATATATTTAATGAGTTTAAATGGAGCAGTTGCATTGTTACCAGATGGCACTCGACGCCACTATTTGTCTTCTTCCTCAATCAAAGAGTGTCCGAAGCAGTAGCGGATGCAGAGGAGTTGCGTAGCGTGCAATTTGGCAACGTGTTGCATTTTGTCCATTTAAACCCGTGTAAAAGGTCGACTGCGAAGGATCGAACACCCAATAGTTCGATATTTGTCATGCATTTAAAGGGACCGACTAAGACGTTGCCAAATTGCGCGCTACGCCACTGACGCGCAGAGGGAAGGCCAAGATAGAGGCTTTAAAGCCCCCTTCTTGAACCAAAATTTTACACTATCTAATATCTATACTCTGATTATAAAAAATAAACTGTTAAATAAACAGGACGTCCTGTGATTTCATAAGAATCTTTATCATTAAGATAGCGTCTATTCCTTTAGCAACAACCGGGCTTTTTCGTGTTGATTTAACTGTCTTTTTATTTCGGTGTACGAATCGCCGGAATCTGGTGTTCCTGCTACGGCACGGTGCAGTGGCTCAAATTATAAACTTAATAATGGGGCTGCTGTACTTTTTGCTACCAGATGTGAAAACCTCCACAAATAACCGTAAGAAAAACAACTTACGAAATTCACTCCAAGATTCACTCTTGAAATGCTTTTAAATGCACGACCTTACTGGCGGCGTTTGACACTAATAACGAGAGATTCCCATCTTAATTTCTCCACTCTTTAGATATATGTTAGGAAAGAAGATTTACAGAGCACCGATAAAAATAAAGATGCTAATGCATCGAGGATGTTAAAATAATGTGCGACAAGCCTCAGGTGCTGATTTTTTTTTTTCGATCTCAGACCATAGTGCGTTGTGTTTTTACCACCTCATTACGAATCGTACATACTATGACTTTCAAAAGAAAGTACCATGGTAGAAATATTTACTCTGTTAAATCATGCCAATCTTTAAATAATTTTGCGGCTTTCAAGTGTTTAAGGACTAAGCAGGATGCCCCATTGAGAGTACGACATTAAAAATCGACAACTCTATGGAAAACAACGGATAGATTTAACAATAAGAATTTCGATCGGGGTAATTTCTTTTGAAAGTCATAGTACATTTGATGAATTTCCGAAACCGGGCACTGCTCACTTTGGCATCACTGTCTATGATTCGAGCGCGTGCACTCTTTGTCACGACAATGTGTTGCGTCATGTATTTATATCTCCATCGCTGAAAAGGAGGGGGCAGCACTAGATGACTCAGATAGGGGGGAGTGGCGGGGTACGGCTACAAAGGGGTGGGTAGTAGCATGGCATGGGTGGACAACTTCGTCACTTTGAATCTGTGTTGCCAGTTCCGTGGTTTCGGAGCTCACTGGATCGTTCAATTATAATTTCTTCGCCGGTTTCCGCCCTTTAAACACGACTAAAATTGAAATTTTGAGAAAATTGAGATTTTTTTAGACCGTTCAAAAGAGGACAATTTTCTGAGAATTTTGATGGGTCACAAAAATATTTGCAAAATGTCCATTTAAATTCCATTAAATACCATCTTACATAAAATGGTACACGTGTGTACCCAGTGGCGTCATTTAAGGGGGGGCAGGGTGGACAATCCCCCCTCCCCCCCCACAAGGATTCGAAATCAGGCTCAAAAACGGGAACGAAGTATATAGATGAGCAAAAAAAAAAAAAATCATCAGATTTTTGCCCCCCTCCCTCCCCCCAAGCCGAACTCGAAATGACGCCCCTGTGTGTACCACTTCCAGTAAAAGGGTTAAAGGCGTATCGTGGGGGATAGGGGGGGGGGAGTAATTTCAAAAATTAAATTGTCGAACTGGCAACAAGATAACCTGAGACCGGTCAATTCACATCCAAACTTTAATGGGGATTAAATGAACCAGACTGATAGTAAAAACTCACAGTATACGCCGCGCCGTAGGTTCAAAGAAAAATCAAGTAAGTCAACTATTTTTAGATAGGATAAAACAACACACGTGTTAACACTATAAGTTACACGTAGCAACTTGGTGCACCCAAACGGCAGCTCGAGCAATGGGGCTCTAGCAAACTTTTGCTGTGAGCAAATGAATAGTCCAATCAGATGTAAAAACCAGCAAAAATCACGAAAGTCCAAAATTCAGTTATAAACTCACATAGCTGATATAACCGCAAAATCGTAATAGCGATTCAACGCAGGTATCGTGGGAGATTCCTGTCTAATTCATCACTTTCTCTACGGAAACACAGAGATGTGTCTCAAATAAGATAGGAGTCTCTCATGATACATGCGTCTCTCCGCCATTTAGCCGGATTCTGAGAGTGAATTTCGTGATTTTTTCGTGAACTCATCGTTATTTTTACCGATTTTTATGCAAGAATCAACTCTTCAATCCCCTGTATAGCAAAAGTTTGAAAGAGCCCCATTTCTTGACCGTGCTTTCTTCATTTGAACCCGTGTAAAAAGTCGATCCTAGGTCCTAGAATAGACTATTTCACATAGGTTGAAATGGAGAGAAAATTGCGATATTCAGTTTGAAAGAGCCGACGCTATACACCGAAAACACTGTTTATATTTTTAATGTAGAAAAATGAATTACAATGGAGCTGTTGCAAACTTTTGCTACGGGCTTGTTAACAGTTGATAATGGGGTAAGTAAAACCCTGTAAAATTAATGATTAGCGAACTAAAAAATCACGAAATCCATTCCCAAACTCATAAAATGCTTTCAGACGCGAGACCGTAATGGCGGCCGATGCCGCCGATTACAATGGGTTTCCCTATCTTCAATCATCTCCTTCTACAAGAGGTGTTCTCGCAACACCACGCAAAAAGAAGAAGAAACATCCAATTGCCATAAGATTTGGGTGGCAACGGCCGCCATTACGGTCTCGCGTTTGAAAGCATTTTGTGAGTTTAGGAGTGGATTTCGTGATTTTTTAGTGCGCTAATCGTTAGTTTTACATGGTTTTACCCCATAATCATCTATTAATAAGCCTGTCGCAAAAGTTTGCAACAGCTCCATTAGAGCGATCGATATGGCTTAGTGGAGTGCGCGGGACCGATGACTCAGGGTGTCCGAGAAACCAGTTCACACTTTTGCTGTGAGCTGATGGTCAAAGATACAAATCTAAACAATTTAGGAATAATCAAAGACTCTCAGGATGACCACGGAATGCATTCCAAAACTTCCAACAACCCCTTTTAAGGGTCTTTTATCATTCCTGAATTTGTCAGATCTTTATCTTCAACCCTATAAGCTTACTGCCGAAGAGTGAACTCGCATTTCTCGGACATACCCTGCACGAACTTAGGAAAGAAACGGCAATGAAACACTTGCGCTTTTAAATTAAACTTTAATTGTTTCAAAGCACGGCGTTATAGAGGATGTAATTGTATAATTATGACGAAATGAAAAAGTAAGATAACTTCTACCGGAGTCAAGAGCAGTAAAAACTAATAATACGATTCTTGAAAAAGAAATGAAAATAATTTTTTCTTGCGAAGAACTGGGAAAGTTCTTCGTAAAGCGAGAATATGAAAGTCAATTACATATAGAGAGTCACTTAAAGTGTTCTTATAATTTACACCATTTTCGAAATTTTACGTGAATTTACACCACCTGAGGAGGGTGACATTCTGTTGAAAAAATAACCTCCTTTTTCAACCGTTCATTCGCTAGTTGCTAGATGAATTTAAATGATGCCGCATGCACGATCCTTAAATTTTGCAAACTTTAGGTGAAATAGAAAAATACGGTTATAAAGTTTCATAATTTGAATATTCAATTTAAAAAAAAAATTGCGAGCCATCGTCGTGTTTTCCTGTCCTCCTAAAAATTCTTTCTGTTTTTCCATTTATTCTTTGACCGTTTTAGCAAAAACAAAATTTGTTTATCTTATGCCTTGATTGTGTATTATGAAAACTTGGTTGGTGCGCATGCAGTCCTGTGGCGTAGCGTGCACTATGGCAACATTGCTTTAAGACCATTTAAACCCATGCTAAAGATCGAATGCGAAGGTGTTCACCGAACACCAAATGGTTCGATATTTACAATGGGTTCAAATGGACGAACTGCACGCTACACCGCTGGGATGCGCTACCGCGCACCTATACAAAAAGACAAATAAGATAAATAAATACTGCCCATCAATCTTGCAAAACGGAAAAAAGTCGCCCCAACTCGAGAATTGACTAGATACTTTTTAATCTTGAAAATTTGAAATTTTTTCCTAAGATAATTTTTACGAAACGTCGCATCTGCTGGCGCTATCACTGAATGAAAACAAAAAAAAATATTCAAAAATTCTTGATAAAAAAAATTATGTCTATGATTTGGCGTAGAGTGCAAACTGGCAACCTTGTATTTTGTCCATGAAACAATATGCTAAAGGTTGAAAACGAATATGTTTAATATGCACACATTAGTTCGATATTTCTCATGAAATCAAATGAACAGAGGGCTTGAACATTGCCAGATTGAATGCAATACCACTGCGTACACCATCAAAAACAGCCTCCATGCAAGGGGCGGATTTACCATCACACAAAATATGCAACTGCGTAGCGCCTCAGATTTGTAGGGGGGGGGGTCTCTCTTCAAGAGGGGCGGAAGAAGAGAAGAAAAATTGAGAAAAAGTAAAAGAAGAAAAGACAGAAGAGTAAAAAAATATCATAATTACTGAGGAAACAGTTAACAAATGAGTTTTCAATGTTTTTTTTTTTTTTTTTTTTTTTTTTTTTTTTTTTTTTTTTTTTTAACGAAAATTTAGAAAATTTACGACTTGTAAACTCCTCTTCTTTTTGGAGGATGTTTCCTCAGAAACCCCAAGCATCCTACCCTTCTACCAGGGGGTTTCAAATTCAAGATTGCGTAGAGGGCCTCAAGAGACGTAACTTCACCCCTGCCTCTATGTTTAGAATGATACGGGAAAGTAGGGAGGGGGAGAGGACCTAAGAACTGAATGAATATAAATACTTTGTCGCAGTAGAAAAAGTAGAGAGGGGAAAAAAAAGAAAAAAAAAGAAAGAAAAAAAAAACTCGAGTCTTGACGTAAATCAGAACTCAGAGTCTTCCACGATTTCAAGGTCGGATATTTCGTCGAACTTTGACCGGTCAAAGTTTTGGATCATTGACAGACAGTGACCCCTGCTTGGTGCCAAAAAAAATCTTTTTCGTTTGTGGATGAACAATACCGGGAGATTAAGAAGGAGACCGCAACCGACCACTGGTTCTCCCGTTGGTCGTCTGAGCGAAAATTGCGGAAAGAAAATACGCGGAAATCAACGTCAAAACTAAGAAGAGGAAATCTCATTAATGACTCATAACGAAAGGAAATGTAGGCCAAGACGCAGAAATAATAATTGGACTCATTGACACTAAAGGAACCTACTCGACTTAACACGTTGCAATTTTTACCTGACTTTAATAATTTTATAAAATTAGACCTAGTGCAAAGAAAATCTTGAAACTTCCAGGAACTTTCCTTCACTACGTTAAGTCCTGTTCCTGAAAATATCAAGCAATTTTATTTATCAGATTTATTTTTAAGGGAATAAAAGAGTCGAGATTTAACAGAGACGTCGGAATACTATTAGGTATGTTTAATTTAAATGTGTCCATTTATTTCTCTGTGCTAACGTAAATCAACCAACGAGGTATAGCAATAGAGAGGCTGATACATGTTACAAGTCCTATCCCAAAGTGTGACAACAAGGGCGATCTGATTCTGGTTTGTTTGCCTCATATTCTTTAACCTAAAATAAAAATATATGATTAATACAGTGGAAAAATGGGTTTAAATGAAAGTGTAATTGCTTTAGAGTGGCTATTTGGATGGAGCATTTTGAAACAACTATCCAGGTGAGAAAATTTGGCTTATTAGTGTCACGTGCCAGTTTCTTTGTCGTGCAAATTTTTCCAGAAGAAACAGTAGTATCAGTTTCTGTGACCAGATAACCACTCTCAAGCACTTTGTCTTTCGTTGAAAATACCAATTTCAAGTGAATTTGGCACAACTTACTTTTTAAGGTTAAAAAATATGAGGTAAACAAACCGAGCTCGGGTAAAATGTCCATAAGAGATTTCCAGCATATGGCTGCTTCCTTCTCGTTCCAATATCACGTCCCATATACCTAAATGTTCTTTCTATCGCTATAACTCGTTGATATCAACGCGAGCTATAAACAATAAATGGGCTTTCTGGAACGTAATTTCTGTAAATGGGTCTGTTGCAAACTTTTGCTACAGCGCTATAGCGTGATCAATCTCATGTAAAATCGCGTGAAAAGTCCATTGGTGGCAGCAGAAAGTCATAAAATGCAGTATTAAACTCACAAGAGGCATTTAACTGAAATCCAAGATGACGGTAAAATATCGAGCAACCTGTATGCAAGCACCATGAACATCCAAGATGGCCAACCTCACAACATCGATCACAACCAATCACAACGCAAACAAACTCATAACCTCCGATGCTGTGAGGTTGTTAACGTTGGCCTGTGTGCACGGTGCGTGCACACAGGTTGCTCGATATTTTACAGTCATCTTGGGTTTCAGTTAAACGCCTCTTGTGAGTTTAATACTGCATTTTATTATGACTTTCTGATAGCACCAATGGACTTTTCACTTGATTTTACCTAAGATTTAACATTCTATATAGCTGTAGCAAAAGTTTTCAACAGACCCACTGGGCTGTTGCACACTTTTGCTATGAGCGATTTAATAAGAGATTCTGGTGTAAAAACCTCCTAAAATAACGATGGCAGCTCTATAAACTTCCAAAGCCCACTCTTAAACCCAATAAACCTTATACTTATTTGCGCGAGCGTAGCGACTAGCTGCTCGTAAACGTCAGAATTGGTGAGGCAACAAAAACGAAGACTTGATGGCACCCGGTGGGGGGGGGGGGGGGGGGGGCTTGACCCACCGAGAAACCGGGAAATTTCCAGGAGGGCCGCTGCTGTCCATGTTGGGTCAGCCGGCCGGCCGTGAAAGAAATAGAAAATCGGAAAGAAAGGGAGGAAGGAAAAAGAGGAGAGAAATGAGAAATAGAGAGAAAAGTGGACAAAATCATAGAATAGACCAGCTTTAGTATGGAGACCGGACCGTGGCTGAGAGGGAATAATGTGGACAGGACTACAGGAGTCATACATTGACGTAATGACGACGCATTCCAGGTATCCGATTCAAATACTCTCTCCGGAAAAATCCGCAATTCGATCGGGAAATCGTGTCTAACTTTTACGGGGACGCCTTCATTTATCAAGGTAGACTAAAACGGCACAGGCGCGTACGAATAGTTAACTGGTATACAACTCATCGTCCAATATAACTCACAACTAACGCTACCTGATTCTTTTACTCCACCCAAAACTTCCTGAATAGTCTTACGTCTTACTTTTATGGTGCGCCTTCAATTTTAAAGATATACTAAAACGGTACAGGTGCGTACAAATAGTTAACTACTTTCCAAGTGATTTTAAGAATGGTTTACGTTTCCTTCCATTCTCTTTTCCTGATCAGGTGAGTCAGTGCCTCACTTGCTTCACCCGGCGAGCCGCCACTGCGTAATGGCGGCATAGGGCAGTAATAATGGAAGATTACTATCTTAATTTCGTCACTCTCTCCATGCTGACAAGGGATATTCACAGAGTAATTCGTCATCAGAGTAGTGATCCACATCCAATGAATGCTAGGTACCGTGACAACTGGTGACACCGGTGTCAAATGAAAGTCGTCTCTTATTGGTCACTTCTTGATGGAGTTATAGTATTGTTAGATGAGAATCTTCCATTATTACTGCCCTAAGCAATCATGACGCTCGCGCAAATAAATGCGTTTATTGAGTTTATGAGTGGATTTTGGAAGTGCTTAGTGCTACCATCGTTATTTTTGGAGGTTTTTACCCGAGAATCGACTATTAAATAGCTTTATAGCAAGAGTGTGCAACAGCCCCATCAAAATAAGTTCAAGGAGTATCAAGTCGATGCGGTTTGCGGGGTTTGCCACATCTCACGAGCCGCCACTGATCGATCCTTGAATGTGATTAAATATGCGAAAAATGACAGCACTGTAAGTACTTATTTTCCCGAACTCCAAAAAGCACAATTTCTTTTTTCTGCAACAGTAATAGCCTCGTAACAGATTTGCAAAATTAAACGAAATATGACTCAGAGGGGTACCCTAAAAAATTCATTTTCCTCTCTCTTAACCCATATTTAAACCGTTGAGTTAAAAAGTGACGGAAGATAGGGGCTCTCTCGTGATGACTGCACCCCCATCACAGTATTTTTCTTACACATACCTACTTGTCATTCAAATGGACAAAAAGATGAGGTAGACGAATTCCCAGAGACGTCTTTGATGTGGGGCTGCGCGTGACATAATTTCCTCCCTCCCTTCCACCAGGCAAATTCCTTGAAAAAACAATTAGGAACCTAACCTAGATTTTGTAGAAATCCAAATGGGGCCATTTTCATCAAAAACGTTACCTTTTTATTCTAACACAATTTTGATATGCACTTTGCACCTGCTCTATTCTCAACATACTCCTTTATTTAATCAAAGGAATGCCGCGTAATTTGGCTTCGTTACAATTTTACCATTTAATTCAATGGAAAATGTCGAATTATTGGATGTTCAGAGGACACATTTGAATTCGGCAGTAATTAATAATTGTATAAAAAAACAATTATTTATACTTTTCAGCTTTATTTTTACCTCTTCTTTTGTGTTAGCTTCCGAATCTGGCTCGGCCTGGTTAGCCGGTGAACTCCATGCAACGGCTCCCATTTTTGTAAAAACCCCTCATGAAAGGCTGGGACTTCGTCTGAAATTCAACTCTGAAACAATGGTAATTAACACACATGAAGAATAGGCTAGCAAGAGTTTCAAAATTCAGATATATTGCGGACATATTTGTATTCCGGACATATTTGCATAAGATATGTTCCGATTGATTTTTTTTGTACGGAGCAGTGAGTAATTTCTGCACGTTGACTTCCTGCTAAAGAAATGAATCTAAGTTTTGGGAGTTTTGAACGAGAAAGTAGATATTTTATGGATGACGCGAAAAACCGCTGAATGTTTACTCGAATAGAAGAAAGTATATTCTCAGCCGCTTCAATTTGACTTTGTTCCAACAACAATTATTGGCAGATCCACCGACCCCTCTCGCAATACGATGCAATTCTAACAACATTGAGCAGGGCGTATACCGGCCCACACTCTTCGCAGCTATGATATCGTCAACAATAATAAACTCATGATTTACCAGACAATTGAATGAGCAAGGCGTAAGTACGTTGATATGAAATCTGAAAATAAAAGCGCGACCGACAATTGGACGCAATGGGGTTGTTGCACACTTTTGCGAAAATTTGTCAGGACTATACTCTTAATACAAGGGCTGTCCCAAAAGTAATGCATCGGTCAACCGTACGAGAGAACGAAAAACGCTTGCGAGTTGCAATTTGCTCAGTTTTGTAGATCTAGTAATTGGCTTAAAAATGAGATATTTTTTTAAATTTTGATCCTGTTTAATTTATGAAACATGTTTAAAAAATCTTTTACTACACAATAAAACATCTCTCTCTCTCTCTCTCTCTCTCTCTCTCTCTCTCTCTCTCTCTCTCTCTCTCTCTCTCTCTCTCTCTCTCTCTCTCTCTCTCTGTCTCTCTCTTCTCTCTCTCTCTCTCTCTCTCTCTCTCTCTCTCTCTCTCTCTCTCTCTCTCTCTCTCTCTCTCTCTCTCTCTCTCTCTCTCTCTCTCTCTCTCTCGACTCATTGTAATAAATAGGATAGAAAGGGGTGGAAGGTGGGGATATCACATGACTATACAGGGTGGGGCAAAAGTCCGAGTACGGCCGATTATTTTTTGAACGGCTTTAGCTAGAGAAACGAGCTTTGGGGTGTGTTTCAAGACCAAATAAAACTATCTTTTGGTGGGGTCAAAATTTTGGTGGCCCACCAGGGGGGGGCCGTAGCCCCCCCCCCCCCAACTTTTTTTTTTCAAATGGCAACCCCCCCTTTGTGATACATCATTTGAAAGGGCATAAAATTCTAAGACTTTTGGCGCAAACTAAAGGTCGATATCGTTTATCGTTTTCGATAAATCGAAGTTCAAAGTTCGATTTCGACCCATTTTCAAAAAATCAGAACTCCCATTTAAAAAGTCGAATTTGGAGAAACTAGGAGTCTAAAATACTCTAAAAAGCAAGTACTTTGCAGAAAAAAATACGGTTCTGCCATACATTTAGTCCAAATTTGGTTTTAGAGCCCCCCAACAGTGTTCTAAAAAATTGCCCCTCAGGGGGGCTATCTAAAAAATTCCGAGGTACAACCCCTATCGAATGATACATCGCTCAAAAGGGCACACTGAACTGAGCATTTTGGCGCAAACCTCAGGTCGATATCGTTTTTAGTTTTCGATATATCGAATGGCAAAGTTGGGTTTTCATCCGTTGTCCAATTTCGATAAATCGAAAACTAAAAACGATATCGACCTGCGGTTTGCGCCAAAATGCTCAGTTCAGTGTGCCCTTTTGAGCGATGTGTCACTCGATAGGGGTCGTACCTCGGAATTTTTTAGATAGCCCCCCTGAGGGGCAATTTTTTAGAACACTGTTGGGGGGCTCTAAAACCAAATTTGGACTAAATGTATGGCAGAACCGTATTTTTTTCTGCAAAGTACTTGCTTTTTAGAGTAT
This sequence comes from Trialeurodes vaporariorum, assembly GCA_011764245.1. Lineage (NCBI taxonomy): Eukaryota > Metazoa > Arthropoda > Insecta > Hemiptera > Aleyrodidae > Trialeurodes > Trialeurodes vaporariorum. The sequence continues at coordinate 52,800,314 of VMOF01000002.1, forward strand.
TTTAGACTCCTAGTTTCTCCAATTTCGACTTTTTAAATGGGAGTTCTGATTTTTTTGAAAATGGGTCGAAATCGAACTTTGAACTTCGATTTATCGAAAACGATAAACGATATCGACCTTTAGTTTGCGCCAAAAGTCTTAGAATTTTATGCCCTTTCAAATGATGTATCACAAAGGGGGGGTTGCCATTTGAAAAAAAAAAGTTGGGGGGGGCTACGGCCCCCCCCTGGTGGGCCACCAAAATTTTGACCCCACCAAAAGATAGTTTTTTTTGGTCTAGAAACACACCCCAAAGCTCGTTTCTCTAGCTAAAGCCGTTCAAAAAATAATCGGCCGTACTCGGACTTTTGCCCCACCCTGTATAGCCTCTATTTCCCATCCTCATCTAGCACATGGATTTAAATGGACGAAGAGAGCGAAAAACAAGTTCCTAGAAGTGCCACTGGACATAATATCCGCGTCGAATGAGATCTCATCGGTAAAATGAATGTAAATGTAATTTTTATTTCTGGCCCTCATCAAAGTCGGCGGCGGCACGGAGCGGGCGTCTATTTAATTTACAATCTCTCGCGCGCCACACTCGCTTCACGCGTCGGCTGAACGTTAAGAGGTGAAAGGAAAGGAAGCAATGATGCCAGATTTTGCTCATCAAAAATTATACATTTAATGGGTTTATTAAGGGGAGGTTATAAGCCTCATATCTTCACCATGTTAATTTACCAAACTTTCGGTACACATATCTCAAGACCATTTGCACCTAGAAAGCTCATTTTTTTTTCAAAATGTATATCTTGCAAAGCTGAACAATGTTAATTAATTTTTGAAGCATGAGTATTATGCTCTATTATTTTTTTAAATTAAAATTTCAAAACTAATTTGATTTTTCATAGAATCTCTTGAAATACGAGTTACTTTTTGCATATTTTGTTTAAATTTTAATACTCCTCCACATAACCATGCAATAAAAGTTAGTTAACTTTGTTTGTCTTTTAAAGACAAACATTTAAAACAAAAACGAGCTCTCTAGGAGCAAAAGAACTTTATGAGAGAAAGAATTATGTTTACCGAAAGTTGAAAAATTACAACTTTTTAGGTGGACAGTGTAATGTGGAAATTTTTTTTAAAAAGGAAATTAAATCCTTTAATTTCCCTACCCAAGAGTCTCTATATCTTATTGGCATATTTGAAAATGATTCTTGAGACATGCTGAACATAATATAGTAAAAACAAATTAACGAAATTGACAAAAAATTAAAAAAAAAATAAAAGAAATTGTTGTTTATAATCAACCACCCCTCAATGGGGTTCTTATACAAACTTTTGCTGTAAGCACATCTGATGTAAAAATCAGCGAAAATCAAGAAAAGCAGTCTTAAAACTATAAAATTGAGTAATAAATCAGAAAACAGCTATATCGGCAAGATCGTAATGTTGGAGAGCTACTACGCAGGGATCGTGGAGATTCCTGTCTAATTTGTCACTTTCCCTATGGAAACACAGAGACAAGTCTCAAATTAGATAGGATTAGGAATCTCCCATGATACCTGCGCAGCTCCGACATTAAGTCCAAAAAAGGTCCATTCTAAAGATGATTTCAGGGTCGATTAGTTAGAACGGTGGCTGGACACCACGTCACGCTGCTCAAAATTTCAACAGTTTTTGGCTAAAATGGGTCTGTTGCACACTTTTCGGCTAGAGCGTTTTAAAGTACAAATTCGTACGTAAAAAGCCGTAAAAATGACAATGGCATCATCAGAAAACACCAAAATGTACTAATAAACTCACAAATAAACTCACTCTGTAGCTTGGAGAGGTTTAAATGCACAAACTTTCTGTGGCGTTTGTCTGTCCGTCTGTAGCAGCATCTTAAAACGTGAAACCCATCATAACTTTTTAACTACTGATCCATATATGCATCCAAATTTTGCAGAGATGTTGCTTTTTTAACATTCTCCAGACGGGTTTTCTTTTATTTTGTTTATTTTTTTGAAATTTTAATTTTTCGGCTAGTCATGGATGAAAATGGTTTCCATTAAAATCAATGAGAAAAGCGGTCAAAAAAAGGAAAAATTTTAATATTCCAAAAATGGATCTTGGATCTGGATAAAAATATCAAAAGGGGTCTGGGGGTCTCCCCCAGAATATTGAAGAGGATTCCAGGAGTCTCCCCTCGATTGAAATTGATACGAGTAAGTGTTTGTAGGGCATTTCCTACTGTTTATTTTTGACAAACTTTTGGTGAATGATGTCTTATCCGTTAATCTAGGACCAAAATTATTGAAATTTGGATTTAAAAAATTGAGCAAAACATCACGCTGTTCCTGCGTGGGAACGCCTCTTTTGATTAACCCTTTACGGACCAGGTTTAATCAAAAGATCTCCACTATTCCGTTGACATAGAGAGGGTAGTTAACTGTTCGTACTCGGGGGAATTGGAATCGCCTATACGATACATTGAAGGCGCCCGAACGGAAGCTTATCTTGTAAGTGTCTAAATCGAGAATCGCGTTTATTCTGAATCGCTAAATACAGGAGCAATGCGAAACTGACTAGAGGAGAAAAAAGAGTATACTCGGGTTCGGCTCATCAGAGGTTAATGGGAATGGATTTAGAAATAAATTATAAGTCTTCAAAGTCAGCTAGATTCTCAAAAAGTGACTATACAGTGGTGCTATCTATTGATCCAGAATCTCACTTCAGACAGGTGAGGAATGCCAAATTTTGTGCCAAATGACCCTAATGTAAATGTATATTTTACCCTAAATTTGACAACACTGAATGGAAGACAACGTTCGACACGCGACGGGAGAAAGATTGTCGTTGTCGCACCTTCTCCGTAAGATGCGCCTTCAAAACGTTAACTCGTCTCACCCGCAGTGCTTGACTCCAAGGTTCAGATATAGCAGAGCTGCCTTTTTGTGGATGTTTAAAATGATATCTTTCAATTCACCGATGATTTCACCGGTTGAGAAAAGATTATATAGTTCAATTCAGAGTACCGCTGTAATGCTTGAAAATATTCTCTCAATCTGTGGAAATTACATAAATATAATAAATTTAAAGTCAGCGGCGGAGACTCCACAGATTGAGCAAAGATTACACATCAGAGACTTCTCTTGCATTACAGCCGTGAACTGAACTCAAGGTTATAGATTAAAGAGGTATGTTCATCTGACTTCGCGCCACAAATTCAGTGGCGCGCAGTTCAAAATCACTACAGGCAAGATGGCCGACAAAAGCAGAAAACGTATACTCTTTGCTCAAAACATTGGGTTGCCCTCTGCAGGAAAGCAGGAAACAACCCAAGGTTTTCTGCAAAGAGTATACGTTTTCTGCTTTTGTCGGCCATCTTGCCTGCTGTGATTTTGAACAGCGCGCCACTGAATTTGTGGCGCGAAGTCAGATGAGCATACCTCTTTAATCTATAACCTTAAACTGAACTAAGCCATGCCATATTTTCTCAACTGGTGGATTCATCGATGCATTAAAAAATGTCATTAAATATACCTATACATGAAACGGCAGCAGAAGCATTACATTGACCGATCCAGCAATCTGACAACAGAGTATTCTTCCCATTTGATTGCATGAGAAATAATCGATTTGTCATGGGGCTGTAGCCCCTCCAAGAATCGATTGTTAATCGTACATTCAAATGAGAGGAATGCGCAGTTGCCAGATTGCTGGATCCGCCTATGAGAAGCAGAGTCTACCGCAGTGACCCATGGTGCCCAGGATTCCCTTTACGCATTTTGTGCAGTCGTGTTTTAGTGGAATTAAATGGGGGACAAAATAAAAAAAAAAAGAAGAAATTAAAAGTTCTCAAGTCCACTCCTTAATAATTTGAGAAAAGCTGTAAAAAAGTGGTGATAATGTATGGAACGTCAGGCTTGTCCGATGGGAGCAATCCTATCTAATTAATCTCTTCCTTCATGTTGGCAAAGCAGATTCATGGAAGAAGACAAACTAGTCGCGACTACCTCTTCCCCTATGCGTTACAGCACCATTATCACCCTTTTTTTTTAAAAGCTTTTCTCAAGTCATGAAATGGATCTTGGAACTTTTCAATGCTACCATAAATTACTAGCATAATTTGACCGGAGAATTAACCGCCATTATAATGATTCACATAGCAACAAATTGCAACAACCTCATTCTGTCAAAACTGATGCTTACTAAATGTAGTCTGTCCATTGCCTCAAAGACATCCAGAGACGGCATTTCATATTTACTAAATATTATTAACTGTTAACTATTATGCGGTTGATATTTTTCAACCATCCAAATTGCTACTCTAAATACGAACCATCGAAAGGTAAAATTAACACTCCCACTTTTTTCAGTGTATATCCGCGCAAAATCATTTCCGATCTGATCTTCGAGCTGTTTGTTTACAAAATACGACCGCGCGATTTGACGTCGGACCAACGAACTATTCCTGTAGCAGGGCTAATACATGTTAAATAAGTCCTATCCCAAAGAGTGGCCTAGCATGGGTGATCTGATTCTAGTTTGCTTGCCTCATATATATTTTTTGACCTTAAATTGAAAATTGTAACTAATCCAGTTGAAAGTGCTTTTAAACGAAAGTGCAAGTGTTGCAGAGTGGTTATCTGAACACAGAATTCTAATACAAATATCCAGGTGAGAAAATTGTGCATATTTCTGTTATGTGTCAGTTTCTTTCTCGGGCAAATCCTTCGAGAAGAAACAGTTATATCGATTTCTGTGTCTAGATAGCCATTCTAACCCTAGTAAAAATGGTCCTTGAAAATCTTGCCAAAATCTCCATGCAATAAGGATTTCCACGAAATCATGAGGATTTCTGTGAAAATGCGTATGGAAATCCCCAATAATTTATAGATAAGGATTTCCGTGCATTTACATGAGGATTCGTATGATTTCATGGGAATCCTTATTGCATGGAGATTTAGGCAAAGATTTTCAAGGATCATTTTTACCAGGGCAAACACTTGCACAGGTTCAAATGTATTTGTCACAATTTTTCTTTAAAAAAAAAAAAAAAAAAAAAAAAGTGAGACAATAATAATAAACTGAGCCTTTGTGAAAAAATTCCATAAGGGATTTCAATCGTGTCTGCCTCCGTGCTGCCTCAACATCACGTCCCACAAATCCTCTCTATCGCTATAACTCATCGTTGTTTAAAACCGATTTCCATTGAATTAACTACAATTTTTGATTTAAGGTAAAAAGTAAACTGTAGGGAATATACCCCACGAACACTGACTCACATCAAATTTAATCTGGGGGACCCCTAAACCCCCCTATAATATTCCGAGGGAAACCTCCAGACCCCCCTTAAGGGATTAATTTTACATTAGGCTGGTTGCAGAATGTTTTTTTTCCAAATTTTCATCAAAATTCAAACAGCTATATTTGATACATTCCAATTTTTCCCTATGTTTACCTATTTCCCCATAATTGATTTCAAAGAAAATCTTTTATCCTCCATAACATGCTTAAAAATTAAAATTTCGAAAAAAAACAAAAAACAAAAAAAGTCCCTCTCAGGAATGTTAAAAGCAACCGCCCTTGTGCAAAATTTGGATGCATAAGGACCATTGGCTCAAAAGTAATGCTGAAATACACACAGGCAGACATCTGCGCCATCTCAATACTTTCTCAATTTCTAACTTTGTTAGTTGTGAGAAAGTGAAAGTAAAAAAACAAAAAAAAAAAAAAAAATCAGGCAAACAAACCAGAATCAGATCGTCCACGCTGTTACAATGTTACTTAATAACATGTATCAGCCTCTCTTTTGCTATACCTCGTTGCTTCGGCCAATAAAATAGTCTGTTTTCGAATCGATCTGTCACACGCAGGTCACACACCTTCTTACAAATCCAGCTGCTTTCCTTGTATCTTCACCACTCAATCACGGTAAAATAAGATCCTATCAGATTAAACGCGCGACCGCATTAATTGACTTACGAAATCGCACAAAGAACAGAACGACGGACATTTCACTGCCCCCGCACTTAACACAAAAACAAAAGAAAATTCGATGAGAAGAATCAAAAAACCACTGGAAGATAACTCGATTTGATAAAACTGGAATTACGGGCAAAGAAGGAACACATATTTTCAATAATCTACCAAAAAAAAGAAAAGAAAAAAAAAAAAAAAAAAAAAACGACACTTACCAGAAAAGAAAATTTGCTTTTAAAGACGTATCGTTAGAGTGTATTTTTTGTTCGGAGGATCGGAGACACGGGGGAAGATCGGGCGACGTCTGGCCCTCGGTCGGGCGATGGTACGCTCCCGTTGGATGCGATACCGTCCGTCGACAGCGTTGCCAAATGTTCGGAGACTTTGAGCTTCATATTTCCCTTATGAATCAACCAACGAGCTATAACCTATAACGATAGAGGGATTTCTCATGGGACTTGCGCTTTTGAGGCATCATGGGGGCCGCCATGATGAAAATCTCTTATGGACATTTTCACGCGGGCTCGGTTTATTTGCCTCATACTTTTTTACCTCTAAAGTTTAAAATAAACTGCAGGGAGTACCCTGTGAACACCTTTTTCTCATCAAATTTAATCTGGGGGATATCCCCAGACTCCCATTCAATATTCAGATCCCTTTAATATCCTTAGGGAAACCTCCAGACCCCTTTTTGACATTTTTATCAAAATCCTAAGATCCAGTTTTGAAATGTTTCAATTTTTTCCTGTTTTTAACCAATTTTCCGTTTGATTTTAACCATTTTTCATCCATAACTAACCTAAACATTTAAATTAAAAAAAATAAACAAAAAAAACAAAAACAAAAAAAAAACCAAAAACGAAACGAAAAAAAAAAGAAAAGGAAAGGAGGAATGTCAAAAGCAACATCTCTGCATGATGAGAACCCATAATTTTGTAATTATCATGATTTATGCCTAGTCATAAAGGGCCAAGTATCGAAACAAAATACCTTGAAAATCTCTGCGCCATTGCAATACTTTCTCTATTTCTAATTTTGTTAGTAGTGAGAAAGTAAAAAAAAAAAAAAAAAAAAAAAAAAAAAAAAAAAAAAAAAAAAAAAATTAACGAATCCAACGAGCTGTACCAATAGAGAGGATTTATGGGACGTGATTTTGAAACACCAAGGAAGGCAGCCATGATGGTACTCTATTATGGACATTTTCACAAGGGATTTTCGGGTGGTTTGCCTCATATTTTTTAATATTTAAAGTTTAGAGAACATAGGCGAAAATATGGGGGGGGGCTAATCATCCCCAGAGGTCTGCTAAGTCCCCCCCCCAGAAGATTTTGGAAACAAAAAACGTTTAGCCACTCAGCCAAAATTTCGGCTCTCGTGGAGAATTCAAGGAGCAAAAACGAAAATATCGTTAAATACAGAACGTTCCAGTCCCCCCCCCCCAAATTTGCCTGGATTTTTAGAGGAAAAGGGTCATCAAGGAAATGGATGGTCAGAGTTATCCGGAATCAAATGCATGAGAAGCAAAAATAATTATAATAAAAAAAGAGGTCATCAAGTTTTTGCCTACTCACCCCCCCCCCCCTAGAAAAAATATTCCTAGTTTTGCCTAAATTTAAAAAAAAAAAAAAAAAAAAAAAAAAAAAAGGAATAAAAAAAGTTGTGTCGAATCCATCTTGAAATTGGATTGAAATGAAATTGAAAGTACAGAATAATACAATAAGAATGTAAAATACCGCTAAACCGTAAATACGAGCCCATTTAAAACTACGTAAAAGTATCGATTCAATCGAATTTTCAAGAAGATCGATAATTTTTAAGGATTTATATGGAGAGGGGTGTCGATACATTGTAATGCACGATCCGCCACTGTAAGTATCGATGATTTGGGAGTTCAATTGAGTCTCCGTCTCCGAAGAATCGATTATTTTCAATGGCTTATATAAGAAGATGTCGAAACATCATAGCCGACGTGGAGACATTTTTTCGGTCTATTTTGGTGACTTTTCAAGATAGGGATCGGACATATGTCTGTCTCTATCTTTCACATTGCTTTGAATGAGGATAGTTGCGTGAACTTCTCAAGATAGTGGACTAGAAAATAATGCTTCAAAATGAACCAAAGTTTCCATTTTGATTGTAATATTCTGCGGTGAAAGTATTTTCAAGTGCGGCTAATATCCGGACACAGAAATCGATATACCTGTTTCTGTTGGAAGGATTTGCACGATACAGAAACTGACGCATCACAGAGGCAAGCAAAATGTTCTCACCTGGATAGTTTTAATAGAATTCTGTGTTCAGATAGCCTTTTTAAAACACTTGCCTTTTCATTTAAAACCAATATCCACTGAATTGATTACAATTTTTATTTTAAGGTTAAAAATAAATATGAGACAAACAAAACCAGAAACAAATCGTCCATGCTCACACTTTGGGATAGGACTCATAACATGAATTAGCCCCTCTAGAGTTAAAAGCTCGTTGAAATAAATGTAAAATATACGGCCTTTAACCTCACATCTTGCAACACTGTCCGTCGGACGTCGGACTCAACCCAGTGTTGCCATTTTCCATGAAATTGTGAATCTCACCGACGTCCCTGAATTCATCGGTGAATTCACCGGTAGAAATACCAAAGATTGAACAGTTAAGCTAAACACTATGACAACATCGCATGGAAATATTGTAAACTGTAATCTTTTTCGTCCACCGGTGGAAGCATACCACTGAAATTGGGGATTTCGACAATTTCACGCTGAACGGCAGACAACCCTGTTTTGGACGTCGGGACTTAATCGTCGTCTCTGCCGTGTGGCGTTGAACGCAACGTTGCCAGATTGATTAAAAAAAACTTCCCCTATTGCATCGACGCACAGTTAGTTGAAACATGGATTTTTCTGGACATGAAAAACTGTCGATTTTTTTCCTTTAAAAACATTTTAGTGTCGATATTTTCTTGAAAAAAAAAAACAACAAACCATGTCAGTTGACTTATTTTAAGCTCTAACACGAACGATTTTTACTTTTAAGCTTTCGTGCTGTTTATCGTTCATCATTTTCTTGATTTTTATTCGTAAAATTAAGCCCGAAAAATTCAGTGCTTCGATCCAACGTGCGGTGGCTTGTGAACAATTGATTATCTATCTTCTGTCTCCTATTCAAACTGCATAAAAGTATCGATCATTTCTAGTTTTGTAACTAAAAACTCTTAAGATGGACTCTTTGTTGTAGGTTATTGGATGCAGGAGACGCATCGACAATTCGAAACATTGCATTCACAAGCCGCCACTATGCTCCTTATTATTATACACTGAAAAAACAAAGTTTAAGTAGAACCCAAGCAGCTTTTTAAAATAGATTCGCAGAGCAAAAGTCCTAGCTCTACCGAAAAAAGTTGCAGTTGTCCTGAAGCACTACTTCGGTAGAGCCGAAGCAAGAAAAGAGGTTGTCACTCTAAAGAAGTTGTGCTTTGGTAGACCTGCAACTTTCTCCGGTACAGCTTGAACTTTTGCTCTGCGAAGCTATTTTAAAAAGCTGCTTCGGCTGTACATAAACTTTCTTTTTTCAGTGTATTTAAATCGATTTACATGTATAGGACCGACTACATTTTTATTGGTTTGTCATGTACAAAATTATCGTTGATTTTGTGAATATTCGATTCGAGATAAAGAGACGATACTTGATGGTGAGTTGTGATGTATCGATAGTTCCTTCCATTATATAGTTCTTTGATGCAGTGGTGGCTCGTGCTATTTGACAATATTTTCCCTCCATTTGAATCTATGTACAACAACCGATCTTTGATGAAGCCGCGCTTCATTGTTGAATCGATTGTATTCCATAGGATCAAATGGAGGGAAAACATTGTTGCCAAATTGCACGAGCCGCCCATTGCTTTGAGGAAAAACCAACGCCCTAAAGCGATATAGAGGATTTGTAGGACTTGATGTTGAGGCAGCCATGATGCAAACCTCTTATGGACGTTTCGCGCAAAGGCTCAATTTGTTTGTATCATAATTTTTGACCTTAAAAAAAAAATAATAGTAATAATAACTTGATGAGTATATTTGAAATCGTGCAAGTGTTTGAGAGTATAGCTATCTGCACACAGAAATCGATAAAACTGTTTCTTAATTCTGGAAGGATTTGCACGATAAAGAAACTGACGTGTGACTCCAGAAATAAACAACATTTTCTCACCTGGATAGTTGTATCGGAATTCTGTGTCCAGATAGCCACTCTAAAACACTTGCACTTTCTGTTCACCCCAATTTCCACTACTGGATTAATTGCAATTTTTTTTTATTAAAGGTTATTAAAAAATATGAGGCAAACGAACCAGAATCAGATCGTCCATGATGCCTCACGTTGGAATATAGGACTATCAGCTTCCTATTGCTATACTTTTTTGGGACATCGATTGGAAGATTCGATTCTGAATGTCTAAAAATCGATACTTTCGATTGTATCCAAGCGGGAGCAAAATTATGATCGATAGCGCAAAGCCGCGAAACGTTTTGTCTTGGTCCGGATCCTTACAAAATCTGGCGACGTTGTTTTTTTGCTTGTTTTTTGTTTGTTTTTCTCTTTTTTTTCCCCGTGCACGTTAAAACAGTTTGGCAACATTGGCCGAACAGCGCAGCGGGCCAAATACATGTCATGGGGGGCTCTCGCACTTGCCGAGTCGGCAGCGCCGCGCGTTGCTCCTCGGAGTCGCTATTAATATCACAAACTCAAGGCTCCACTGCCTCTGGCCGTTCATGCCACTGTTGCCAAACTATTTAAAAAAAAGAAAAGAAAAAACAAACAAAAAAAAAACAAAACAAAATAAACTGTAGGGAATACCCTACAAACACTTTCTCACATCAAATTAAATCTGGGGGAGAGCCGCAGACCCCCTTCAATATTCTGGGGGAGACCCCTAGACCCTTCTTTAATATCCTAAGGGAGACCCCCCAGACCCCCTTTGATGTTTTTATCCAAATACAAAGATCCAAAAATTTAAATTTTTCCTGTTGTGGACCCATTTTCCCATTGATTTTTATGGAATTTCATCCACAATGGGGCAGTTGCAAGGGTCTGAAATGTTGTGTTTTTCATAAAGAAAATGATAGTACTTGATGAGCTGAGAACAATGGTGCCTTTGGTTTCTTCCTAAGTGTCTCGGTTTTGGAGATGCACACATGTGAAGTTGTAAAAAATCGTGGGCGTAGCGACGGCACTATGCGGAATTCTCATTTAAAACAATGTATTTTGGGCCAAAATCTCATCTCCGGAACGATGCAACTTAATGAGAAACCAAAGGCATCTTTGTTCTCAGCTCATGAAGTACTTCCATTTTCTTCATAAAAAATACAACATTTCAGATCCTTGCAACTGCCCCATTAACCTAAAAATTAAAATTTAAAAAAAAAAAAAAAAAAAAAAAAATTATGTTAATAATAAAATAGATAGATAAATTTATAAATAATAAAATAAATATAAAAATAATAAAAAAACTAGCGGAAAAAACTGCGGGAATACCCAACGAACACTTTTCAAGTCGGATTTTATCTGGAAAAGACACCATTTAAAATTCTGGGGGATGTTCTTAGACCTCCATTAAACATCTTGGAATATACCTCTAGGGTATCTCTCATCAAAATTCTGGAGAACACTAGGGAGACGCCTCCAGTGGTGACTCGTGCAATTTGGCAACCACGCCCATGTGCCATTTTAAATCTATTCAAAGGTATCGATATCTTGAAGGTACAATTGCACCTCCTGAGGATCGATTGTTTCACATAAAGATTAAATGGAGAGAAAACGTTGTTGCCTTGTTGTAAGAGCCGCCATTGGACCCATCATACCTCAGAAAGATACCTTCAGATCAGCTTTAAATTTCGACAGAGACCCTTCCGGCCACTCCTCCTACAATATTCTAGAAGTGATCCCTAGCCTTCTCTTATTTATATGCCTGGGGTACCCTCAAACCCCCTTCAAAATAAGTTGCAAGTTTTTTAGGACACTTTTTCACAATTGTTAGGAAAAACTCCGTGTTAGACTCCTCGCTATTGTTCTGTAACAGACCTGAGACAGAGGCGCCATTTCGTGTGTATTTTAATGACAATTTTTTTACTTACCGATTAAATGGCCAAAAGATTACACTGTTCAGTTCAGTTCAGTTTATGACTGTAATTGTAATGCTCGAAAATACTCGCAACCACAATCTTCTGCCGCATCGATGCGCTGTTTAAATTAATCAATGATTAGAGCTCAAAATGTAATATTTATATTCATATTTTGGTTGGTTTCTCTATGTTTTGTTAACCCGCTATAAAGACCAGGTTAGTTCACATGAACGTCACTTTTCCGTTTGTGTAGGGAAGGTAGTTAACTGTTCGTACTCGGGGGAGTTGGAATTGCATATACGACGGATTGAAGGCACCAGACGAAATCTCATTTTTTTATACTACATCGAGAATCGTGAAATAGACTAGAGGAGAAAACCGAGTATATTCGGGATTGGTCCATAAGGGGTTAATAATATGTTTTTTTGTTTTGTTTTTGTTTTTTTTTATTAATTGACTATATTTGGACCTGTACCAACCCCAACTAAAAGGGTACATTGGTACTAAAAAAAATCAATAAACAAATATACCTATGACATTTTTTCAATTATTGGAATCACCGTTATAAACACTTGGAAAACTATCAAAATATCCTCAATTTTGTTTGAAGTCAGCGACGGAATGGGGCTGTAGCACACTTTATGCTGTAAGCGACATAAGGGTCGATTCAGATGCAAAAAAAAAAACATACGAAAATAACGATACAAGCACTAAAAACTCTCGAAATTTACTTCGAAACTCGTTAAATGCATTTAAAAACGAGAGTGTGATGGCGGCGTATGGCACTAATAATGGGAGATTCCCATATAATAATACTGTTACTCCATCAAGAAGTGACCAATAAGAGGCAACTTTCCTTTGACACCAGTGTCACCAGGTGTCACGGTACCATTAATCGGATGTGGATCACTACTCTGGTGTCTATCTATAACTACTCTGTGAATCTTCCTTGTCAGCATATAGAGAAAGTGACGAAATTGAGATGAAATCTCCTATTATTGGTACCATATGCCACCAGCTGCACGCTCACGCATTTAAATGCATTTAACGAGTTTTTGAGTGAATTTCACGAGTTTGCAGTGATTACAAGTTACATCGTTATTTTTGCAGGTTTTTGCATTTGAACCGACCTTTAAATCGCTTACAGTAAAAGTGTGCTACAGCCCCATTTCCAGCGGTTGATAGAAAATTGCAAAAGCTAGTATTTTCGTACACTACAGTCATACACAGTAAACTAAACTGTGTAATGATTCGGTCAACCGGTGGAAATTATCAGTGAATTGAATAATGTTATTAAAGTTACACACAACGGCAGCTCTGCGGTTTGACTATAGTCCTCACTTCGGGGCAAGAAGATTCTGGGGAGTCTAGAGGCAGGGTTCGTCAACACGCGGATGAAAAAGGGAAAGAGAAAAATACAAGAGGGCGGGGGGGTTGTATTAGGGGCGCCACTTTATTTTTTGCTTGCAGACGGCTGGGCGGCGATCATCGTCGAGGGCCCTGTCTCGGCTTTACAAAGAAAGTAAAAAAGGAAGAGGAAAAGAGAAGGAAAAGAAGAACAGAGATAGAGGAAGGAAATGAAAACTGTCGAGAGGGGCAGCAACCGGCAAACAAAGACATTATACAGGGTGTAACAAAAGTCTCTTCCCCCCTCTTATTTTTTGAACAGTCAATTTTTTTTTTTTTTTCTTAAAACGCCAAAACACTTATTTTAGCCACAGTTTCTTTAAAGCCCCAAAAAATCTGGGCCCCCTTCTTGGGGGTATTTAGGGGGCAACTTAGGACGTATAATTCACCATCCTAAAAAGGTCGCATTAATTTTTTGCTTTAACAAACGTTTTCCGTTCAAAAATGCGCTTATGGGGAAAATATATTGGATCAGAGTTTATTAGGAGCCTTGAGGTCCTCGGAAGGCAATCGATACGATATATAGCTCTACTAAACAATATATGCATCTATACTGTTGACAATCAGACGGAAATGGGAACTAAGCCAGAAAAAGGGCCCATTTCCCATTTCCCATTTCCGTCTGATTATTATAGTTATTCTGCTAATTTAGTTTTAACATTCTCGTATACTGTTAACATGGTATGAATGGTGTTAAATAACGTTCAAATCAAACTTGCAACAATAATTAGTTAGATTGAAAGAGCACAACCAAAAGATTTTACGAGGGGGTAGATCATCGGCTCGAAAAATGTCATCAACAATAAGTTTAGGAAGGGAGGGGGGGGCTAGAAATCATAAAAATTGGCCGTTTCTAGCACAAATATGAGATCACGAAATACAGAGAAAATGATTTGTCTCGTTTTACTATGATCGAATTTGCTGATCATGATTGAAAAATTAATTTCCCCAGTCTTTGAATTTTTTACACAAAATAGTTCAAAACCTTGGTAAATTGAACGCGGAAGTAATTTTCAATTCATTGAAGCTTAAAGAACGACTTCTTTGCTTTTGCAACAGTCACTGAAACACGCGTCAAACGTGGCTTAGGTAAATTATACAGCCATCTGCCCGCAAAAACGTCACATAGTGGAGCGAAACATGGAAATTCCCGGACATAATTTGACGGATAAAAATCAGGATCATGAACAATAAAAATCTAGATAACTTGTAAATGTGTGAAATAATTCATTTCAGAGCTTAGAAAGGAGTCAATGAGCATGATTCAAGCAAGAAAAACTCAGCACTCAAAAGTTTTTAAAGCTAAAATCAATAACTTTTTATGTCCGAAAAAGCCATGTTTTGATCCAATGAGGGTGTGAATAAATGGAGTTATTAGTTGTTGTGAGATAACTGCTCCTACCCTACGTGATAGTATACTGTTTTTGCATAAACCGTGAATCGAAGGCGCAAGATCATTAGCTCGGACTCTGATCGTTGCCGAATCGAAATGGACGTATACCTTATGGGGCTGTTGCACACTTTTGCTATAAGTGATTTAATGGTCGATCAAGTCGATTGGTTAAGAGGCTCCTCTTCTACAAAAAAGTCAGTTAGAAGGGGGGCTCCGAAAACTTAACGGATATGCTTTTCGGGTGGCGATCGTCACCCAGTCACCGTGGGTCAGGTCAGGACGCCCCAACAATATCAATTCGAATAGAAGGCGCTTGTTGCATATTATATTTTTCATAGTGTCTTATCTGGTTTCTTTGTAATATTTGATTTGAATCAAAGACTTCTAATACTATCTAGACTGGACATAACGCCTGCCCATTGAAACCGATCGGTATGCAACCACGATTACAGTATGTGCTAAGATTTTCGGAAATACATTGATTTAAATGGGAAAATGACTTTTTTGAAAAATTAATTAAAAATACTAAAAAAAATATTTTTCCATAAAACTTGGTACCGTTTGAAAGCTCATGATATGCAGATTTCGGTTCGGGCCGGTTTTTATACCATTTTTTCAATCGTAAACATTCTACAGAGGCTCAAAGTTAGGTCAATTTTCCTCGATTCTACGGGGTGTTCCACAGTTTCGGTACCCCGCTGAGACAACCTACATAGCTGTATATACTCAATTTTACGTAATGTATGTTATGATTAAAGTTATTTGTTTTGTGTATCTCAATAATTTATCGCATAAATTTTATTTTTTTGAGCTGTAACCATTCAAAAAAAGTACAAAGAAAACTATATTTTGAAACACCCTGTAGAAAATCGGTACCCAACTTTAAGCCCCTGTAGAATGTTTCTCGTTCAAAAATCACATATAAAACCGGCCCGAACCGAAATCTGCATATCGTGAGCTTTCAAACGGTACCAAGTTTTATGGAAAAATATTTTTTTTAGTATTTTTAATTAATTTTTCAAAAAAGTCATTTTCCCATTTAAATCAATGTATTTCTGAAAATCTTAGCACATACTGTAATCGTGGATGCGGCGTAGCCAGGCGCAACATGCGATTTTTGTCCCACCCCAGGTATTCACTTTCCCCGCCCTAAAATCGGCCTTATGTCCAGTCTAGATAGTATTAGAAGTCTTTGATTTGAATAAACTTCAGGGTCCAAAAATTGTTCCAGACGGACGGTCCCGCGCTCAGATGGTTGGTGAGGGTGACGTTTAATTTTAAACCCCACGCAAGAGCTCACCATTCAACATCTTTCGGGGACCGCTTATCTTAAACATTTTTTGGGCCCAGATTTTAACGTTTAAACTCTAAAGAAAAAGTAAGAATCATACTTAATAGAAAGTTGAGTCATTTTTTGGCAAACATCAGTACATTTTCAGCTTTTCTTGTTATTGGGGAAAAAAATCCGGCCCGATTGACTTCGACATTCCCCATTTTCCATCGTCTATTGAAGTTGCGCGCCTCTTTTATTCATGCGGTGATTCAAATTACGCGCGGATTGAGAAAGCTTTTCATTGATTCGTGCAACTCCGGATGCGTTCGTGTTCTCTCGTTATCTTCACAGAACTTCCACAACAACAATAGATAAGAAACTTAACCTCATTCCCTCAAAGTAGTAGTGTGTTTACGAATTACAACAAAACTGTGGTTCAGCTGGTGATTACAATAATTCAAGAATTCGTTTTCGTGCTTTCCAATTAAATTGAAGTATCATACCTCTATAGATCTTTTTTCACTGTATTATTAATTTGTGTTAATCTTGTCATTAGTTTGTTCCACCAATAACGTCATGCTAGATAACTCCAATCGCGGCCGCGCTCCATCTCATGCTGCTCCAGTTGCATTTTGTTTCGATCTATTTAGCAATTCTTGCTTCAATAAATTTTTTCGTTAATTCTGCTTACTCTGTGCTCAGCGAAGGTTGGGCTGAAAGATTGAAAAAACAAATAATTCTGCGTAAAGATTAAATAAATAAATAATTCTCCCTCGAAATGGGAGACTTCAGCTCAGAGGAATACCTTCTGATTCTTAGGGAAGCATTTCCCAAAGTGAAGGAAAAAGTACCGAAAGAACCAAATGACAACCCCATTGTTCAATTTAAAGACTGTCGAATCCTGAGGGACCATAAAATTATCAAAGCTGATCTTATGGTCCAAAGTGGAAAGATAATAGATCCTCAAAAATTATTTTTCAATGCAAAGAAGGCAGATGTTGTCATCTTTTGTAATAACGCTATCATCGCTCCTGGTTTCATTGATATTCAAATAAATGGTTAGTATTCTTTACTGTATCATCTTGCAAGTTTCAAAGAGTCAAGCCTCTTTCTGAATTTTGTTAAATAATTACTTATCCTTGGTTTTCCTTTGTTTTCTGTTGAAATCTAACAGGTGGGTTTGGTGTAGATTTTGCTCACGATATTAACTCTACGGAAGAAAGTTTGAAGAAAGTGGCCAAGGGAATTTTACCGCATGGTGTTACTGCATTCTGCCCAACCGTTGTTACCTCACCACCCTCAGTCTATCATCAGGTAAATGAAAATTAATCTAATCTAATTACATAGTGAGTACCTATGTACTTTCAAACTCAAAAGTTTTGGCCGTCAAGAATTTGAGATACCTAAGTAAGTAGTCAATCCTAGAGTAATCAAAGCAATCTTCCGCTCAATGCACATTCTTAGCCATCAAAGTTGTTGATGTCAAGTAAACCCTTGAAACCAGCAGTAGGTACCTACCCTTGAAATGGTGGGGGGGGATGGAAAATGGTAATTGACCGAGACGAGTCATGTGGTCGCCAAGTCCAATCAAAACACAGAATTTATCTGATCGGTTATCGGACATTCCCAAGTATTTGATTGTGATTTTCGGAGATCATTAGTTGCTGCTTTAATTTTGAATATTTTTACAACCTCTTTGGAGTACACGTTCTCCAAATCAATCTCAAGGGCTTGACAATCCTATGTTTTGGAAGAAGAAGAAATAAGTAGGTAATTAACTTTGTAGATTTTCATCATAAATCGAATGGTGGCAAACACTCAGTTCCATCGGCAAATCTGGTACTAAGTAGGTACTTACATCGAATCGGTGAGGATTCATGTTAGTTCATATACTCTACCTGGATATGACCTTGACCTGAAGTCTTAGTACCTTGGTAATTTTTTTTACCAGTCAGCATAAATTACAATTTTCTCCCTTGTGACTGAGCATAATGGATTACTGATGTGGGTTTGTGTTCTAGAAGATGGTTTCTCCAAATACCCTGCTACCTTTTGTGAATTGTTTCTGTTTTTTTTTATTTATTATTTGTTTATCTATTTATTTATCAATCTATTCACCTATTTCTTTCTTTTACATATGATGAAGTCACAGAGAATTAAAGGTACAGATTAAAATGAATCACAAGAATATAGTAAAGCTGACTAATTCTAAGTTATATCAAGAATATAAACTAACAAGAAAGAAAATTTACTATGGCTCAAAAAGTTTTTTTACAAGGTAAAATGTCCTTTTTAATCAGAAAATGTTTAAAATATGTTTTAAATGTTTAATGCTGTAACTTGCTGGTTTGAAGATTTTTTTCTTTGTTTCAATAGGGTGAGCATTGACTATCTTTGTAGAGCAGAGAAAGCTATAAATTTTTCTTATCAACTGTCTAAAGCGCCAGAAGGAAAAACAAAAAAGAAAACGACTTTATCTTCTCCAAGCACAAAACAAGTCATCCCTCATTATTCTGAGATTAATGCAGACACCATTGGCGGATACAGGGGGAAGGAGGTGGACCCCCCCCCCCCCATAGGAGAAAGGGGGGGAAGGAAGGAGAGATGTAAGGAAAAGGGGTCACCGGAAGGCGAAAATTCGCAAGTTGGCCGCCCACGTTTGTGAGGGCTGAATGCGCCAATGGCAAACATCAAAGTCTGAATTGATCTGTACGAAAATAGAGCTTGTTTGCAGATCTCAACCGATAGGCTTTGGAAGTTTTTCAATATTAATGGAAATGAATGAAAATACGAGATTTTACTTTTCCTTGAAAGATGCTTTCAACTCAAAAAGTCAAAGTCTCAGGCAAGTTTTGTTTTGATCCGAAGAAAAGAAAATTGAATATTCGTCAAAGGTTATTGGTCAGCTCTGCCTTCACTTCTGAAACAAACTGTATCTTGAAAGATAGAGGCTCAGATCTTTGACTTATCCAAGTATTCCTCCACCACTTTTCACTCAAATCTTTATCAATAATATGCTAATCTCTCTGGCTTTCAATCAATAAGTTTCTCAAAGTTTTGTGAACAAATCCCTAATTCTAGGTATTACCGCAATTATCATTTCGTGCAGGTGACTCAGAGGGTGCTACAGTATTAGGAGCTCACGTTGAAGGCCCGTTCATAAATATTCAGAAAAAAGGAGCTCACGCTGATGAGCATATCACTGAGCTCAACGAGGTGAGTCTCAGAGTGACAGATTGATAATAATCCAATTATTCTATTATTTGACCTCTTTCCTTGTCGTCTCTAATCAGCTGATTACACTTGATTGCATCATTTTGTCCATTATTCCTAATGAGTTCAACTCGTTATTCTTCCTAGTCACAGCTCAGAGATGTGGGAGAAGTCGGCCGCCCAGGGGGTCTGGGCCCCCCCTTGACACCAAAATTTGCTCAAAAGAATTTTTAGCATTTTTTGAAAAAGAGGTTGATCCAGCTCCCATAAGGAATGGGCTATCGTCAAAAAAATTTCATAATTTCAGGGTCAATAGTGCTTGTCAAGACGGGTTCAAAAATGTTCAGTTTTTTAATTTTTGTCAACTGGGAAAAGGGAGGGGGGCTCAAAGCCCAAAGTTCAAAGGCCCATAACTTTCGCCCAAACTATTATTTTGACTTGTACTTTACGCCAAAAGATTCCTCTTTCATAGGGCTTTCGATTGTTGTGTCTGAAAATCCAATTTAAAAAATTTGAAGTCAATTTTTTTCACTTTATTTAATTTTTTTTACAAAAAAAAATTTGCTTTTTTGAGTCTACAGAATTTGATTTTTTGAGTAAAAAAAATACGCGCAGCGCACGTAGGGGAATAAAAACCTATGGATATAATGGATATAAAACTAGCGTCACTCTCGCACCGAGAGATCGTTATGCGCCATTGGAAATATGCACTGACCACAATTTTAATTTTAATTAGTTAATTTTGGAGGTGCGCAACTTTAAGCGCTTATAACTTTTAAACAAATCATTTCCCTGGATTGCGGTTTGCGCCATTCAAAAGAACATAACTTTGACTTTTGTATCCATAGTTTTTTATTCTCCTACGTGCGTTGCGCGTATTTTTTAGACTCAAAAAACCAAATTTTGTAGACTCGAAAAACCAAATTTTTTTTGTTCAAAAAATCAAAAAAATTGAAAAAAATTGACTCAACAATTTTTCAATTGGACTTTCATACACATTAATCGAAAGTTCTTTGCAAGAGGTATCTTTTGGCGTAAAGTACGAGTCAAAATAATAATCTGGGCGAAAGTTATGGGCCTCTGAACTTTTGACTTTGAGCCCCCCTCCCGGCCTCCCCCCTTGCCAGCTGACCAAAATTAAAAAACTGGACATTTTTGAACCGGTCTCGACAAGCTCTATCGACCCTGAAATTAAGAAATTTTTTTGACGATAGCCCATTCCTTATGGGAGCTGGATCAACCTCTTTCACCAAATTTTCACTTTTGGACACACCTCCCCCTCCCCCCGCCCTAGTCAATTTTTAGACCCCTGACCCCTTACTCCCCCCCCCCTCAAAAAATTCCTGGCTATGCTACTGCAGTTACTCTCAAATAGAGCGTTTCCAAAACTTTAGGACTCTTTTTATTAATCCAGGCGAGCCGTGAGGGAATTTGAGCCAAAAACTGTTATCTTTTTGAGTAGTGCAACCTTGGTGTCCACGGTTTGAACTATTCGAACCTGGAATCGTTTTAAAAACTTTCTCTTGGCTAAGGCCTCTTATTGTCTCCCAGAGTTTTTGAGTGCACTACATAGTTATAGTTTAGTCTAGTCTTGTCTATTCTTTATTACTTGTCTACTTGTTACCTCTGACTTGTACCATAGCACCTGTAACACTAGGTTCATGCCATAGTGTGAGCTGTGTGCATGTGCCTAGTAAGGCTCCTCTATGGAGCTAAATAAATGAATAAATAAATAGTCACCGCTGAAGTATCTCTATCTAAGTTTGATGTGAATCAGTCTTAGGCAATCTTATGGGCAGATTACCGGGCTAGTGATTTAATTCTCTGTCCTTGTTTTCTTTCTTCAATTTGCTGTTGGTGTGCGAAACAATTAAAACCTCTGAGAATTTTGCTCAGAGTCATGTTGATTCAGCATGAAAAAAAAAGTAAAATGAAATCTCATTAATGTGGGAGCTCCTCATGTAACCGATTGTTAGAGCAACTATTCAGTCTTTAAGTAATCATTTATTATATTTTGAAATTCATGCATGGTTGTTAATTATTTCAGGGATTCACCAGTATGTGTAAGATGTATGGAAGTTTAGAAAATGTGCGAATCATCACCTTGGCGCCAGAATTGGAGAATGCAGGACCGGCAATTGCAAATTTAGCATGCCAAAACATCGTCGTTTCACTAGGTAATTTATTTCAAGAAACACATACGCAGCCAAACAGCTGCCATTTTGCTTATAATTAATGACATTTTTCAATTCACCGATGATTCCTCCGGTTGAGCAAAGAATACATAGTTTAGCTCTGCGAATATATCTTTGTGCTATTCATAACTTATACCTAAATTTTTAACTTTTGTTGCTATCCTAGCAACAGATTCTCTTTAATGGAATAGGAACTAACATAATTCATAGTTCTACTCCTGTTGGGTAGACTGTGTCTGAGAAAATAAACTTGGAGCCCATTGAAGTGAGTTTCCAAATTGTTAGAGCTCAAAACTTGCCAAAATTTGCTTGAAATCAATGGGGCAGCTCAGTTTCTAGCCATTAGATTAGTCTATTGTGACATAAATAATGGACCTTTGCTCAAGTGTTTTCAAGAAAATACGCTCCTTTTTGGTTTGTTTGATTCTTTGTTGCCATCATCTTTCTCTCTCACTCTCCTGTGACCCTCACCCAAGCTATTTTCTCCTCTCTTGCCCCAGGTCATTCCATGGCTGATTATGAAATTGGCGAATCGGCTGTGAAACACGGAGCAACTTTAATCACACACCTGTTTAATGCTATGCAACCGGTTAGTTCAGAGTTAGATTTGCTATTTAGTTTCAAAGACTGTCTTTTCAGTTTTCTCATGTATGAATTGAACGTAAACTTAGACCCTGTCTCCACTGGAGAACATTCTCTAAACAACTGGGCAACTGTTCGGCGGAAGTAATGCTCTTCAAATGCTTTGACATTTGTTTTAAAATATTCAAGGTCAAAAGCTCAGAACTAAGAGCAGCTGTTTACATTGTTTATCCCTTTGCGGTCACATTTTTTTTTACGCCGCTATCGCAGTGAGCAAGTTCCACACTGTATGAGAATGTAACTGCTAGAAGTTCCCGAAAACACCCATAGAGCACAGCATGCGTTGGAGTTGTCGGGGCTGGCCCGACACGAGGCGCAGCAGAGCAAAACTTTAATGTCGGGTCAGCCCCAAAATGCGACCGCAATGGGTTGTTTACGATGTTGGGCCTGACCCGACACACGACCGCAAAGGTTTATTCTTAACCCGCCGTCACTCGCGCCCTAAAAACTTCCGCGAGTAGTCGCGCGGGGTCGTTTTCGACCCCAAAGTTCTTTCGTCCCATTTTATCACCGTCATTCAAAATTATGATTTCAACCATGCAGAACGGTAATTAGTATGTATTTTTAAAGCTTTTCACGTGAAAACTCGATTTGAAAAAAGAATTTTACGTTCAGTAATTAGTATACTGTAATCTGTGTCGGAAAACCCCCAAAAATGTGACTTTTCCCAGATTTTTATCGGTCAGCTGCCTCTAACTAGTTTTGAAACTTATAAATCGAGGTTTTTTTACTTCTAGGCACTATAGAAGATAATTTCATGAAAAAAAAGTACGGGGTTGTGGGGGCAAGTTTTCGAGATATCCCCTCCTCAATACCCCTCCTATACTTAGTCCTAAAATTTTGGATATGAAACAAATAACCATCTGAAAAACTTTATTTTTTACCGAATGAGATGGAAAAAACGCCAATTAAGGTTAGCAAGATTCCATCAACCAAAAAACAGAATCAAAATTGAGGATTTAGGGGAGGGCGGGAGGGGAAAAAGGGGTGGGGGGTAGCAAAGTGGAGATACTTAGATTTTTTTGCTGTGATCTTTTTGGTTTTCGTACTTGATTCCAGGTTCCCTTTTACACCTCCCTTCCGCTTTCCCCCCACCTTCCCCCTTCATTTCCCATCTCATTCCCTTTTCCCCCTCCCCACTCCCCGCCTCCATGTGAAATAATCAAACTTTCGTGGAAAAAAACAAAAAAAATTATGATCAGTGGCGTCGCGTGTAATCTGGCAACGCCGCATTTCGTCGATTCAAATGCATGAAAAAGGTCAAACTAATGGAGGAGCGAAGTGCACTCCCACGAATCGACACTTTGTATGCGGGTTTGAATGGACAAAACGCGGTGCTGCCAGATCGCAAGCGGCACCGCACTGATTCATATAAAAATTGATACGTAACAAATTGGGATAAACGAGTAATTTAGGAAAAAACAGTAAAAGCAAACATTAGATTTGCTAAAAGTATTGTAGTGAGTAAAGAAAAGTAAAAAACCAACGGCAATCACATCACGCGAGTGCAAACACCGCACAGAATCCACGTTTACGTTATGTTCACTCGGTCACATTTTATGAACGTGAGTAGTCGCGCGGGGTCGAAAAGGACCCCACGCAACTTTGGCGCGTCCGTGCTTCAAAACGAATGATTGAATTAAGTTCATATTAACAGAGTGGATAGTCCAAACCCTTGAAGGAAGGTACTGAAACGGACGAGCTAAAACCCTCAAATTTTCATGGACGGAATTGCATTTTTCTGACCCCTGGGGTCGTTTTCGACCCCGCGCGACTGACGGCGGGTTAACCTCATTATTTTTCTGAATAAAGAAAGTTCTATCCATGGCCAATACAATTGCAGGCTGGAATACTGAATGTGGCAACACTGAAAACCCTCAAGGTCGGAGTTTGGTAACCACAGTGCCGCCATAAGACTCTGTGTAAAAATAACTCTTAATATCTTCTTTAAAAATTGATGAAAAAATGTAAACTTGGCATCTATGAAGTTTTAGGCCCTTAAAATTTTCGACTGTATTCACTTTGACTTCATTTTTCGACCATTAGTTCGGTTTCAAACAATTACGAAATCCTTATGGCGGATAACATAGGCAAAACACGGAAACTTTAGACCCATATTATGCAGTTAAAAAAAATTATTTAAAAATAATTTTTAAGGAAAATAGAAGAAGGAAAGGCTAAAATAAATGCTCAAAACATTTCAAATCATTAGACAGTTTAATGAACAAAATATCTTTGTTGACATCAACATGTAACCTTATGGAAGAACAAGAAATCCGGACTCCGAAGAATTGCCACATCGGTCCAGTATTCCAGCCAGGTAATTGTATTGGCCGTGTTTTATCCATTAGTAATGAAGAGGCATGATACGTGGTGAATTAGAGATGCCTGTCTGCAGATCACACTTACAAACATGATAATCATTTGATCGTTATTTGATTTGTTGATGGAACGATGCTAATGAGTAATTACTCTTGTAATGTGTCATCCTTAGAATAGAAATATAATGAGGTAAAACAATCTATGTATAACTCTATCAGCATGAATTCACAACCAATTCATTTTGGATTTGAAACTTCTTTTTCCCCGTTTATTTGTTTTTCTTGTCTTCCTTTTTACTTTCTCACTACTAACAAAGTTATAGACAACAGAGAAAGTATTGCAATGGCGCAGAGATTTTCAAGGTATTTTGCATCGATACTTGGCCCACTATGACTAAGTAAATCATGATAATTACAGAATCATGCCTAATATAGAGTCATTATAGAGTCATGCATTGACTCTCATCATGCCTAATACTATCCGTAAGAATATTCGTCCATTAAGTTTCAATATTATTTAACCACATGTGGCTTGGAGGTGTAAATGCACAAACTTTCTGTGGCGTCTGTCTGTAGCCATAAAATGTGAAACCCAGAATAACTTTTTATCTATTGACCCATATGCACCCGAATTTTGCACATACATTGCTTTTATTATTACCCAGATGGGTTTTTATTGTTTTTTGAAAATTTTAATTTTTAGGTTAGTTTATAGATGAAAAAAGGTTTCTATTAAAATCAATGAGATTATGGGTCACAAAAAGGAAAAATTTAAATATTTCAAAAATGGATCTTTGGATTTGGACAAAAATATTAAAGGGGGTCTGGGGGTCTCCCCCAAAATATTGAAGGGGGACTGGGGGTCTTCCCAAAATTAAATTTGATGTGAGAAAGTGTTAGTTGGGTATTCCCTACAGTTTATTTTCCCCTTTCCCTTCTCTTTCACGAAAAAACATTTCATAATAGCTCTGTTCTTGAAAATTTTTGCGAAGCAGACTTTTCCTAAAATAGATTAAACTTTGTTTTCTGTTTTAGTTCCATCATAGAGATCCGGGCTTGGTGGGTTTGTTGAGTTCAGAAAAATCTATTTTCTACGGAATAATTGCTGATGGAATTCACACTCATCCATCAGCATTAAGGATAGCTCACAGCACTCATCCCAACGGTAACATTGTTATTTTCGCCATTAAAAAATTTTCATTCATTGAATCAAAATTCCTGGAGCAGGGTCAGATCAAAGAGAAGTTTCTAAAAATTCTTGTAACTTTTGATTAAATAATCCCGATAGAAAAGATATAAACAATAAATCAAATTTACTTTTACTTTAATTCTTTTTTTTGTTTTTTGTTTTTTTTTTTTTCCCCCACAACCTTTTTATGTTTAAATTTTATTTTTTATTGATATTTTAATGGGGCTGTTGTACACTTTTGCCATAAGCAATTTAATAATCGATTCTGGTGTAAAAACTTCCAAATGTAACTCCATGAAGAAGTGACCAATGAGAGACGGCTTTCCTTTGACATCGGTGTCACTAGGTGTCACAGTACCATTAATCGGATGTGGATCACTACTCTGGTGTCTAATGGGGCAGTTGCAAGTGTCTGAAATGTTGTGTTTTTCATAAAGAAAATGAAAGTACTTGATGAGTTGAGAACAAAGATGCCTTTAGTTTCTTATGAAGTTCCATTGTTCTGGAGATGAGATTTTGGCCGAAAATTGAAAATGCATTGTTTTAAGTGGGAATTCCGCATAGTGACGTCACTAAGCACACGATTTTTTACAACTTTACGCGTGTGTATCTCCAAAGCAAGGACACTTAGGAAAAAACCAAAGGCATCATTGTTCTCAACTCATCAAGTACTTTCATTTTCTTCTCTCTTTCTTCGCGTGGCATGACGATGCTTCGGCAAGGCGATCGAAATAACATTGCGGTGCCACGCGATGACGCGAGTCTCAATTTCTCCGAAAATCTCGGTAAACTTAAATCGCGTTTTTGAGGACTTAGGAGTTGTCGGAGTGTAAAAGTATAAGAGACCTTTCTTGTTCGAAATTATCTCAGCAACGAAAAGCATGTCCCGATTTTTCGATTCCATCGATACTTTTCGATATATTTCGATATAGAGAGTGACTAATGCAACAGAGTGACTAATGCAATGATGAAAATGAAAATTGCATGTATAAAAAGCAAAAACCGCAAAAACATATTTATACAGCCTTTTTTATCATACTTTAAGGCTTCTTTTGAGCCAAAGAAATCCAAAATCGAAGCAGTGCCTTTTGCGGAATACTTCTCTGAAGTTAAACTGTTTTTAGGCTCAAAAATGAGCCAGTTTGCAAAATGTATAATACTGTGGTCAGTTTCAGAGGGTAGGTAGGTCTTTGGGACATTTTTTTTCCAAATTTGCATACTCTAATACGTAAGTCCTGAAATTTTGGTGATGATTCATGCAATACAACAAGAGTTGTGATTTTTAAAAGTTAAAATGACAGAATTCGGAAGTCACAAAAATAACGCGATTTCTCGAAAAACAGCGAAAACTAAAAGCTTCCATAACTCCAAAACCAAGAGGAATTAGGACGAACGCTTCAAATTAGTTTCTTAAAATGATGAAAAGAGCATGTGTACCAAGTTTCAACCAAATCTGAGGAGGTGGGTGCCATTTTTCATTTTTTTTGGTTGATTTGGCATGGAATGACCCTAGAGTAAATTTTTAAAAGGATCTTTGGTTTTATTGATTCAACTTTATTTTCTGTCTATCAACAGGACTTGTTTTAGTGACAGATGCAGTGTCAGCCATGGGATTGAAAGAAGGAGAGCACCACATTGGTGAAAAAGTTATCGCTATCAGGGGCAAAGAGGCAAAAATTGCGGGAACGAATACTCTGTGTGGCAGTATAGCAACAATGAATGAGTGTGTCAAATTTTTTTTAAATGCCACTGGTACGTTATTTTCTTTGAGCAAGGTATTTTTATTTTTTAGGTAAAGAATTTAAAAATTTGTATGCACAAATATCTCATGTTTGATTATGAGACTTCCACTTTAAGGTGATTCCAGACAAAACTTCTCCAGATTTCAATCCGATGTATAGGGCCACTGGTCGCTATCGGGGAAAGTCGTGTTTTTGGCATTTCAAATTGAAAACATACAAATTTTCTTGAAAACATTCATTTTTCTCATCGAAAGCTTGTCACTTTCTGCATTTTCGCAGATTTCTATGTAAAATTCGACACAGGCCAAACCGTATGTGGAATTCTGGTAGAGTGGAATTTTAATCATGTCAGGAAAGTTGATGCTTGCTATCACATTTTTTATTTCTATTTTACCCTCTTCCTGAAATAAAATTTCTTTGAGAGAAATTTTTCCTCCTGTCAAAGAAATCTCGAGATATTAATAAGGAAGCGCTGAAGCGTTATTTTTTTTACTTTATCGAGTCTATTCGTAGCAAAGTATAAAGTGAAATTTCTTATTTTTGGTTTCAGGGTGTTCTTTAGAGGAAGCACTAGAAGCCGCATCACTGCATCCAGCCCAAGCATTGGGCATTGAAATGACAAAAGGTTCTTTAAATTATGGAGCCGACGCTGACTTCATAATTTTGGAGCCTGATACTTTGCAAGTTCATTCCACGTGGATCAACGGCTGCTTGGTCTACAAAAATTCAGTTGTAGAATTGTAGTAATTGTTGCTTTGCCAGATCACTAACTGTAGAAATTAAGGCAACCATTTACTAACAATATTTTACCTCAGTACTGCAGTCTGAGTATGAGCAAAGGCCATGTGATAGTCAGTCGTGAAGCAGTACTGAGGGTTGAGTGCTCGGAGAAAGAGTCAATCTGACCGGTAGCAATAAATGAAGCGCAGTGTCTTCCAACCTTTGTAAAAATATGCAGTTTGCTGGTGCTTTCAGGCCAAATATGACTGTGACTTTAAGACTCTAGTAACGCCAAGGTTACGAGCCAGCTCATCTGACAATGGGGCTGTTGCACACTTTTGCTATAAGCAATTTAATCGTTGATTCCACTGTAAAAACCTCCAAAAATAACGATGGGAGCACTCAAAACTTCCGAAATCCACTCCTAAACTCAATAAATGCTTTTACTTGTTCGAGCATAATGGTGGCTTAGGGCAGTAATAATGGGAGATTCCCATGTAACAATACTGTAACTCCATCAAGAAGTGACCAACAAGAGACAACTTTCATTTGACACCTCACTAGATGTCACCGTACCATTCATCGGATGTGGATCACTACTCTGATGACTAATTATGCTGTGAATCGTCCTTGGCAGCATTGAGAGAGTGAGGAAATTAAGATAGGAATCTCCCATTATTACTGCCCTATGCGACCATTTCACTCGAGCAAATAAAAGCGTTTATTGAGTTTAGTTTAGGAGTGGATTTCGGAAGTTATAAGTGCTGTCTTCGTTATTTTTGGAGGTTTTTACATCAGAATCGATTATTAAATCGCTCATAGCAAAAGTGTGCAACAACCCCATACGGGTTCTGTGTGGGTATGTCACTGAGTTGGTAATTTTTTTGATAAAGAGATGATACTCGTAAGAGTCTAAGAATCCATCTGTGGTCCATAGGCGGGCACATGAATTTATCTGTCTCTCTCTTCTCAAAAATATGTGCGTCAGAAAAAGACACGGGCTAAAGTTACAAGATGGCCCCCTTTGCTATCCTTTTCTAAGACATGTGTTCAAATAGGAGGAGAGAGAGAGACAGACCTACTCCTCTATCTGCCTATGCTGTGGTCTTGGTATTGTTTCCGTTGTATCACTTTATGTTATTGCGATGTCGTGAACCTTGTAGAATCGGTTACAAAAGTGTTTTTTTTTTTTTTAAGTGCTTCTGTGGGCCCTGCACTCTTGTCATGAGGGTATCCAGAAAAAATTCCGTGGGGGGGGGAGAAGTTTTATTTATGCCACTTTTTTTACACCGTCAGGAAGTTTACCGCCTTTTCTCCTTTTAATGTGGAGTTTTTCAGGGACTGGGGGGAGCACCGTTCTCTGCCCTCTGTTTACACTCTTGACCTCTGTGCTCCAAAGCGCTTTCTTTCCAATGTAGAGATCTCTCATAAAAACCTGTATCTTTGCATTCTATCCTTCCTTCCTTGAGCTCTGCAGTGTAGCCATTTGGTTTGAAATCAGTGAGAAAAGATACACATGAGCTTTATATACACATCTAGAGTGGCAGTCTAATGGGTAACCTGCTCAACCACCATGGAGGATTTTTAGGTTAGGTTTCAGTTGTAATTTTGTCCATTTATTTCCATGTTTTTTGGTGCGGCACACAGTGGATTGGAACAGGCTTTGATCCAATGTGTGCCGCACTAAAATTCATGGGAAAATGGACAAAATTACACTCTAAATCTAACCTAAAATTCCTCCTTGGTGGTTACATAGGTTACCCATTAAAGACTACCTCTCTAGATAAATGAAGGGCTCCACATAAAAAGGTGACCTACAGGGTGCCAAACTTTTCACGATATACAGATTAATGATTACAAAAGGTACTGTTTTTATGTGGATGGGCAACTTCAGGGCCATGTCGCAGGTATGTAGGATCAACTTTTCACCACTAGATTGCATTATGTATTAGTGCTCTGTAGATGTCACATTTTTATGCTGAAAAGTTACTTTGTGTAAAACCGATAGATGTCATCTTTTTATGTGGAGCCCTTCAAATGTATAGCTCGTTGCTTCTTATAATAGATCGAATGGAAAATGTATATCTTTTTTGCCAACAATAATCTCTGAAATAAAAGCTAATTGAGCTATTTCTGTGGACGGTTGTAGTGCGAAGTCAACGGTTGGCCAACAATCACAACAATGCACTCATCGGATGCAATCGGTTGTGATAAAACTTGTGTTGCATTCCAAACTATCTCTCACTCTCCTGTGACCCCAATGTGTAGGTACCCATCTCTTTCGAGTTTTGAAATTCATATGAAGGGCCTTGTTAAACAACAGATTACTATCAAAATTGCTTTAAAATGCTTCCAGAAATTCATTTCTGTCAAAAAATTTCACAAAAGATGTCTCTTTGCATGATCTTTGAAATGAGAGTGAGTTAGCAGTATATTGAGGCTATGTGAAAGGGAGGGAGACAGTTTGTTTTTGTTTGGAACGCTCATCACCAAGTCATCACTAAAACCGTCTATTACCAGGAGAGCTGGTGGTTGAGCTTTTTTTATTCTTTTATATTTGTTATTTTTTTACTGTTATATCATTGTAGTATCTTTCACCTTTCTTGCCTTTAAGAAATAAAAAACAAAAACTATTGTTAACTACAAAATAAAGTTTGCAAACAGTGTAAACTGTTTATTTTCATACTTATCTGTTTTGTGTTTTCTTCAGTCAATCCCAAGATGCACTTATCACAATCAGAACCATGGGTGGATACAGAAATTGTCTTTCTCTCTCTTCAGTCATTTGAATGTACATGTGTTAGAAAAGGATAGCAGAGGGAGCCATCACGTGTCTCTAGTCTCTATCCCCGTCCTTTTCTAACACACACGTTCAAATGGGAGGAGAGAGAGAAAGAAATTCCTGTGTCCCCCCATGATCACAACCAGACTTGCAAACATATAATCACAAGCTTCTTCGTCTAATTCCTTAAAGTTCCTACAAATTCAGTTCCAAATAAGTCAGTAGGTCAGTTTTGAACATTCGCTGCAGTGCTTTTGAACCTTACTTATATGGTATAGTATTATGATGTAAATGTAACGATGGACGCTCTTGAGGTGATTCCATGCCATGTGACCAATTGGTCAATCAATTTGATCGTCATTTACCGGATCTTATGGGTTTTTTTTTGTAAGACGAGGATCGTCAGTACCTGTAGGTAGATCTAACAAAGGTATCCATAAGATATCGTTGGATGCTCGAATTCGCAAAATAAGGACGTAACTATGGGAATTCACATCATCATAGTGCGATACGAGAGATCGAACAGCGATTGAGCGAATTCCCATACTTAGTTACATCTTTATTTTGCGGATTTGAGCATCCAAACTTAAGTGATATCTTTGTCAGATCTACAGGTGCTGACAATCCTCGTTTTACAAATAACTCCATAAAATCTGGTAAATAACCATTAATCGATCAACTAATCGATCGATCGACTAATTGATCACCTTGGTCACGTGGCATGGCATCACCTTAAAATAACTTGAATTCACTTTGAAATTCAAGTGAAGCAAAGAAAAAGTCACTTTTTTATGCCAGCGCCAAATACTTTTCAACACAGTACTTATCTTTCCTTTTTTATACCTCTTAGGAGATTGAAACTTCTTCAAAGGGACTGGTGAGTAATTATTAAGGGAAAATAAAGAGAAGAGTAAGCTGAATAAGAAACAAGAAACTTTATTTTATCGATCCAATTAAAAACAAATTCTTTGAAAAATGTGAGGTTGTAAAAAATTTCTGCTTAATGACTAAACGTAATACACATTATGTTGAGAAAAAAAGGGAGGAAAACAATTGTGATGAAATACATCAAGGTACGCAAGAGAGTTTTTAACACATTTTATCGAAAGTATAAAATACTACAAAAATAATGAACTCCTGATTTAGGAAAGAAAAAAAAAGTCTGAAGGATAAACTTTAAGGACTTCATTAGCAAAATATCCTGACAGAAATGATGCAAGATATAACAAATAGAATAGAATATGAGAGCCAAAACGCGCCTAACCAATGGAACACCTAACTCCTAACAACTGGAAAAAGCTGGTTAAAAAGTGGAAAAAACAAGTCAAAAGCAGGCTGAGGTAGTGCCAAACGGTGCCTATTAATACCTCAGAAAATTTCGTTCTTTTCTGTTTTTCCGTTTAAGAAATATTTTGACTTTTAGGGTGTAACGAATGGGAGATCTAAGTTCCTCCCGGATGTCCCGTTCGTCCTGAAATTTTTAGAGGTAATAGTTGGCACTATTGGGCATAACGAAAGCCTGTTTTTGACCTGTTTTTTTAACATTTTCAACAGCTTTTTCCAGTTTTTAGGAGTCAGGTGTCCCGTTCATTACGCGCGTTTTGGCCCATGAAGAAATTCAATTCTGTATGAAGTAATTTCTTGCTTTCTCTGAAAATCCCGCAGCTCAATTCTTCCAAAATTCCAGCATGAGATCAAAACTGCCATCATTTTCAACCCAATGATTGTCATTAAAATGGCACATCCTTGAATTTCAGCAATCATTAAATTTCAAACAATAGTTACAGATCACAGAATTACAGCTGAAAGCGGAAAAGCTTCCTTTAAAACCTGATTAAAAAAAAATCAGGAAAACTTAACACTGCTGACCACAGAGTAGGTACTAAATTTAGAGGGGTAACCTAATTAGTGTTGGTTTGATAATAACACCTGACTAAGAGCAAATTTGATTGGCAAATTCCAGCTAATAAAATGCCACATTAAACTCTCACAGTTGGCAAACTGATGGAGAGAGACACTAGTCATTGTTCTAAATTTCATCTTTACCAGGGAATTGGAATGAAATAATAAGTATTTTCCCTAATTATTGAACCATCCGTCCTCAAGTATTTTTCAAGCCATAAACCATGAAAATTAGTTGAAAGTAAGGTGAACCGGGGTAGCTGTACGAAGGTGTCAGCCTGTGGACCTGTGTAGTGCTATTTCATATTTGACAGTTGGCAACTCTTCTTTACATCACAAATGTCAAATATAAAAGCACTACACAGGTCCACAGGCTGACACCTTCGTACAGCTATCCCGGTTCACTGAAAGACTTAATTTTTCTTGGCAAATTTGACCATCTTCTTTTTAAAAGCAAGAAAGATGTACCCCGACTCACTCACTCTCATTGAAGAAACACTGGCCAAAACGGCCAGTGATACAATGAAAAATGTTGACATTACTTCTCAATTGATTTTGATGGTTGTTGGATCTAAAAATCTATGAAAATTAAGGAGGTGCAAGTATTCCCGTACACAATATGTATAAATACTTGTTATTTGATTCACCTTGTTATTTGAACACCTATTAAACACAGCATTTAGAACAGTGACCAGTGGCACAATGTATCAGAGCTGCCGTTTGGCGTATAATTGATGGCATTTTTCAAATCACCAATGATTCAACCAGTTGAGAAAAGATTACACAGCTCAGTTCAGTGTACGACTGTAATGCACAAAAATACTCTGCTCTGTAATCTTTTCTCAACCAGTAGAGTCGTCGATGACTTTGAAGAACATGCGGATATTTTCATAAATTAATGGTGCTTCCACCAATTGAAAAATGATTACAGATCAGAGTATTTTCGTGCAGTACAGTCATACACAGAACTGAACTGTGTAATCTTTTCTCAATTGAAGGAAATCATCGGTGAATTTAAAAATTCCATTTTAAATACGCAAAACGGCAGCTCTGCAATTCATCGGATTGAGGTCAAGGAGACTTTCATCTGGAATTACATTGAATGGTTACTACAGTGAAATTTTTCCTTTCCTGGCCATTAAAGGGTATAACATCTCATCCTTCCTTCTTCCTTGCCACGGAGAAAAATACAATGCGTGAAAATGAGAAAAAACAGGGCCAAAAAGAAAAAAAACAATTGGTGCCTTGATTACCAATGTAACACGCTTAAAATACATTATTTAGCAGTTTCAGACAATGATTTACGTAAGAGGTAGATAAGTTTATCATTTTTTGCCAAAAAGGCCTAAGTCTATTTCAACTAAAAGCCTTGTAATACAATCAACAACAAAAATAATGGCATCGACTGCCGCAAATTTGTTTCAGGTAGGCAACCTGCAATACTTATCACATTGAATTAAATCATTGAAGGTGGCTTACCTGCACCAAAATCTAAGGAGTCTTCGATTTTTGTTTCAGGTAGGCAACCTGCAATACTTATTACAATGAATTAAATTATTGCAGGTGGCCTACCTGCGCCAAAATCTAAGAAGTGACCTGACATTATCTTATTCGTCGACTGTACACTAGAAAACATTGATTGAAGAACTTACGTTCGAATGGACTTAGGTCTCTCGTGCAGAAAACAATTTAAATAAGAAAAGCGTTCTTCCCTCTACAAATTTCTTTTTTAAAGATCTAGAGATAGTAATTATATACACAAATTTTACAAACAAAGGAAATGCCAAAATTGTTTGGAGAATGATGCTCCTGATTTTATAAGACCTATTGAATACAAACAGCTTCATTGAAGGCAACAGTGATGAGAAAATTCAGCGAGTAAATTGGAAACTTGAGGCACAAAAACTAGAAAATGACTGAAATTATGACTGGAAGAAAATGACATCATCAGCAACAATAGAACTTGTGGTGACAGTATTACCGTTTTCTGTTTTCAGTTCTCCATAAAGTATGCGCCCAGCGATGTGGACTCTCTGGCCTTTCTTCAAATAGTTGTACACCGTATCTCGAAGCCCCGGTCTGAAGACAACTATCCTATGCCACTCTGTCTTTTGATTTAACTCTCCTGAGAACAAACAAACAAAATCAATTATTACTGAAAGAATTTTGGAGTTACTGCTAGCATTTACCTAGTTGAGTGAGCAAAAAACACACTGAGAAGAATTGCTGGTTACTGTAACAGGAATTCTGTTTAGTATTTTCTGAACAAAATTATGGCAAACGTAAGCGGAGTCCTGGGAAACCGATAAAAGTTGGTTCTATTCTGCACAAATAGAAAATTTGGTTTCCTTAAAACCATCTAACTCATTTATTACAAAAACTTGCATCAGACTCATTGAGAAGAAAGGGGCAAATAAAGTTGGACAGTTAAACGATTTGATCTTTTTAACAGGGGTGCAGAATGTTCTTTTCCTCCACAATTTACACACAAGCCAGGGATGCTTCCACAATTTTGAACCCTTGCCTTCCACAATTGACGACCTTTTTGCAGGAGTGCTTCCACAACTGACGACCTTTTTGCGGGAGTGCTTCCACAAATCGATGAGCATTTTGCACACACAAAAAAAGTAACACCCCCCCCCCCCCCCGGTTCATTCCGCTATGATACAAATCAGCAAGGCAGTATCAAGTCACAAACAGGGGTGCAGAATGTTCTTCTCCTCCACATTTTACACACAAACCAGAATTGCTTCCGCAATCTGAGATCCCCCGGCTTCCACATTGATGACCTTTTTGCAAAGCACTCCAACAATAAATTTATGACCTTTTTGTTAAAAGAGTCTCAAAAATCCATCAGAAATTGAAAGGAGCACAAAAATTTGGGGTTTTTCCCAAGATGATTTTTTTTTTTTTTTTTTTTTAATTTTGGAAGAGCATCCTCACGCGATCCTAGGATCGCCGTGATCGTGAATATTCTGCACCCCTGCTTTTTAAACATGGGATCCGTAACTAGGAGGGAAGTGTTGTGAACATGCATCAATTTGAAAAAGAAAACCCCTTGGGCCCCTTTAAACACTTAAACAGCCATTATTTGAACAGTGACTTCTGAAAGGAAAAAAGAAAAACATCAATGGGGCTGTTGCACACTTTTGCTATGAGTGATTAACAGCACCGGATTTACAAATTTGCCGCCCGTGGGACAAACAACTTTTCACCGCTTCCTCCAAGCCCTCGCTCAAAGGAGGATCTGAGCGCCCGAGCTACAGGGGTTCAAAATGTTCCAAAACGCCAGAAGTTTCACGTGATTTGGGACTTTCTTCTCACAGGAT
This sequence comes from Trialeurodes vaporariorum, assembly GCA_011764245.1. Taxonomy (NCBI): domain Eukaryota; kingdom Metazoa; phylum Arthropoda; class Insecta; order Hemiptera; family Aleyrodidae; genus Trialeurodes; species Trialeurodes vaporariorum. Next base: position 52,836,481 of record VMOF01000002.1, read on the forward strand.
TTTTGAAAAATTTCCTTAGAAAAATTTGTAAAGTAATAATCTGTTTTTGTTATTTTAACACTTGAAACCTGTATGTACGCACAGTTACCGATATTTTTGAGACTTTGAGATCATTTTCTGGGTAAAACTTAGCCATAAAAAAAAAAAAAAGAAAAAAAAAAACATGCAGTACTTACTGCATGTTAAAAAAAAAAATATTGACAAATTTCCTTACTTTCATGCAGTCCACGGATCGCTCGATCGGGCAATTTTGCACCCCTGCTCAGCTTGATTTAAAGAGAAATTTTCCGATCTTTACGACCGAAATTACTTGGATTTTCGTGAACAACGCAGTTAATGCACTGAGTTGTCTTCAGCAAGAAAATCAGCAACAAGCCTGAATTCAAATGAGATGCAAGGCTATGCAATGACACGCCGCGCCGCTGTCACCAAGCCGCCCGCCCCTTGCTCTCGCTAATGCTATTTAAAATTCCGAGTCTTACTTATTTTTTTACTCGTCTACCATCGTCTCAGTTGTTCCTTAAATTTCAAAGCTGCACTTGTGACAGCACTCATTAAAAAAAAAAAAAACTGCCGTGAAAAATTTGCCGCTCTGGGCCACGGCCCATGTGGCCCGGGCCTAAATCCTGCTCTGGCAATTAAATAGTTGAGTCTGGTGAAAAACCTCCAAAAATAATGATGGCAGCACTAAAAACTTCCGAAAGCCACTCCAAAACTCAAGAAATGCTTTTATTTGCGCGAGTGTAATGGTGGCATAGGGCAGTAATAATGGGAGATTAATTTTGTCACTCTCTCTACGCTGACACGGATGATTCACGGAGTAATTAGTCATCAGAGTGGTGATCCGCATTCGATGAATGGTACTGTGACATCTAGTGACATGGGTGTCAAATGAAAGTCATCTCTTATTGGTCACTTCTTGATGGAGTTACAGTATTGTTACATGGGAATCTCTCATTTCTACTGCCCTAGGCCACCATTACGCCCTTGCAAATAAATTTTTTTATTGAGTTTAAGAGTAGATTTTGGAAGTTTTTAGAGCTGCCATTGTTATATCAGGAGGTTTTTACACTAGAATCGACTATGCAATTGCCAATAGCAAAAGTGTGCGACAGCCCCATTCTTAAAACAAGTTTTTACCTTACCTAAAGCAGGGAATCCTAAATTTTATGAATCAAATAATTTTTTTTCATACATCTTTTTTTTGTGAGTTTTTTGTGGTTGTAAAAATAATGGCTGTAAACTGGTTCTTCAAAATAGCTCCAAACCGGGGCAACTTTAAAGCTTGACAGTGGGAACCGTCTATCTGCATTTAAATTTCATAGGCACTGACCTGCACCATCTCTGTAATTAGCGTGTGTTGCCATATGAAAAACCACCACCGGATGTTCTTCCGAACCTCGTTTTTGTGGTTCACCTCCTACACGGCCGAGTAATCTCACTTCATTGATCGCTGAAACAATTTGAAATTTGTTGGCTCATTAGAAATTTAGATTAGAGGGGATGTCAGATGAGTTTGATTCCAATACACAGTCGTGTTAAATGGGCAATCAATGTGCTGAGACCTTCCAGAGAAAGTCCTCTCCTTGAAACAGTCCTTGATTTTGCTGTCCATTATTTTTCAAACCAGTTTTAGATTTTTCAAGGCATAGGTACTTTCAATTGGCAATGCTGTTAGACTTTGAAATACCTGAAAACTATAAAAATGTTCAAAACTGGTTGAGCAATGGAAGAATAAAAATGTTTACCGGGAAACTTTCTTTTGAAAGTCATAGTACATAATTAAATTAAGGGAAATGGACTTCTTACCTCTGAGTCTAACAAACAAATTAAGTTACATACATACTTACATCAGTTCAGGGGCATGACACGGTTCCGGGTGTCACAGGGGCACAACTTTAAAACAAATTTACTTCAGTTCAAAAAAGGAATAAACTATAAAATACCCCATACGATTAGAAAGAGCTCTGTTTCTAGATTAGTGCTCATACAAAGATTTTTAGAAAATATTTGCATTGAATTGATAGTGACCAAAAAAGCGAGGTAGCGGGTGTCATTCCATTTGAGCCTCTGTTTTGACTCTCTAAGTCCAACAAGAAAACTCTAAGATTCTTCAAAAGAAAAAATTCGAAAAAAATATATGTTAAAGATAAGAGTGTCTACTTGTATATCTTGGCTGTATTTTCTCATTTCTCGCTATTGATCTTTAAAATGAAAAAAAAAAAAAGCAGGTAACAGGTGTCACAGGAAAAGTAACGGATGTCAGACTGTCCACTTTTACCTTGTAGAAACCAATTAAAGAAGATTTGGGTATCTTTTTCAGTTTATTTCAAATTATCACTAAATTAAGGTTTTTTGTAAGATTTTTTATGAGAAACTTACAAGTATTATACCTACGCTCAGGCTTTAAAGTAAACCTCTTTTGGGATGCTGAGTGTGGCAAAAATATTGAATTTTCCTCGTCTTTGGGATAAAACAGTTTAAAGGCAAAAACTTTTCTGAAGTGTAATTGTATGGTGCTCAGAGCTTCCTCATTTTGTCATATTTTTTAAGAAGGTAGTTTAATTTGCAAAAAAAATAAAATAAAAACACTTTTACCCCCAGGCTCACTTCTGCATGAAATGACATGGAAGGTGATCACGGAGGGTCACATCGGAATCAGATCGGATATGTTAAATCAAATAGGCTTGACACTGCAATATTTCAAGGAAGCTTGAGAAGCTGAGCATTCCCTGGCTTCCAAGAGAAAAAGGAAATAAATTACTTAGGTACTAAAACTACAATAATCCTAAAAATCAGTGCATAAAGTATCCGAAGAAAGTGATGATAGTAAAGAGCACGCCTACAAAAGATCACTACTTAGACAACCCCAGCAGGCCGATCCTTGAAATTCACGACTTTTGGGTAGACTGGATATGAATGGAAAACGGTGATTGGTAGAGACGAGTCACGTGGGTGCCAAGTCTAATCAAACTAAAGAATTTATTCAATTGGTTATCGGGCTGTCTTGGATACACAATTAGATAAATTCCGTACTTTAATTAGACTTGGCAACCACGTGACCTGTCTCTACCAATCACCGTTTTCCATTCTTATCCAGTCTACCCAAAAGTCGTGAAATTCAAGGATCCGCCTGCAGGACGCAAATGAAAAAAGGTGAGAGGACTTACTTTTTTCTACATTAGTCCCATCTCCGATACTGCAAAATGAACGGACATACGGATTGGAGAAGACTACTTTACTTTGGGAGGCTAGCTTAATTACCTGAAAAATCACACATAGAGAAACCCAACATTACTCAAAAATGAACAAGAAACCAGGAAAAGAAAAACAGGCATCAGCTGCATACCTTTGTGCATTAGCTGTAGCTGATGAACAAAGGTTCGCAAAGACGAGGCGCAGAGCATTTTGAGTATTAGGTTCAGACAAGTAGCGGTGCTTACTTCACCTTCGAAATGTATCATAACGCATCGGTGAGAGGTTGGTTAGCAATAGTTTTAACTCTGAGCTGCTCAACGATGTGTTAAGATGCGTTTGATGGATTTCAAAAGCAGGCACCGCTCTTTGTCAGAAGCGGATACTCAAAATGTTTCTGCTCTAGTTTCCTCCTTGAAATTGAATTTTTAACTCATCAGTCATCCCGTAAGGTTAGTCATATTTTTAGGTGTTGGATACAAAAGTATGAAAAATGGTTCATAAGTTTACCAGCACTCCATCAGGTACTTCATGAGAGTGAATAATTTGTATTCCTCTAATAATTTGAACAGTGTCACCTCCTTTGTTGGAAACACAAGTTTCTAACACAAAATATGTAATTTAGCAAAACAAGAAAGCTCTTTGTGAGCAGAGTGAGTTAGATGCATTAGCTTCGTTTACGCGAGAGATCTCAACCCGGGTTGGGATGCTCGCATTAACACTTCGGTTTTCGCAGAACTCTGGTTAGACTCGACCCAGTCGGGTCGGTGAACTCGGGTTGAGATTTCACGCATGAAAACCTAGAAGTTCAGAACACGGGTACAGGCAGCATCGATTTCACCAAATCAAGCAAGGTTAAACACGCGTCTTGTGCAGTCGCACTTGTCCGTACCTCACCAAGCATCGCCGCCATTTTCGCCAAAAATGTAAACAAACACAGAGAAGAGGAAGAAAGAAATCCTTTGAACTTGAGTTCAAATACACGGGTGTACATGCGTCAGTGGCGTAGCCAAGGGGGGGTCCAGGGGGTCTGGACCTCCCCTTGACACCAAGATGTGTCCTAAAACAAAGGTAATTTTTTGCGTTTTCAGACAAATTTGACCAAATCAGTATCTTTAGACCCCCCTTGACACTTTTCGGACCTCTGACCCCCTCCCCCCTAGAAGAATTCCTGGCTATGCCATTGTCATGCGCTAACCCGAGTTGGACCCGGGTTGAAATTCAACTTGGGTTGACTCAACCCAGGTTCAGACCTCTCGCATAAACTAAGCTATTGTTTCCAGGTTCCATAAGAACCTCCCACAAACAGATTCTAGTCCAAGGTCCGTTAATAACAGGGCAGCCAAATAGTTCTGTAAGCTTTCCGCTCTCCCCAGTCAGGTAATACAGCATCAACTAGGGGTTGGGTCTCAACGGGGATCGATAAGGCGGTTTTTACATCAGGATTAAACAGCAGAGTGCAGAAATCACAGCGCTACCACAACATATCTACCTCAACCTGTTATTAACTGCCATTAAGCTAACGTGCTGATTTTTTCATCAATTACTCAAGGTGGGGTTGGACTTTGGTCAATTAGGCTATTCACATTGCACAGTGACACTTGACAGGGAAACAAAGTTACAGCAAAAGTTTCGAGACAGCCAAGTGGGGGTGAAAACGAAGCTCATGCGTAACCTCAAAATAACACATGCTGCATGATGGTGTAGTTTACCTTCTGAGAAAGAGAAAACATCTTGACAAAACTCGCAGATTGAATAATAATGGTTAGAGCCAATGAAGAGATAGAGAAAGAACCTCCAGTGTCATCCAAAACTAAATTGACTGGGGTCCAGGAAGTATCCAAATAATATAAATTGCTTAAACACGCTTAAGGAATCAAAGGATTCGAACAAGTGCGCGGTAAAATGCAAATAAAATGGCAATTGTTAAATCAAAGACTTAGTCTTTGGTTAAAATGTAAACAAACAAAAAAATTGATGACATCATATGACGTCATCAATTTTACCGCGCACATGTTCAAATCCTAAGCGTGCGTGTTTTAGCGATTCGGAATATTTGGATACTCCTTGGACCCACGTCAAATTAGTTTTGGATAACACTGGAGGCTCTTTCTCTGACTATTATTATTCAATCTGCGACTTTTGTCAACATGTTTTCTCTCTCTCAGAAGGTAAACTACACCAAGATGTTTTCTCCCTCTCAGAAGGTAAACTACATTATCACTCTGACAATAATGAGTATAAGTAATCTTTGGGTTAGGTAAGTAGGGGGAAAGTATTAGAAGTCCTTATCAGGGGATGCAAAAGAGAGAAGTCTTTGAGAGAATATTCAAACATCACCTATCAGTGTTGCCAATAGTGGCTAGATTCGTCCACATGTGGACTATTTTGATGAGAATATAGCCGCAACTGTCCACAACTGTCAGCGCTTTCGCTTTCGATCCTCTATCCCTATCCACAGTGTGGACAGTTTTCAACTCCAAAACTGTCCACGTGTGAACTAGTCTACCCCGTCCAAACCTGGCATCACTGTCACCTATAGAGCATGCCCTTATTTTTACTTAAATGCTAGTGTGTTTTGGACCTTTATAAATATATTATTTTGAGCCAGAACGAATCAAAATTAGTGACTTCTGTCCAAACTATCTTCATCTCATTCAATCCTCAACAGGATTTGATAGAAATATTTTCAAGCCACAGAAACTGTCCCTTAATTTTCTAAAGGCCTCGGCCGGGGGGGCAAAATATCGCAACAGTCAATTGGTAGGATATATTGGATAGACGTGTGTTTCTTCTTCAGACTCAGCGAATGCGCAGTAAAATAGAACTTTTAAGTTTTAGGTTCATTGCATTTTTTTCTGAAATCAACCCTTTTTAAGAGCTGGGTTGGTTTTTGGGACAGTTCTCAAGTGTCTGCTACAACCCCTCAAATCATCAGATTGCAAAATAACACTAAGGTTTTTTGAAAATGCTGATCAAGGTGAATTTAGAGTTAATCCGATGAATAGTTCCACAAGTCACAGGTTGTAGTTTTGTGTTCATTGGGTAATTAGAATGAAATATTGAGGATTCACACAAAATATCAGAACGTACATTGACACTTCCATAATTTAATTTGGATATTTTGAGCCATCGACCATCTAAATTAGGAACTTGAAAATCTAGTTTGTAGTCTTTGTCCACAAGGTTGGCCAACTTTTTAATGAGTTGAAGTGAATTATGTCCTGTATTAGTTACATGGGTACAAGAAATGACCTAGTTGACTGATAAGAATTACGACATTGATTCTCCAGCAATTTTTATGACTGTTAACTGAAAAATTACAGAGGTGCCGACGTTCTGATCCTTGAAGTTATCATACCTATGATTGTTATTGCATCAAAATGACCCTATCATAAGTGACGGTAGCCACCAGGCCAAGTCCAAACCCCCTCAGCAAGAAGGTGGCGACTGCGCGTCGACAGTACACCAAACATTAACTAGGAGCACTATTTATCTGATTGAAGTCAGTGAGAATTTTACTGAGAATCACATTCACGGATTTGAGAACAGCTGAATCATGATGGAGAAAAGGGGTGAGTTTGATAGAAATTAGGACTAAACTCAAAAATGACAAAATTAACAAAACCAAAAATTTTTAATCAAACTTTTCCAAAGATGCAGAGAGACACTTTTTTGATAGATGGTTACAATTTTCTGGCAAAAAAAAAAAAGAAAAAAGAAAAAAAAGAGCAAAATATATAATCCGAGCAGAAGCTTGACAAATTTCTGCTGGCAAAGAAAAATACGGAGCATTAAAATTACTGTACAAAATTTTGCACTCTTATGGGCAGTCTTATTAAGTTTTCGAATACATTACTTAATTAACATATTCTCCAATCTTCACCAAGTCTATGAGACAAATTTATCAAAACTGGAAAGCCTTGTATACCTACTCTTTCATAACGCCGACTATTTGAAAAACTGAAGAGATAACGATACTTATTAAGGCCATGGTAGGCTAGATAAAATTGCAAAAAAAAAAAAAAACAAAACTAGCACAGTTTAATTTCAAGTTGTAATCATCCTGTTTCAAAAATATATGCAGCAAAATACATTTTAATTTAAATTTTCAAGTGTTGAGGTACAGTTTCTTACACGTAATAATTAAAATATTTCAAGATAAAAAAATAAGGAAAATGCAAAGAGACCAAAACAGAGAAATATTTTTACCATCTCCTTTTCTTTACTTAAAAAAATCAAAGTTTAATGTTCCACAGCAATGCTTTGGAAGCAAATAAATAAGTTAGATTTAAAAGCATAAAATTCATATGAGAGGAGACAAATTAAAATAATTGAGGCGTTGTCAGGCCCATGAAACAGTGAGGCAACCAGGATTTCTTTCATTTCTCTCATTTTCCCTACGATAGTGTATAAGTTTGAAAAAAATAAGAGGAGCACATTCCATCCCTTCATCTATCCTTGTCAAGCATGCTAAGAAGAGAGATAAAGAACCAGAGGCACACCAAGGAAAGGTACAGTCTACGAATTAAATAGTGTCAGTTGACACCTTAGATTTTGGTTTAGGTAGGCAACCTGCAATACTCAACACAATAAATTGAAGCATTGCTGGTGGCCTACCTTGCCAAAATTTAAGGGGTTGACTGACATTATTTAATCCGTCGACTGTACCTCCTATCTCTCTCGTTTCATCTTTAAATGTGCACAGTAGCTGCAGGGCTGCATTAACCATAAGGCTGACTAGGCTACAGCCTAGGGCGTAAGATTTTTAGGGGCGCAAAATTTTGAGGAAATCTTATTATTGAAGCGAAAAAAACCCACCATTACATTGAAAAGGCCTCAAAAATGGTGGATAGCAAAAAAAAAAAAAAAAAAAAAAAAGTATTTTCATTTGTTCAAGCCCCTCACTTTTAAACCCACACACCGCCCAGGCCCAGGGGCGCAAGTAAACATCTAGCCTAGGGCACTAGGTAGGGTTAATCCGGCTCTGGGTAGTTGGAAAAGGATAAAAGGAGGGCATTTGTTCCCTTCAACTATCTTCGTTCATCGCCAACTATGAATCTTTAAATGAAGAATAGGACTCTTGCAAAGTTTTGCTACAGGGGATTGAAGCGTTAATTTTTGCATAAAAACGTGTAAAAATGATGATGAGTGCACTAAAAAATCAAAAAATTCACTCTCAGAATTGGGCTTAATGGCGAAGAGACGCAGGTATCATGCGAGATTCCTATCTAATTTGAGACATATCTCAGTGTTTCCGTAGAGAAAGTGACAAATTAGACAGGAATTCCCCATGAAACCTGCGTTGAACTGCCATTACGATCTTGCCGTTATAGCAGTTTAGTGAGTTTATTACTGAATTTTAGACTTTTTTAGTGTGATTTTTGTGATTTCCGCTGGTTTCTATCTCAGAGAGGACTATTCAGTTGCTCACAGCAAAAGTTTGCAAGAGCACCATAGAGAGAGATAGAGAATCTCTGGTTGCGCTTTTGCATAAAATATAGGATGAGAGCTCTTCCAGAGAAATCTAAACCTAACCAGAGGGCTAATTTCTTCCGAAGAGCAAACCATATATTTTGTGTATCCTTCTTCCTGACAACACCATAATTGTATACAACAAGGAACAGCTTTTAATAAAAAAAAAAAAGGCAGTAGACAAAAGATTATTACAATGTAGCTTGCACAACTTAGGTATTCGGGATACGGAAGAAACATTTAGGAAAGTTCTATTGGCTTATTTTGGGAGGAGCCTACGTAACCAAAACCAGGTCTGGAGAAAAAACAACAGAAAAAAAGAGCACTAGAGCATAAAAAAAAATTTAAAAAGTATAGTTTCGCGACAAAAGCAACATCTTCAAATACACATTTTTTCATCTATCAAAAATTGAACATTTAAAAATTTATACCAGTTTCCCTTGTGATTCTCAAAATTTGATTTTTGTCACATAGGCTCTTTCAAAGATAAACCATTCATTTAAGATGATTCCATGTCACGTGACCAAGGTGATCGATTAATGGTCACATACTAGATTTTATGAAGTTTTTTTTGTAAAACGAGGATTGTCAGCACCTGTAGGTAGATCTACCAAAGATATTTGCAAAATTTGGATGCTCAAATCCACAAAATAAGGACTTAATTATGGGAATTCACACAATCGCTGCTCGATCCCTCATATTGCACTACGAAAGTTCAAATTCCCATCATTCCCATTATTTTGGGTATTCGAGCATCCTAACATAGCAAATATCTTTGATAGATCTACCTACAGGTGCTGACACTCCTCATTTTACAAAAAAAAACTCATAAAATCCGGTACATGACCATCAATTGATCGACTAATCAATCACCTTGGTCACGTGGCATGGAATCACCTCAACATCCTTGAAGCAAACAGATATTATACCTTCTAAGGAGCCGTATCCTGAAATTTGGGTTCTCTCTTTTTGCTCAATCGAACACAAGAGTTAGAAAAAAAGACCAGACAGGCTATGGTCACATGATAGCACTTCTCTCCATCCTTTTCTGACCCATCTTTTAAAAGTGTAAAGAGAGAGAAAAACAAATTCCTCGACACTCTTCTAATTTTGAGAGCAGCATGACTCAACTGCTAAAGTGTTCCACAGTTAAAAAAATGCTATTCGGAGACTGGGTGCAGTAACTTGGGTGGCCTAATTAGTCTTTATGGAAAAAAAATTATTGTAAAAATATGCTTTCAGAGTCTTCCTTTGAATGGGGCTGTTGCACACTTCTCCTAAAAGCAATTTAGTAGCCAATTCTGATGTAAAAACCTCCAAAAATAACAATGGCAGTACTATAAACTTCCAAAATCCACTCCTAAACTCAATAAACGCTTTTATTTGCGCGACCGTAATAGTGGCGAGGGCAGTAATAATGGGAGATTCCCATCTAATAGTACTGTAACTCCATCAAGAAGTGACCAATAAGAGACGACTCTCCTTTGACACCGGTGTCACAATGCGTCACGGTATCATTTCATCGGATGTGGATCACTACTCTGATGACTAATTATTCTGTGAATCATCCTTGTCAGCATAGAGAGAGTGACAAAATTAAGATAGGAATCTCCCATTATTACTACCCTACGTCACCATTACATTCACGCAAATAAAAGCATTCATTGAGTTTAGGAGTAGATTTCAGAAGTTTTTAGAGCTGCCATTGTCAACTTTGTGGGTTTTCACATCAGAATGGATTACTAAAGCGCTCATAGCAAAAGTGTGCAACAGCCCCATTTTGAGAAGATAACCAACACTACAAAATCAGGTAAAGATAGAGGGTGCCATGCCTGTGGAACATAGTGTTCATGTCACAAAGGAATAGAGCCAAGAGTCCCTTTATGTAGAGACATAAGACAAGAGGGTAGTTAACCTCTGATTAGTCTACAAATTCTAGGCTCTATGGGCGCTGCCATTGGATGTGTTTTTGTACATTTGTTTACAATCGAAGAGGTCCAACGGTATTTTACGGATAAAAGAGTTCATTGACTACAAACTTGTTAATTTTAATCATGATGCACTTCAAGAGTGTCTGTAATACCCAGAAGAATCTTTAAAAGTGTAATTAGATGTCGACCAGTACAGGCAGAGGAAGATGACACCGTCAGAAATTGTAATCTTTGCATTTGCCCAAAACGCAACAATGGCCCTTAGAATGTACACAAATGCACAAAAATACATCCAATGGCCCATGGTTTCATTTGCAGACTAATTATGAACAGTTTAATCAAAAAGCAATTGAGTCGATGACCGAGAACGAGTTATTATTGTTGGTGGAGTTATTCCAATACGTTCCATTCCGAAGAAAACCCATCTCAGCGGAAATTCACAGATGACTCCTAACTCCTGAGCTATCGAAGAATTTCCGCAGAGATGGGAGGGTTTCTATAGGAATGAAACCTATCGTATTGACACTGCCCCTATGAGAAATATGTACTCGATCATCAACTCAATAGTCCGGCCACCAAAAATATGTGTTCATTATGCTGGTATTTCACAGCAAACAACTTACAAGAGTAATTTTTAAAAGAAAATTTGTGGTAGAGCTCTAGAGGAAGAGAAAGGCGAGTGACAACAGTACAGAAAAGGCTGATTGGAGTTTGAGCATTCTTAATGTTACGCTGGTGCACTTTTTCACTCGGAAAAAAGAAAAAAATCAATCAGGTCCGATATTAGTTTAATACAGCAGATTTTTTCACTCAATATAGTTTCACTCAAATTTCATTGTTTTGAAGATAGATTTGAAGTCGCTGGCAAAATGATTCCACTTTACCAGAAACCCTTCTTATGGACAGAGCAAAGCTTCCACTCAACAAAAGGGTTAACAGGTAATAAAAAAATTAAACAAGTTAATGCACTCAGTCACAAAATAAAATTTCTAAATTGGATCATCATGGACCACATTTGAAGCGATGGTTTTTCAACGAAACATAACTTCCTGTAAAAAATCATCAGACTTAAAGGTCTTTGATTTACTGCCTTGCGCATTGATATAAATTGAACGGTAAAAAAATCAAAAAAATTAGTTACAAAAATAATAAACAACATTATTAGTAGATATTTTTTACTTGAAAAAAAAAAATAAATAAATGCAAAATAAAAAAACGTAAAAAAAGAAACATTCAACAAGTAACACAATTTGATGAAAGTAAAAAAAACAGAGAAGAAAAACTTCACAGGGCATTTAAGAGGTCTTGAGAGCATGCACAAACTTTCTCAACGGCTGGCTTATTATCAGACCGAGAAGTCTCGTTGATCTGAGAAACTGTTGCTTTGATTGTGGGAGTCACTAACTTAAGGGTCGGACTAACCGCTACTATTGTGCCTACAGCAACTAATGCTCTAAAAATAGCTTCTGGATCAGATAACTGCGGTAGCACTGCCGACAGTAAGCTTAAAGTATTTGCTAGGTCATCTCTGCTTTTGCTTTGTTCAAAGACAATTCCTAAATTTAACAAAATGGTGACGGCTGCAACCTGAAAAAAGAAGAGAGAAAATTTTTAGGTCGTTATGAGAGGGTTTTAGTAATGGCGGCATCCGGTGATGAGTGTTCCAAACAAAGACAAACTGTCACTCTCGCTCTCACGTAACCCCCATGTACTGCCATCTCACTCTAATTTCCTTTCGTGAAATTTTTTGGCTGAAATGAACTCCTCGAGGCATTTAAATGCAATTTTGATAGTATAATATCGTAAAACAAGGCCCTGTACAAGAATTTCGAGACTAGAAAGAGATGGGTATACATGGGGGTCACGGGAGAGTGAGTGAGATAGTATGGAACGCTACGCGAGTTCTGTCACAACCCATTGCGACCGATGAGTGCATGGTTGTGATTGTTGGGTAACCGTTGACTTTGCACAAAAACCGTGTACACCAGAGGTACAAAAAGTTTCAAACGTCAGAGGTTTCACAAGATCCGGGACTTTTTCCTTGCAGAATTCTCAAAACATTTCCTTACACAAAAATTTGAAAAGTGATGACTTTCTTTTTTTTTTTTTTTTGGGCTTATTTCAACAATTAATCCTTACCACTCATAAAAAAAAAAGGTAGCAGCAGCAGCATTGCTCGACTAAGAAAAAGTGGACAGATGGAGATAATTTCTCTTTGCACTACCGTAAGAAGGACATGGCACGTTCCTTATGGAGCGTGGACCATGATGAAGGTTTACTTTTTTTTGCATAGATCAAATCTAGAGGCCATTCTGAGCAAAAGATCTCACAGATCCAAAAAATGTCCATGTTAAGTGTAGCCACTATTAAAGTTTAAAAGTTGAATCAGATCAGAACACTTTATGAACTTGTTTTAGAGCATACTGTAGCGGAGTGAGCGAGCTCACCAAACGGTCAACTGACCCGTCTATACGTGTCATTTGACCGACGACCCACCTCATCGTGCATTCTTCTCTTTCTCTTCCATCTCTTTCACGCCTTCATCAACTCATTATTTACTATTAAGAAGTAGAAGATGGCGGAAAGCTAGAATATTTACACGATCATCACAGAAGTATTTACGGTCAGTTGAGGATGGCGATACAAAATATGGGTCAAATGGGAGTAAGAGAGTGCAAAAAGACAAGGGAAAGGACAACAACAGAAGGTATGAATTGGTCGGTTTTAGTTGCAACAGAAGAGGCGAAAGGAGGCGTGAGCCTAGAGGTTGGGTCGCCAGTCGAGTTGTAGGTAGAGACGAGGCCGGTCGACCTTTCTGATAGTTCTCACACTCCCCTGCAATACAACATGCCCAAAAACGAGGTCACAAAGTGTTCTGATCCAACTTTCAAACTATAATAGCAGCTAAGCTTAACATGGAAATGTTTTGGGCTAGTGAGAAATTTTGCTCAGAATGGTCTCTACATTCTATTTCCGCAAAAAAAGTACATCTCCATCATGATCCACGCGCCATATCTTTTGACATCACATGTAAGTACGCAAAATGACCAATATTTTCAAAATTTTGAGGCCATTTTCCAGAAAAATCTAGTTGCCATTACTGAAGAAAAAATTGAGCAACACCCCTGGTTAATACTATGGTATTCATTTTATTCAGACCAGTGGTTCTCAAACTTTTTCCAACAGCAGACTCCAAAAGGGATCTGCACACTTCATCACTGACCCCCAAAATGGATAGGTAACTTTTTATTTGATTATAAAACTCGCCGCAAAAAACTAACGAGGTATGCTGGGATGGCGATTATTTTGGTGAATTTAGAAAAATCAAAATCTCAGATGCCATCATGTACCTTCACTCAAATGCTATGTGCAGTTTCAAAATGCTGGAAGTTTCATGTGATCTGGGATTTTTTTCTCACAAAATTTCCTCACAAATTTGAAAAGTGATAGTTCTTTTTTTTTTTTTTTTTTGGGCCTATTTTGACTGTGAATGTACTCAAAATGACCACTAATTTCAAATCTTTGTGGTCAATTTCCGAGGAGGACAGTTTGGATGGCTGCACAAATAAGGATTATGTGAGGATTGCTGTTGGTACTATACCATACTTATCCGATTATAAGCCACCCTCAAATATAAGTCGCACCTAAAATTTCGGGCTCCAAACAAAAAAAAAAAAAAAAAAAACGAATAAAATCCTCACAAAAAACTTTAAAAAAAAACGAAGAAGAGGAGGACGAAAATCATTAAAAACAACTTTCTTGAGGACATTGAGGCCTAAATCCGTTGCATTCAAGTCGACTGAGTTTTCGGAATCCGAAGCCATAAGCTGGAGAGAATTCATACCACACGAGCAAACACAAACAGTCGGAGGGGAGGACTGAGGAGTTTGCTCCATTGCGACAGGTGGAGGGGAGAAGTTCACTTACGGTGCAGGCCTGTCTGAAGAAGGGGAGGGTTCTTAGAGCTCGGAAGTCGTGGGAAGGGAGACGCTCCTCTTTAAACGCACCGAACCTGGATGGTGGTTATATTTAAATGCGGCATAGTCACAGTCAGGCGGCACTGTTCTTTCCCTTGATTTGCAGGACGTCAGCTAGCCATAATCGCTCACTTCAGGTGATCTTTATCGGAATGTTAATGAGGAAGATAAAAAGCTTGATTATGGTCAATATCCCATTTTGTGAGCATCAAAAAAAAAAATTCCCCGAATATAAGCCGCACTCGGTTTCTTGAGGGTCAAAAACGGGTTCAAAAGTGCGGCTTATCGGATATATACGGTAATATAAAACATTACAAACTACAAATACAACTGATAAAGCAAACATAATAAAAATTCAAGGATAAACGTTAAATACCTGTAATGGCTTTGATGCAGTCGAGAGGGACAGGTTACTGACAGACGATAAAATAAAATCTTTATTCTTGAAGACTAGTTCTTTGCCGGGTAAATGCTGCAACATATTGCTGAATACTTTCAGTGACAACATCTGATTTGCATCCATTGAGCTATTTAATTTTTGGTTGAGTATACATGCTAAAAATTCACCCGTTTCCCCGCTACATAATACACTGTTGGCAGACGGACTTTTGACGGCTAATCGAGTAATATCCAAAACTGGAAATACTAATTCTGTAAAAGATAAAAAAAAAACTACAAACATTAGCTGATGACTTTGGGCATCCCAGAAAGGAAAAAAGTTGATTCAGAAACCATTCAATCAAATACAGCTCATCATATGTGTACGCAAAGTAAGATTAAAAAGAAACTCTCCTAAGAAACTTAACCTAACTTTAAACAGTTGCAGATAAAATTAAAGAATGCTCAGAGACGAATAGAGACCCAGCACAAAGCTTTCGACATGTGTCCACTTTTCTGGCTTCATTTTGGTCGGAACTCATCGAATTAACAGCCAACTATTGCCTACTGTTGACTGATGAGCGTATGGTTTGCATTCGCCAAGCAAAACTTGTTTCTGTTTCCGGGACAGCAGACCAATCACAGCCTTTTGTTGAGTCTCACGACTCAATAGTAGACGATGTTAATCGTTGCAGTCAGTGACTGATGGCAGAAGATGGCAGTATGTACCAAACAAACTCAAACGTTTACTCTTTTGAGAAAACGTTTCTGCGAAGTTTCGGTTGCGTAGCACGCAGTTGGGCAATGTTACATTTTTTCAACATGAACCAATGAAAAAGATCAAACAATTGGGTGAGCAGAGAAAATTCTACAACAATGCTTTTTGAGCGTCTTCTTTCATCCACCGGTTCTATTAATGACGTCATAACCGAGAAACCACCCGTGGATAAAATAACTGTTTGGTTGTTTGTTCTGTTTCTTTTTGTTCAAATTAAACAATAAACAATTGAAAAAACAAATGATTTTTTAATGAAAATTGTTGTATTTTACTGGAGACCTACATTTTGATCACTGTTGAGACTTGAGATTCACAACTCTAATAATAACAACTAACAACAACACACTCACTTTACATTCATAATTTTGTAGGTACTCATGACACGAACAACCAGGAATCACCGCCGACTTTAATGGCGATTCTTGGTGGTTACCGGTTGTCTCTTGGTGGAAAAAAGAACGAATTGGTTGGCAAGCACAGTTTCGATTATAAAACCACCGGTGGATAAAACAACGAGTTGGTTGTCACAACTGAAATTGGTGGAGCCACCGGTGGATAAAAGAAGACACGCTTTGTGAAGATTTAAATTGAGAAAATGCAGCATTGCCAAACTGCACACTTTGCCCCTAATATGTATTTACCAATAGTGTAATAAATAAGAAAACAAATATATAAATACAAAGATTAGGAGTTACCGCTAAAACATGGGCTGTAACATATAGGGTAGTCTAAGGACAACAAATATTTCAAGTGTCTGATTAAAAACAAACCTTCTGGCCATTGATATGCTATCTGAAGAGAAGAGATAGATTCTGGAGTTACCACTGCATTAGCAGCTGAGCCATCAGCTAATGCTATTAACTTTGAGAGACTCACAGGGTCCAATTTCAACGCATCGTTTGTCAGCTTATCATTGAATTGAATCAATTTATCTGAAATGAAATCAAGCGAAAAAGTTCTTACAGAATGATTTGAGACACGAATACCAAAACTTATGACCGGACAAAGTATTGGTGCTAAGAATTTAAATGAAAAGCTAATTTATTTGATCCGCAGCATTGCCAACAAAATAAATTTAGCATCAAGACACTATGAGTTAGTGTTGGGCAAATATCATTCTTGAACAGAAAAAATACCCCTCTCAGAGCAGCTTTTCTGAAACTACAAATTCTTTACTTCTTATGTTATTCCTGTGCGTCCATCGCAAAGGACGAGCGACAGTTAGGCCTGTCTTTGGCCCCAAAAATGGTCAAGATTTCAATTTGTCTACTAGTTTGTGTGAAATGGCTTTACTTACTCTTACAGGCTTACATTTTCAGGTTTAAGTGGTGTTTACGGGTTATTTGATCAATAATGGCGTATCATACCACCTCAAAGTCGGTCGAATTGGAGATTTTCACAGAAAAAGCCATATTTTTCGGTGAATTATTGAATATTAAGAAATGAGTTAGACATAATTCGGCAAATATTTTTAAGTATGTTAGGTACCCATTTTTAGTAGGCTTCATAACATATCTCAAGGAAAAGACAGAACCCATGTCCAGCTCACATCTAAATATTCATTTATTCAACAGGCTATTTCATACAGCTTTTTCTGTGAAAAACACAAAACCAACCCTTTCAAAGGTGGTACACTACACCATAAGAGTTCAGATAACCCATGAACATCACTCAAACCACAAATGTATGCTTTAAGAGTAAGTAGAGCCATTTTAAAGAAACTGTCAGACCAACTTAAATGTTGACTATTTTTGGGGCCAAAAATCGGCCTTACTGGCACTTCTCCTTTGATAGCTGTCATCTATATGTAAGTTGATGGATGATTGATTAACTGACATTCTTAGTGATGACATCATGCATTGAAAAAGTTCACTGAGCAACATGGGCGCCTACAAGGAGAAGGGGGCACTCGCCCCCCTCTGAAATTCAAAACAGTCAAAATTTCACAATGAAAGTGAAAGGAACAAAAGAAAATGAAATGTTAATCAAAGGAGCAATAGTTGGCGAACTTTATTATTAGCTTATTTTGTAAATTCAACTCATTTTTTTTCAAGGAATAGTAGAATTATACATTTTTTTTACTATCACCACCATCTGTTGTCCCTTTATTTATAATAACAAACATGTCAAGGTTATTATTATTATTATTTGATACACCTATAATGGCTTAATTAATATACAATAATTGTATATGATTTGGATAAAAAAAAAAAAAAAATGTTTTCCCGATTTCCTCGTGGGGGGGGGGGGGTTCCTTAGACCTTCCACTGGCGTTCAAAAATGTTGCCCCCTCTTGAAAATTTTTCTGCAGGCTCCCATGCTGAGCGTTCCAAACTATCTATCTTGCTCTTGCGTGACCTTTACATATAACTATCTTGCTCTCAAAACTAAAGTAGTGTACAGAGACATTTAATGAGAAATTTTTATGGCTGAGGTGAATTTTTTCAGTCATAACATATTTTTGAGAAGAAAACATTATAAAACCAATTCCCATGTAAGGAGGTTGACACTAAAAAGAGATAGCAATACACGAGAGACTAAGAGTGAGAGAGACAAATTGGAACGCTACGCGAGTTTTATTACGGCTGATTGGAACCGATAAGTGCATTGTTGGCTCTTTAAGAGAAAAGCTTAGGCTTTTTTCTGTCAAAAGCATTCTGCACTTCAACGCAGTTGCACTAAAATTATCTGCAGTGTAAAAATATTATAGGAGTTCAAGTACCCGAGTTTAGAGTTTTCAAATAAGTACTTGAAAGTGCTACCCGAAAAAAAAAAAAAAATCTTTGAAAATCATATTCACAAGTGGAAATTGAAGTTAGTGAAATTTGTGCATCTTTTTCTGCTCATTTCACAAATATTTGACCGCCCTATGAAATGCTAAAACACAAAATCCGCAACTTTGTTCCAAAATTGAGATTAGAGGACACAACTTAAAGAATTTTAAAGAATTGGTTAAACTCAAAGCAAAGAAGAAGATAGTCGGAAGCAAAACTTTAGTCCCAAAGTTAACTAATTTCTAGAGGCACCTTTTCATCGTCAAGTTCAAATCCCTAATTTTGTCAAGTTGAAATGGAGATTTCGTCATGAAAAATGGGGATTTCGTCAAGTTCAACTTTGATGTAATTACCTTTTTTTCAGCAATGTATAAAATTTGGGTTTTTTTTTTTTTTTTTTTTTACCAATGGCATAACAAGCAACAGGTTTTACACGTTCTTAAGAGGTAATTAAGGAGAGAAAAAAGTATCCAACGGACAGAGACGCAAAAGTGGGCTTGAAATTTTTTCCAGCGCAATTTTTTTCCCCAAAACCTTCCTGAAGACTAGGATTTTGACCCCGTTCTTTCTATTGTTGAATCCAACTGTTCAATGCACTGTGTGATGCATCCGTTTGAGATTAAAAGACGTGTCATTGGTTTTCTTAAATTCGCGAAATCGTGAATTTTGTCAACTCGCAAACTCGCAAAATTGCAAAAAAATTAGCCAATTTTGCGCGACGCTTTGCGCCAAATGCCAATTCGCGTTTTTGCAGAAAAAGTCCGGATTTCGCGTTTTGTCGTGCGGCATTTTCGAAATCTGCGAAGTACCCTGAGGTACTTAGTACGGGTCTGGACTCAATTCGTGGTGTTTTCAAAATTCTGCGCAAATCGCAGCCGCGAAAAAAAGGTGCCTCTCTCTACTAATTTCTTTCAACCGAAGCAGTACAAAACTTTGACTAACAGTAAGATTGAACTTTTTCCTTCTCTTTTCCTCCCTTACTTTCTAAATAATGAAAGATTGTGTAGTAGCTAGTTTTGGTATTTTCATCTCTTTTTTGCCTTTCAGTTCTAGAGAACTTATTTTGCTATGATGCAATATTGTGATTACTTGAGCTCAAAACCTGTGAGACTCAAAAAGATAGGCTAATCTCGACTTGATTTGACCCAAAATTTCAATACTTCAACACCTCTAAGAAATATAAATTTTACTAAAGTCTTTACAAAGTGGGGGAAAATAACGAGAAACTAAAAAATGTGCACACTTGAACGGTGTTTCATAAGCCTTACAAACAATCCGTATCCTTACCATTGATAAGCGAGAGATTTCCAGCTTCGAAACTTAAACAAGATTTTTGAGGGAAGAACTTAGATTTGATTTCAGGCACTGAAAGAAAAATCATACATTTTATGATTAAAAATAGGAGTAAAGGAGGGTAAAGAATTTGAAGAGTAAAAGGAAAGAAAGAGAAAATCTGTATCCGATGTCATCTAATTATTTTTAAAGCTCAACTGTACTACTCTTGCTTTATTATTCACCAACAAATTTTGAGAAAATCAGCAGTTTGCAATTGGTGAAAAAGAGCAACCATAAAAACAGGGATTTTTTTTGTCCCATTTGGGGTTGTCGCTTAACTGCTTGCCTTTGAGAAGAACAGAGATACAAGCTAAAGTCAAGATATAGTCATTCCAAAGTAGTGTAGCATGCAATTTGGCAATGTTGCATTTTTTCTATTTTAACCGGTGTAAAAGGTCGAATTCAAGGTTGTTCAACAAACACCATAAATGCAGTTCAATATTTTTGATACATTTGCGTAAAGAAAGTACAATGTTGCCAAACTGCACGCTATGCCACTGCACTCAATACATCTTTTTCTAATTCGTGGCAAAGGGGTTCATTCAAAATCGAAATTTTTCGCCCACTGCTTGTTTTTGACGAAACTTTAGGGATCGATTGGGGTTACTATTAGTAGTGGATCCTGAAATTTTCGCGACCTAAAGCCAATTTTTAGAGGGGGGGCGGGGGGTCAAAGGTTGAAACCTTCAAACTCTAATATCTCGCTAACGAATAAGGCTTTTGAAATGTGGTTTGCGCGAAAAAACGCGAAATAAAATTTCCTTTCTTTTGATTACCCACATGATCTACAAAATTTTAAACAAACACTTGCAATTTGCAATTTTTTGATTTTCAGGCTCAAAATTTTTTACAAATTTTGAAATTCTGAAAAAACGCATTCTTCGATTTTGATTTCTATGAGATATGTTATTTTCTATAAAATTTGCTACAATTCAGTCCAAACTGCATGTTGGGGAAACTTTTCGTTTCTGAGTTATGAATTTTTAAAGTTTCAAAAATCGCAATTTTAGCATTCTCAGTGACAGCGACGAAACCTAAAAAAAGAATTTCTCCGCTTCTAATCAACGAAACTTGATGAAAATTGGGATTTGGGGGTTTTGAAGGTTGTAAAATTCAATTCTGCTATCAGATTTGAAAAATTTTGAAATCCAAGATGGCTGCAAACCCATCTGCTTGGTAGCCTAAAATTGCGATTTTTGAAACTTTAAAAATTCATAACTCAGAAACGAAAAGTTTCCCCAACATGCGGTTTGGACTCAATTGTAGCAAATTTTATAGAAAATAACATATCTCATAGAAATCAAAATCGAAGAATGCGTTTTTTCAGAATTTCAAAATTTGTAAAAAATTTTGAGCCTGAAAATCAAAAAATTGCAAATTGCAAGTGTTTGTTTAAAATTTTGTAGATTATGTGGGTAATCAAAAGAAAGGAAATTTTATTTCGCGTTTTTTCGCGCAAACAACATTTCAAAAGCCTTATTCGTTAGCGAGATATTAGAGTTTGAAGGTTTCAACTTTGACCCCCCGCCCCCCCTCTAAAAATTGGTTTTAGGTCGCGAAAAATTCAGGATCCACTACTAATAGTAACCCCAATCGATCCCCAAAGTTTCGTCAAAAACAAGCAGTGGGCGAAAAATGCCGATTTTGAATGAACCCCTTTTTTAAACAAAAATCAAGGATTTTCAAAAAGTTTTCAAGGATTTTTCACGGGATTTCAAGGACTTCTACCGTTTCCATAATTACCAATAGGAGCAGCACCAGTTGGCACATATCGGCTGCCTCCAGTGAAAGGATCAGCCATGACAGAATTAGCAGGTCCTGCAGTGCTTCCTCCAGGAATGTATCGTGCTCCACCTGTGATAAATATTTGAAGCGAACAGAAAAAAAAAAAAAAACGCATTTTATTAAACAAAACAAAACAGCCGTTGAGGCTATGGTTAGTGTTGGTTTATTCCCAGGAAGGTACTCCATTTTTAGAGAATAAATTTTTTCTGACAAATAGAGGTTACAAAGTATAGAGCATTTTGATAGGTGGCACAGCCATAACTTGGTGCAGAATTTGAAAATCAGTTGAAAGATCAATGGTGCTGTTGCACACTTTTGCTAAAATTAGTTTAATAGTTGATTCTGGTGTAAAAACCTCCAAAAATAACGATGGCCGCACTAAAAACTTCCCCAAATCCACTCCTAAATTCAATGAACACTTGTATTTGCGCAAGCGTAATGTTGGCTTAGGGCAGTAATAATGGGAGATTCTCATCTAACAATACTGCAACTCCATCAAGAAGTGACTAATAAGATACGACTTTCATTTGACATTGAGGACTTTGATTTTTTTTTTTTTCACAATGGCGATAAGATTTTCCCGGTCAATGGCGATAAGATTTTCCCGGTCAATGGCTTCGAATAATGTTCATTTTGCATTTAAATTTTTGTGAGGAAATTTTTTGAGAGTTCTGTGAGGAAAAAGTCCCCGATTTGCGTGAAACTTCCGACGTTTTGGGACATTTGGCAACCCTGTGGTAGGGCATCAATCTTCCCGTTAAATTTTCAAAAAATACTGTACAGAACTAACCAAAAATAAATATTACATTTTGTGACAAAAACTAACCTGTGAAGGGATCAATGAATTCGAAATTATTGCTAGTCTGTGGCACAACCTCACTTCCTTTAGCATTTGATATGATGAAATTTGCAACTTGCTCCAAAAACTGTTGGTTTAAATTGTTTTGATGAATAAAATTTTGAGCAGCATGCCATGGGTCATCACCTTTGTTGAAAGGTAATTTCAGAGCAGGCTTACCATCCTCAATATCCACATCGAAAACATGGTCGTATTCCTGCAGATGAAAATCAAAACTAAAACTAAGCAACACCAAGAGAAAAGAAATGAGATTGATTAAAATTGTCATCTTCAAGTTAAAAATGAATACGGTTTTCACAAAGCTTTCTCAAAACGATTGAAAATTTTCCCTCAAAGAAACGAAAAAAAGAGAATTGAAAAAGTCAAGACTTGTGTAAAAAACATGCCAAGAAAATTTCAAGGGTAGGTACAGATTAGCGGTGGAGCCAGGATTCAACCTAATCCTCACAAAGATTCGGATTCAGCTCGCTAGAATGAATTCAAACCCGCATCCGATTGAGATTTCAAGGAATTGCATTAATATGCACGCGTGTATATGCTCTGCGACCAGCGTGAGGTGGGATGACCCGCGCTTGTATTTTCCGAATATGGTTGTACGACTTGCAAGTGTATTTTAGCAGCACACCCGACTGAAAAATGGAGCGTCGCAATCCCAAAGTTCGGATATCGCGCACTGCTGAGACACACAATGCCTGAAATATCTGTCTCTCAAAACCCTCTGAGAAAATTGCTTAGTTCGACTGTTCTTATGTTTCCGTCCATTCTGCTTGGAATTTGCAATACACCGCTCTCTAAAAGACTCCTACCCATCTTGAAAATGTTCACGCAAATAAAGCGACTGTACATGAAATATAATGGTAAATGTAAGTCAACGAATTAGTAGAACAAAACTGTCACTACAATCACTTTATGGTGATACATCTACACTGAAAAAACACTACGGTCTATATAGGTTTACTGAGGCACTCCCGGTCTTGTGGTCCGCTTTTTGTGAAAAAGTCTATAAGTTGGGTTGCACGGGTTGCACCGCCAACCCAATACCGTATCGTTTTTCCAGTGTAACCAAGAACCTAAAGCCAAGCCTAAAAAAAATTTATGGTTTTAAATTATTGTAAATGGTTAGAAAAGCAACTAGTAGGGGTTTTAAAGTGAGTTATTTGAAAATACTTCAAATGAGGAAGATTTGCAATGGTTCTGGATTCCGATTCGAAGATTTGGGTGTTATAATCAAGGATTCAGATTCGGCAAAATTTTGGAAGTTTGACAATGTGTAGCAAATTTTTTCTACCATAAAGATAAATGGCGTTGGAGACAGTTATTGTGCAGCATTAAAAGATGCATTTTTGCAAGGTGCACTGGAGTAAATTTTGTTTTTGTTCTCACCCTCCCCATGCACAGTCGAACGAGTGATGGATTAGAAAAATTGGATTTGACTCACTTTGCCGTTAAACTTTACTTTGCCAGGAGTTGTTGCCTCCTCATCCTTGCCATCGTTTGATCCCATGACATCTCCCACCTTTGTCCATTCATAACTGGTATCAGACCAACTATACAAGACAACTTTACCATTTTCATTCACCATTTTGTTTTGTCCATCTTTGGTGCCCGGTTGAACCAGCACTTCGGGTCCTGGCAAGCTGAAAATGAAACATCATTAGAAACATTGGTTATTGACTGGGGTAAAATAAGCAAGTCTTGTAGAGGAAAATAAGAAATACATTGAGTAAGATAGAAATCCTTTCGCAGTATTATATTAAAGTGACACTTGTACAGTCCCTAGGATAGGTTTTGAACTAAAACCAACCAAAGCCAGTAGGGCAGCATGTCTCATGTCAATTTGCTTTAGCGCCCGCGTAGCAACCTTTTTATGGTCGTGTGTATGAAAGTTTTTTGTTAAGTTAACAAATGATTTTCAGAGGAAATCAGCATTACTGTTGTTACTGTTGGAGTTTGCTCATGAAACTTTAGATTTCTCAAGAGATTAAACAGCTCATGAAACTTTTGATTTCTCTAGAGATTGTACAATTTCTTATCATCAAACTGAGAAATTGAACTTACTCAGCAATTTTAACACCTCCTATTTCTTTTTGACTGGAGATTCCAGCGCTTGAAACTTCTTCATTGTAAACAGCTTGCGTTTCAGCATCGGCCTGTCGACTTGGATCTGTGCTGAATACTCTTACCATTCCATCACTGAAATTCAAAGAATAAAATAAAGTCATTTCAAAGTTTGAGACATGTTAGAGTTCACTCATGTTGAGTATCGGGTTGAAGGATTCTTACAAGTAGCAGTGCTTGCTTTCGAAATGCATCAAAATGGATCGGTGAGTGGTTGCTTAGCAAACAGCTACAACTCGTTGCTAACCAGCCACTTGCCGATGCGTTTTGATGCATTTTGGAATCAAGTTCTGCTTCTCAGAATCCGTGGACCTAAAATCAAAATGCGTGAGCTCTAGTACTTAACCCTTTCCGCTCGGGTGAAAAATTACCTGTCATTAAATAACATGCAGTGCAGCCAAAAATGCTGCTTACCTAATTTTTAGTTCCTCTAAGATGTCCGTAGAGCGCGCCACCAGCTGAAGAGGTCGGATCACGTCCGACATACGAGCTACGCGTCGCGAAGTTTTATGTCAGACGAGGTCCAACATACGACTGGATTGGCAAATTCAAAATGTCGGACGAGATCCGACATACGAGTGGAAAGGGTTAATAGCTGCACTCAACTTTCGCAGTCTCGCCGCTTCCAGTGCTACTGGCATAGAATAAGCGCATAAGCGCTGTTGTCATGATGTCGCAAAATCACATTTTTCCACACATTCTTTTCTCTCTTTCCTCTTTTTAAATTTTCAAACACTCTTTGCGTCAAAAAGATCAGCAGTGCTAACAATACCTCAATTTTTACTTCAGTGAAGTTAAAAGCTCTCCTCACAGAGCGTGTCATAACTGTGCCCTCCTCCCCTCCCCCATAAGAAATGAATCCTCTGTATCTTTCCAACCATTTCAATAATGATCTTGTAAAATTTTCTCATTTTTAGTACTGCCATAAATTTTCAGTGCTGAAGATCCTATTTTTGGGGTTGAAAATTAGATTTACCTGGAGCCAGTTGCGATGTCACCATTTGGTAAGCAGACAACCGACCAGACACTCTGAGCTGGGAGCATCAACGACTGTGATTGACTTTTATGCCAAACGTGAACATTTCTATCCTCACCACTTGAAGCTATTATGTCACCAAAAATTGATAAACTAGAAAAAAGAAAATGAAAAATTGAAGGTTAAGGATTTTGCACAGATTTTGAGTGAGCAATACAAAATAAAAAGAATGGAGCTCTTGCAAGGTTTTGCTACGGGCAAATGGACTACTGTTACTGGCGTAAAATGTTGCGAAAAAATCAAAATAATGATAAGACCATTAAAAAAGTCTAAAACTCGCTCCTTGCAGAGAAAACTTAATTTGAAATTTCAGGTGGCCATCCTTGCATGTATGCACCAACCTCGGTTTCGCACCCCAAACAAACAGCCGCCATCTTGCTTGTTGACGATCGCGAATCTGAGAATAAACTTTCACATGATGTTCACACAACACTAACTCAACTAGATAAATTAACTATGGTTATGCAATGTTCATTTCAGTCAGCCATTTTCTTTTCAGAAGGTTTGTAGCGGCGATACACCGATATACATGAATTACGGCGTTTGTCAACAAGCAAGATGGCGGCTGTTTGTTTAGGGTGCAAATCCGAGGTTGGTGCATCCATTCAAGAGTGGCCACCTAAAACTTCAAGTTAAGTTTTCTCTGCTAGGAGTGAGTTTTAGACTTTTTTAGTGGTCTCATCGTTATTTCCGCAGAATTTTACACTAGATTGGTTAGCGCAGAGTTCCGCCTTGTGTTGGAGCGGTTTGGGCGTGGACACCCCTGCTCATCGGGGTCTGGTGCTCAGAATGGCCCTCATCTACCTTCATACATAGTTGTCATTTTGATGTATAACACTGATATATTATGACCTGTATGATAGCCTTAAGTGGCTCGATGTACCAATTTTGTAATAAATAAATAAATAAATAAATAAATAAATAAATAGATAAATAAAAATTGATGGTCTATTTGCCTGTAGTAAAACCTTGCAAGAGCTCCACTTGGAGATATTTTAGGCAAATTTTAATTTCTTAAGACTTGATTCTGGTTTCATACGACTTTTCTGGCCTCTTTGAGCTTATAATAAGCCAATTAATTTGGTCATTACTCAAACATTTAGGAAATCCTTTAAAAAACCTAATAAATAACTAACAAAAAATTAATATACTTCCTGAGACAGTCAAGTTGATGAATGTGTAAAATAAAGAGGAGCAAATAGATACAAAAAAAAAAGGGAGAGAAAAACCCACCAATAAATAAAATTAGGATGACCATAAAGTGTGTCTAAGCACTCTCCAGTGGCAGCGTTCCATTGCTTCACAGTGGCATCGTTTGAGCAAGACAGGAATATTGTATCCGTAACCGGCGCTAAATCTCTAACGCAATCTTTGTGGCCTACAATAGAGAGAAAAAATTATAAAATTTACACATACATTTGTCAAAATGATTATTAGTGATAGTAAAATAAAAGAGAAAAAACAAAACCAACCAAGGTATTTGAGCTTAGTTGAGCTAAAAAAGATCAAAACCAAGTTCCAATACAGCATAGTCTCTTACAAATGCCTATACCTGACACTATAAAACTCAATAATTTTATTTTTAGTTAGAAAAATACCCCCCCTCCCCCTTCGAAAAAAGAGTAGTAGTAGTAGTAGTAAAGTCCAGCCGCCCAAACCTTTGTTCGTTATGCTTGTATTTCAAAGCGAACGACTAGACTGAGAAAAAAAAAGCAAAAGAATAAAGAGATGAAACGGAGGAAGAAAAAAACCGGGGAATATTCTCTACTGTGAATTTACTAGGTTGAGAATATTCCTGACCATTAAAATACTAGTCTCAACTATCAGTGTAAAAATACTGTAGGAAACACCCTACGAACACTTTCTCAAATCAAATTTAATCTTGAGGAGACCCCCAGACCCCCCTTAAATATTCTGGGGGAGACCCCCAGACCCCCTTTTAACATTCTGGGGAAAACCCCCAGACCCCCTTCCTTATCCATATTTGAAATACTTCAGTTTTTCCTTTTTTTCCCCATTGATTTTAATAGAAACCATTTTTCATCCATAAACTAACCTAACAATTAAAATTTCAAAAAAACAAAAAAAGCCCACTGGAGAATGTTTTAAGCAACATCTCTGCAAAATTTGGATGCATGTATCAACACTTAAAAAGTTATGCTGGGTTTCTCGTTTTATGGCTACAGACAGACAGACAGACGCCTTATGCATTTACACCTCCAAGCCACATATGGTTGAATCATATTGAAACTAAATGGATGAATATTTTTTGGAATAGTATTAAGCATGATGAGAGCCAATTATTTTGTAACTATCTAATTTACTTAGTCGTGCAGTGAGCCAAGTATCGATGCAAAATACCTTGAAAATCTCTGCGCCATTGCAATAATTTCTCTATTCCTAACTTTGTTAGCAGTGAGAAAGTAAAATATGTAAGTAAATGAGTACAAACCTAATAAGGATGTTTTGAAGGATCCATCACGTAAATAAACTCTGATAGTTTTATCCGCTCCTCCAGACAGGATGATGCCTGACGAGAGCTGGATTGCACTCCATACAGCCGCTTGGTGCCCAGAAATGGTAAGAATAGTTGTTCTATCTTTCAATGACCACACTCGAACCGTTGTGTCCCAAGAGGAGCTTAAGACAGTGCCTTTGCCAACACCGGGGGACAATTTACAAACTAATGGGGGGACAGAGACAAACAAATATTAGACAGCTCACTCTGAAATTGAAAAGAATGACTACAAGTCTTGATCCCTTTATGCCTAGAAGTGCGTTTTCATTCCACTCCACAAGTTTTTCAAGAGCCAAACTTTAAGCATTTTAAAGCGATTATCAAAAGCGGGTTGAGGATATTTTTGACTCGACTGGATATGTAATGTTTTTAGTTGGAGCTCTTGTAAATGTATAGCTCAGTGGGTAAAACAAAGCTGGAGGCGGATCCAGCAATTTGTCTCTCTCTCTCTCTTTCCATTTGAATGCGTATGTTAGAATTGGACAGATATAGGAGCCAAAGTGATGCAATGGCCCTCATCTTTTTTTGACATTCTTGTTTAAAAATTTAGAAAGCGTTACAGAGAGAACAATTCAGAGAATCAACAAAAAAACCTCCTTGAGATGGCAGGGGCGTCATTTCAAGTTTGGCTTGGGGGGGGGGGGCAAAAAATCTGATATGACCCCCCCTTTTTTTCATTTTGCTCATCAATATAATTTTAGAGCCATAGAGTCGGCTTGGGGGGGGGGGGCAAAAAATTTGATGACCATTTTTTTTTTTTTATTCTCTCATCAATAAAATTTTAGAGCCATAGAGCCGGCTTGGAGGGCAAAAATCCGTTTCTGAGCCTGACTTCAAATCCTTGGGGGAGGGGGGGGCGGCAATTGCCCAGCCTGCCCCCCCCCCCCAATTGACGCGCCTGTGAGATGGCCTTGGCTTGAGAATTTCTTGAGACTTTCCCCCTGAAACAGCGTACTTATAAGGTATGAGGAGGAATGAGCTTGTCATCAAGAAATGAAGCATTTTGGAGCTAGTTTTCCACGATAACGAACGATCTACTTTGGAAAAGTGCCTCCAAAATGCATTATTCGTTGATGGCTTGCTTGTTCCTTCTCATTCCTTCTACATTGTTTAAATGGGAAAATCGAAAGGGATTCTCAAACCAAGGCCATGTCAAAGAGGGTTTTGACATTGAGTTTCTGAATTGCACCCAAAGTCTCCTGATCACAAAAAGAATCTTCTCAATTTGAAGAATGAGGCTGTAGCAAGCTATTTCTCCAAATAGATTAAGCATCAGCCATCATCAATTTTATAGAACAGTTGCAGGTATCTTGCTATCTTCATTAATACTGAACGGATAGTGATCATCGTAATTATCACAGTTTTCCAGAAATGAATCAAACATCAAAATTGTAATCTGTCAACCGTGCAACTGACCAATTTTCCAATGGTTTTTGTTTTTTGTTTCTTTGTTTTTTTTAAAGAAACTTGAGAAACAAAAACCTTGCTCTTCACAATTACCTGCATTAGTATGACCCTCCAATTTGAAAAGGGGATCCGGAGAATCAGGAGAGTAGATATGAATATTTTTGTCATTACTTCCGGTGACGATTAATCCATTTGGATGATCTTCTGCGGGAGGCAAAGTGCAAACACAGCTGACAAAATTCTTATGGCCTTGAAGTGTTTGTACATCAGAATAGACAGCATTTAGTCTGTGAACAGATTTAACAGTTTTAGGCACACAATAAAATATAACAGCATTGTTTCTATTGTCTAGAGGCTTGAAAGATTTGCCTTACCCGGTTAAATGCATTGCTTTTGACAACATCACTTTGCAGTGTTTCCAAGAGGTTAGGCTACCACAACGATTCAGAGGTTGGACCTAGGTAAATATGAAAGAAACATAATATGTTTACTTTTTTCGGGATCGGAAACTTCTAGTTCAATAATTCAACAACTTATATTCAAAGTTTCAGCTCAGAACTCTCAAAAATAAAGTCAGGATATCCTGAACGCTGTGCGCTCCTACTCGTTATCATCATTGTTGACACCCACTGGTCAGCGTTTAGGAGATCCTGACTTTACTTTTGAGTTGAAACTTCAAATATAAGTGGTTGAAAAATAGAGCAACAAAATAGAGTTTACAATCCCAAAAAAGGTATAAACATGTTATGATTCTTTTAAAATTAGTTCTAATCTCGGGATTGTGGTCATAGTCCACCCACTTGGCAATGCTTCGGTCTCTGAATTTAAGGTGAATCCTCCACAACCTGTAGTTAGATTCAAATCTGCTAGATTGCGCTACAGTCGCACGCTCTGTGAAACCAAAGGTTTGCCACCTTTGACCGTCATTTGCAGGAGAAAGAGTCAAGTTTTCAGAAATGTTTGAATATTGCATTCACTTGATCACATCCAACGGAACAGATTGATAGCGTTTTGAGTTTTCTACGACCAATTTTTCCGGTCAAAAGTATTGGCAAGAAATTGCGAGTTTGAAGGTTCTGTACGAATTCAATCATTATCAGCTAACTTCAATTTTCTGCCCAAAACTTTCTACCTGAAAATTGGTCCTAGAAAGCTTGAAACAGTATCAAAACGTTCCTTAGGACTTGATCTAGAACGTAACGGTTAAACATAATTGAAAACTTGACTCTAGCTCCCTCAAATGATGGTCAAAGGCGACAAACCATTGGTTTCAGAGAGCCCGCGACACTAGCGGATTTGAAACTCACGACAGGTCGCTGAGGATTCACCTTAATGGCCTTACGGAGGGAAGTTATCAAATCACCTTAACATAGGCAAGCTAGATTGAGCATGGTCTCTAGGATGTATAGTCTCTCGCCGCAACTCACTTTTAAATATTTTATGAATATACTAGAGGCCGTTTCAGATAGCTTCCGTTATGACAGTTCTTTGTTTACATGCGCGGACAGAGATTTATGTCTTCCGCGCAGGCTCGCTCCAATGTTTGTCTTCCGCGCAGGCTCGCTCCAATGTTTGTCTTCCCCGCAGGCTCCCTTCAATGTTACCATCCGTGTGAAAAATTCGACCCCACTCACTAGGCAAATAACTAAAGCTTTTTGCCGTGTAATAGATTCGGTTAATCATCGTAAATAGTAAATCTTTTATTTTTCACTTACTACGATAATTGACCAAATCTCCAAAGCGGCAAAAAGCTCTCATGATTCGCGCAGTGAGCAAGGTCAATGTTTCCACGTGGATGGTAACACTGGATTCCGCGCATGCAAACAAAGAGCTGTCAGAAATAAAGCTTTCTGAAAAGGCCTCTACCCGATCAGCAAATGTGGCTTTCTGGGATCAGAGAGCACATCGCTGAAGTAGATTACAGTCATAGAGATAATACATACTACAGAACACACAGTAGCAGTGGTTGGTGGTGAGTCAAATCCTAAACCCAGGCTCTTATAGAACGTGGTTTGGGCGTGACCTCGACTAACATGATAGTTGGAAGTTTGTGCTTCAGATTAGTCAGCTATTTATTTTGGAGCAGCCAGTTGCGATATAAGCTTGTATATGATAAGCGCTTCAAATTAGACAATAAATCTTAGAACCCAGAACTGATTTCTGACAAATTAGTGACGTTCCAGAATGAGTAGACGAAAATCAGCCGTAAGTGCAGAAGACTAGGAGTCTCTCCCTGTAAGAGGTAGATACCACTATAAGCTACAGTAGTAAGCAGGCTGATTCTTTTTCGTCCTGAGTTCGCAGTCGTATCACAATCGTTTCGTTATTTCGCTTTGACGAATGTTTATTCGCGCTACGAAAAACATCATGATTATGGGACGATAGTTAGACGATAACGAATTCGCGAGAGAGGAGAATCGGCCGAGCATTGAGTGTCCTCATTAGTGAAAACAGAAAA
The DNA here is from genome assembly GCA_011764245.1 of Trialeurodes vaporariorum. Classification (NCBI taxonomy): domain Eukaryota; kingdom Metazoa; phylum Arthropoda; class Insecta; order Hemiptera; family Aleyrodidae; genus Trialeurodes; species Trialeurodes vaporariorum. Next base: position 52,868,505 of record VMOF01000002.1, read on the forward strand.
GCACGCTCTGAAAAACTACTTACTCATTTGGTTTCCAGATCTTTGTTGTTCGATCTCGGGAAGCCGAAACGATGCAACCGTCATGAGTGACGGCAAGTGATCGGACGTCGGCCGAATGGCCGTAGAGAGCGACACTTAATTTATATTCCATCACACGCGCACACAAAACGAGAGGTAAAAGTTTAATTACAAAAAGTGTAAGATGGATTCGGACGTTAGTTCAGAGCTATTCCTGTAATTTGTTTCACCGACAAACCGAAAAAGCAAAAAAGTCTCAAAACAACTTGGTTGAGGTTAGTTTTGTCAACAAGCAGGATGCACTACAGGCCAGAGAGAATGTAAGATGCACCGATCCTGTGATTATAGTGGCTATTGTACCTGTGATAAGAGAGGTTACCGAGTCCATTTGGTCCATAGAGATAAGCGTAACGGTAAAAAAAAACCGTTATTACTGAGTTTGTTGGGTTTTGCGGAAAAGCTTCTTCACGATGTGATATCTAGCCCAAAATACCTGTTAACTCAGTTGGGAGAAAAGGAAAAGAAGATGATTGCGTAGGACAACCTGGCGCACGGTCGTGATGGTGGTATCAGGCAAAAATGTAATCTTCATGCCCTGTGGAAATGCCACCAGCGTACTGCGTGTTGCGTTCGATGTCTTCAACACTTCGAAAGGACGGAAATATACATATTATGCTGAATTTCGCTCCAAAAAGAGCATAACTATTCGAGGAGCATAATTTATTATAACCTGCGCCAATGGGCTCAAGAGTTGAACAGGGGTGCAAAAAATGCCCGATCTGACGACCGCGCGGTCGCGTGAAAATGTGGACGGCCGCGTGAAAATGTGGACGGCTGCGTGAAAATGTGGGCCGCCCCCCAAAATGTGGAAGCGTAGCATGAAGAATCTGATAGGTACATTGCACTGCAGAGGACTTTGGCATCGTATTCTCGGCTTTTCACGCCATGCGCTAGCGTATATCCTACGCGCGGCGCAGCGCATAACATCGCGCTCTGACTGATTTCGTGAAAAGTACGTCCGTAAAACATTCGCGTGCGTTATTGATATTGGTACCGTTTCGCAGCCACGATTATATGCCGCGATTTTCGGGAAAACTCGTAATTTGAATAGAGCAAAATCAATTCTGTGGAAACCTGTTTTGGGGAAATCGATTTTGTTGAAACCCATTTAGTGAAAATCGATTTCCACAAAATCAATTTTCACAAAAAAAGCAAAAATCGATATCCACAAAAAATGCAAAAATCGGTGTCCACAAAGACACGATATTCGGTTTCCACAAAATCGAATTTGTGGAAAAGTGAAAATCGATTTCCAAAAAAATCACAAACATTGGTTTTCACGAAATCAATTCCCCAAAAAACGCAAAAATCGGTTTCCACGTAAAATATTGCAAAATTATAGGTTTCCACCAAAAGACACAATATTTGGTTCGCAAAAAATCGACTTTGTAGAAATTTAGCGAACGAAAATTTAATTTGAGGAAATCTATATACTTTGTGGAAATCGATTTCTACCATATAAGCTGTCTACAAAAGTCAAAACAAGTTTCCACAAAATAGATTTCCAATGAAGAAGTTTGGCTTTCCACATAAATTATTTTTTTTAAATAACTGGTAAATCCTCCTTGAAGCCAGAGAGCTGCCAGTATACTGCATTAAGTAGAAACTAGAGTCAACGCGTTGTTTCTTAAAATTTTTCTTAAAATGGAGCAAGCGCGCAGTTTTGAGCCAAAAAAATTTATTTTTCTGATTAATAAGCCAGCGCGTTGTTTCTGGTTGAATATTGAGTGAGCGCGTTAATTTTCCTGAAAATTGAGTAAGCGCGTTAATTTTTCCTGAAAATTGAGTCAGCGCGTTGTTTCTGGTTGAATATTGAGTGAGCGCGTTAATTTTCCTGAAAATTGAGTAAGCGCGTTAATTTTTCCTGAAAATTGAGTCAGCGCGTTGTTTTGAGCCAAAATTTTCTGCAGCGCGTTAAAATAAGCAAAAAAAAAAAAAAAAAAAAGGTCAGCAGATTTTGTGGACGGGTAGCAAATTGTGGACAGGTCCAGCTTGGTGGTCTCGTGAAAATGTGGACGCCTGGGCACATTTTGCACCCCTGCAGTTGAAGACAAAGCAAGAAGTTGTATTGTATATAATCTGCAGTACTTTTTTTTTTTTTTTTTTTTTTTTTTTTTTTTTTTTTTTTTTTTTGTCTGTAAAGCTTATAAGAGTGATGTGGTGATGATTCAAGGAAAGTATATTGTGAGGAAATGTTGAACTGTCTGCATGCTTTCAATTCGAAAATATTTTCAACCGGTCCGCTAGTTCGATTTTGTGTCTGTTTTCGTATGCGAGTCATCGAAGTTTGACATTCAACATCTCGAATAAGAAGAAAGATATCGATCTCCGGTTTGCACAAAATTTTCAGTTTCAGTGACGTAGCCAAGAATTATTCTAGGGGAGCGGGAGTTTGGGTCCGAAAATTGTCAAAGAGGACGTCCAAAGATAACATTGAAAAATTTAAGATTTCTCTGAAAACATAAAATCATTTTACAGGAAAAATGTTGGTGTCAGGGGGCGCGCAGGACCCCTCCACCCCCTCCCCTGGCTTCGCCACTGCTCAGTTTGTCAAAGAGGACGTCCAAAGATAACATTGAACAATTTAAGATTTCTCTGAAAACACATAATTATTTTACAGGAAAAATGTTGGTGTTAAGGGGGCGGGACCCCTCCACCCCCTCCCCTGGCTTCGCCACTGCTCAGTTTGTCATTCCCTTTAGATCGATGTACTTACATTGGATGAGGGTCGGCCTTCAGAATTTTTCAGATACCCCCCCCCCCCCCCCCCCCGGAGAATCAAAACGTAAAAAACAGTTTGAGGACTTTAAAACAAAATGTTGACAACATTTTTGTTTTAAGTGCATTATGTTCTGAAACAAAAACAAAACAAAAAATTAAAAAAAGAAAAAAAAAAGGAAAAAAATGCTTTTAGGAGTATTTTAGACCCCTAGTTATTCAAATTTCAACTTTTCCACGAGGAGTAGTGATTTCTTGAAAATGGGTCTAAATCGACCTTTGACTTTCGATTTATCGAAAATCAACCTCTAGTTTATGCCAAAAGTCTTAGAATTGTATGTCCTTTCGAACGATGTATTCAAGATAGGGGTTGTTATTTGAAAATTTCGAGTCTCCCCCCCCCTCCTCCTCCCGGAGAAATACCAACATTTAAAACTGCCTTTCATCAATTGTCCCCTTTAAATGTGATAAATAATGGCGCAAACAGATCTCAAAAATCTTCATTTGCTGAAAAGTTATGACAATTTTGAAGTTATTTTTCAGCCACTCTATCAATGTCTTAAACTTTAATTTTTTGGCTTTGAGCTTGCTCCGTGTTGCCAAATTAGGCGGGAAATTCAAAGAAATAACCTTGAGTAAAGTGCGGGAAAATGCGTATGCAACTATGCGTAAAACGGCGCGGCAGCTCAGAGCCTGCCCGTGTATTTATTTTGTTCATTTGTTATTTATTCACGCAAGTGAAAAGCACAGAGTTCGAATTAGGTTAAAACAGTGGCGGCTCACCGGGTGAGGCAAGTGAGGCACTGCCTCACCTAATTCAGGAAAGGAAACGTAAACCATTCCTAAAATCACATGGAAATGTAGTTAACTATTCGTACACACCTGTACCGTTTTAGTCTATATTTATAAATGAAGGCGCACCATAAAAAGAGGACTATATAATCGGTCGAATTGCGGGAAGTCTCGGGTGGAGTTTGTGAATATAAGATAGCGCTAGTTAGTTGTGACTTTGTGAGTTAGAAAGGAGTTAATTATTCGTGCGCGTCTGTGCCGGTTTAGTCCACCTTAAAAAATGAAGGCGCACCCATTACTATTGTGTGTGAGCCACGATTTCCCGATCAATTGTCGAATCTTCGGATCGGATACCTGGAGTCGTGCGTGGACATTGCGTGGTCAATGTATGACTCCTCTCCACCTTATCATCCTTTCAGATCGGACCACACGGTCCGGGCTCTAATAATAAAGTTCATCAGTTCTATGATGGATGTAGACCATTTTTCTCTCTTTTTCTCATGGCTCTCCTATTTTTCCTTCCTCCCTTTCTTCCCTTCCTGTGAATGCCTCGCAAAAGAACTCATTTTCACGAGGAGAGGGTGAAACATTACAAACCGTTATTTTCCTACGTACTTACTTGTTTCTTTATGTAGTTAACTATTCCCTCATGGTGGTAACGTTTTTGCATACTTATTAAAATGAAGGCGCAACGGGAAATAAGGATTGTTTTGATATAACTAATATTGCGTCGCCATCGCTTACTTTTAAAAGAATGTGACTAAGACTACTCCTACATGATGGTAACGTTTTTGCATACTTATTAAAATGAAGGCGCAACAGGAAATAAGGATCGTTTTGATGATTGTGTACAATAATAGTTAATTAATAGAGCGTATCAATCGCTTGCGTTTGTAAATAACTATTCTTACACGATGGTAATGTTTATGAATGTTTCAAAATTTAAAGGCAATAAATCAATCAAAGTTTTTATAACGCGCGATAGTAATGCCGTCTTAACCTGGTATTACAGGAATGCGTGTATGCATACCCACTTACTTACCATGGGAAATATCTATCTTTATCAGGGCTGCCGTTTTGCGTATAATCAATGCTATTTTTCTTTTCATCGATGATTCCACCGGTTGAGAAAAGAATACACAGTTCAGTTCAGTTCATGACTGTAATGCACGAAAATACTCTGATCTGTAATCTTTCCTTAATCGGTGGAAACTCCGTTGATTAATCAAAATATCCGCAAGTTTTTTAAAGTCATCGACGACTCCACCGGTTGAGAAAAGATTACAGATGCGAGTATTTTAGTTTATTACAGTCATACACTGAACTGAACTGTGTAATCTTTTCTCAACCAGTGGAGTCATCGGTGAATAGAAAAATAGCATTGATTATACGCAAAACGGCAGCCCTGATCTTTATCTAAATTTGTCACTCCCTCTATGCTGGCATAAAGATTGAGGTGACTTTCTTGTATAATTAAAAACTAATATGAGAAAACGGCGAGTTGCTTGATGCCGGAATTCAGGAAAAATATTTGCATCACCATCGTTGTCTTTGCTTTACAAAAAAACTTAATTTATCTGCAGTGGCGGATAAATAACTATCCGCCAGCTAAGCCCTTGGCATGGCAGTGACCAATTCATGGGCGGCTCGTGGGTCAAAAAAGTGGGTGGGACTGTGGGAGGCTAGAAAGTAGAAAATCAAAAATTCGCAGACCTTTTATTTCTTAGTTATAAAATTTTTACCAACTTTGCTTGCATGCCAATTTCAGTATGGCACCAATTATCTGCCTCTTTGTCAAATGTTCCTCTCTATGACGCAGCCCAGTAGAGACAAATAAGACCCGTTTTTTTCCCATCCGCTGCCCACCCGCTGCAGCGGCTGGCGTCCAGCAAACCGTTTCTCTCAATTCCGCTGGCAGCGAATAAGCAAATTTTATTTCGTGACCAATGGTCACCGGTTACTTCTTTCGTAACCAGAGTTTCGAAACCACGGTCACTTGCGCGAACCAATCACAGACAAGGCGATTGAAAATTAAAATATTCCCTCCGGTCACCTACTCGTCCGGTCACGTTTCACGTAACCCACCTCGGGAGGTAGGTCTCGAAATTCGGAACCAAGCGGTTCCCGGTCACCTTTTGATACTGTACCGTACATAACCGTACGTTGCTTGGCTCCGCCCACTTTTAGGTGACCGGAATAATAAAATTTCGGTCACCTACCGATTTTCGAAACCTGGTCACGAAATAAAATTTGCTTAATGGATTCCATCCGCTGCCAGCAGATGCCAGTGATGGTCCCAGCCCCCGCGGTCTCTTGAGGCCGCTGGGCGTCCGCCGGATAGGCCTTTTTTGTTTAAATCTTTGTTTACAAATGGGCGAACCGGGCGAACCTAACCTCTTCAAGCAAAATCCAGCGAATTGACAGAAACGGTTCGCTGGACCGATGGATCAGTGCAGTCCCAGCTAAATTCTCGCTGGATCAGTGCAGTAGATGGAAAAAAAACCGCATCTTTAGAGACCCAGCACAAACCTTACGACGCGTGTCCACGTTTCAGGCTCAATTTTGGTCGGAGCTCATCGGAACAACATCCAAAATTAGCCCATACTGCGTTTACTGATGAGCCAAAACCGGTTTCCGTTTCCGGGACCAATCACAGCCTTTTGTTGAACTCTACCACTCAACAGTAGACATATTTATCGTTGTAGTCGGTGACTCCCGAACAAAACTATGTACCCACTAAACTTGCCAACAACACGGGAAGCATAGTGTGCTGGGTCTCTATTTGTCTCTGTTGCAGCCCCTTAGCCCCTCTATTTTTAGATAAGTGCCCCCTCCCCTCCTTTATGACGCGCCACCCGCATAGACCAATTCGCATCATGCTCCTAATCCAACCACATTTTTTAAGTACTCATCAAGTCTGACTAGAGCTAAATGCAGCTAATCGAAACAGTTTATTACTATCAGGGGCTGCAAAAAATCAAGCTCGGAGTAAATCGGGCGGGAAAATTCAATTAAAAAGCGCGGCCTAGCCGACCCGGCGATCATGCCGCTGGGTAGCGTAAAATGGTGTGAGAGGCACGTAAAATAAGACAGGAATAATGGAGAGAGAGAGAGAGAGAGAGAGAGAGAGAGAGAGAGAGAGAGAGAGAGAGAGAGAGAGAGAAAGAGAGAGAGAGAGGAGAGAGAGAGAGAGAGAGAAAGAGAGAGAGAGAGAGAGAGAGAGAGAGAGAGAGAGAGAGAGAGAGAAATAGTAGAAAAGTTGTGTTTGGGAGGGGAAGATGCGGAGGAGGACTGAACCAATTTCACGGCGATCGATCGGAAATAGAGCAGAAACCAGTTGTATCCACAACAGAGCTGTTGCCAGGTCTCAGAAAAAAATCCATGGATTAAAATCGATTCATAAAAAATGATATTTGTTGATTAATTTTTACGAGATGGCAACGTTTTGTGTTCCGCGCAACGGGGCTAGATTTTCCAGTTATAGTGCTAAGAAAAATCACCTCTCACAATAGCAATTCAGCGATGGATATATCCAGTGGCGAAGCGTGCAGTCTGGCAACGGTCCACTCGCTATATTTAAACCCAAGAAAAATATTGAACTATCTAAGGATAAACGATAACTATTAAATTCGACCTTTTGTATATGATACAATACATACAATACATACAGGACCATTTTGTTGCCAGTTAGAGCTCGTTTCAGAAGTGCAGGCGCTCGCACCTAGACCATAATCTTTGGCGAATTTTCAAATTGTATGCCTTCAAATCGCAATAAAAATTGCCTCTGATTGAAACCTTTTGCTTTTAAAATTGTTCCTCTATGAAAAACCATTTTCATTACCTTTCATTGTGTAATGAGAGAAATAATGTTGAAAAATGCCAAAGATTATCGGTCTATGTGCGGTGCGCCTATACACTTCTGCAACTACCTCTATCGCCACGCTTCGCCACTGGATAGGTATATTTCGTTCATTCTCGCATTAAACGGAAAGCCTGGACTTTTGCAATGTTGTATTACATCGATTTAAAACCCAAGAGAAAAATCAATGTGTTGGGTGTACGGTGATAACACTCTTTAATGGGGCAGTTGCAAGGGTTTGAAATGTTGTGTTTTTTATCAAGAAAATGATAGTACTTGATGAGCTGAGAACAAGGGTGCCTTTGGTTTTTTCCTACGTGTCCTGGTTTTGGAGATACACACGTGTAAAGATGTACAAAATCGTGTGTGTAGTGACGTCACTACGCGGAATTCCCATTTAAAACAATGTATTTTGGGCCAAAATCTCATATTTGGAACAATGGGACTTGAGGAGAAACCAAAGGCACCTTTGTCCTCAGCTCATCAAATACTTTCATTTTCTTTATAAAAAACACAACATTTCAGACCCTTGCAACTGCCCCATTAGACCTTTTACACGTATTGAAATGGATAAATCGCAGCCAGTGGCGTAGATAGCACCCCATCAGCCCCCGCGGCGCACTATGGATCCTAATCGAGTCCTAGGTGGTCAAAAATACAAAGACATGAAATATCATAGGGATTAAGGTTCCAACTAATAATTTTCTCTGATAGATATATGACAATCCAGGAGTAAATACCTTGCTAAATAAACCCCTTAAAATCATATTTAGTTACTAGAATAGTTTTTTTCCGACTTTGAACCGATCGATTTTTGACCGCCTAGGATTTGATTTGGGACCATAGTGCGGCGCGGCGCGGCGGAGGGGCGCAGAAAAAGCGAATACGATTAAAGGCGCCGACAGCCGCCGCGCCGCGGCCGTTGGGCTCTAGGTAGATGTATTGAATGTAAACAAATGAAATCAGAATCAGGACCAGTTTCAGCATTTTGGCGTCCGTGTGCGTGCAAGAACTTGGAGGCGCCCCTTTCCAATCTAGCTCTGCCTTCTCGTTCTCTCCAAACTTTCTAACTCTCAGTTTTCTTAATTATTGAAACGGGGCGGCAGGCTGACCATAAATGTGCCATTATTTTGAGAGGCCCCGAAAATGATTATGAGGATCAGGGATTGGGAGCCGGAGCCGTGGTCAGATCTAAATTTTATGTTCTCCTCGGCAGAAAACTGTAGGAACACTAAGATTCGGTTTCAAGTTATTGCGCTGGGAGCTCTTTAGGGAGCACTTTTTGGGAGCCGTGCTCCCAAAGAGCTCCCAACGCAGTAACTTGAAACCGAATCTTTGAAATCAAGTTCGGTTGGTGCAAAAGCCTTTGGATTCAGTATTTGAATGATAAATTATAACTCATTTTAGTATACCCACAGTTTTATGCCGAGGAGAACGTAAAATTCAGATCTGATCGCTCCGGCTCCCAATCCCTGATGAGGATGAATCAGTAGTAAGAAGGAGACAGACACACACTCGCAAAACATTAAGGAATCAACAGCTTCATCAATCATTACACCTATATCTTTCACTCAGTCAAAGTCGCATATAAGATCAAATTGAAGGTAAATTTTTGAAATTTTATCTGTTCAATCATTAGATTTTTTGTTCTGTCTTCAATCAATTTTTATGCAAATTATTACTCAGCGGTTTACGACCTTCATTGTTTTTAAGTAGCATTCTTTTTTTCACATTTGTATTAATCAAAAATTAAAAACATCAAAAATGACCACGGAGCGGGCGCTAATATTAGGTATCTAGTGTCATTCAAACGAAATAGCTGAATTGATGGTGTTGAGGGAAGGGGGCAGGGGGCAGTCAAGTAGGGGGCGCGGGGGCGAAATTCTTAAATTTTTATCTACACCACTGATTGCAACTTTGCCAAATTTCCACGGGCATTATCATGCAGGAGCAGTGCAATATGGCAACAATTTTCTTCCACTGTTTGATCCAATATAAAACAATCGATTTCTGTGAATGGATTTAAATTGAGTTAAAACATTGTTGCCTGTATTGCACTTGCTGCCACCGCCTAGTACAGTGAAATGTCGACATTTTTGCATAAAATGAAATGTAAATGCTCTGCAAATTACTCAAAATCAAACGTATGAATTGTGTTGCAAAACTGTTTCTTAAGTTTTCGGGTAGGTGAACTCTATAGCGAGGCTAAAATAAGACTTTCCTTTCCAGTACCAGCATGAGTACCTATGAACAAATGCCTAAAAAGACACCCACCTGATGGGCTGGGCGCAAGAAGTAACTCGAGTTTCTCTGCTGGGATCTACAAATGTAAGTATAAGTATAGCCGCAAATGTAACGCCAATGAGGCTGTTGCACATCCTTGCTGCAGGCAATTCTTAGGGTCGAGTCGATTGAGGGGTAAAAAGCTGCAATAATAACTAGTTGTACTCAAAGTCAAAACTTACGAAATCCACTCCTGCACTCATACAATACTTTCAAATGCGAGATCGTAATGGCGGTTGGGCAGTATAATAAATCGGAGATTCCCATCTAAAAATACTGTCATTCTATCAAAGAGTGGCCAATTTCACAGTACCATTAATTGGCTGTAATAATCACTACACTCTGATCAGCAGGTGCGGCTTTAGTTACCTACTCTATGGACTGTGAACACTGAACAGTGAATCTCCCTTTCCAGCATAGAAAGAGTGGCAAAATAGCAATTACGAGTATAATGTCCCCGCATTATTAGTACCGAATACCGAGCTATTCGCGTTTAAAAGTATTTTAGTGGATTTCGGAAGTTCTTATAGTGCTTTTGTTATTTTTGCTCTCTCACTCTAATGAATTTAGAAAATTTGAAAAAGTATATGTTGCAATGGCGCAGAGATTTTCAAGGTATATTTTGTTTCAATACTTGGCCCCCTGAGACTAAGTAAATCATGATAGTTATAAAATAATTGGCTCTCATCATGCCTGATACGATCTCAACCCTTTATGGGCTAAGCCCTAGTAAAGTCGTTTTTCTCCTCTAGTCTATATTTCACATTGTTTCAGTCTTCATTTCGGATAAACGCGATTATCCATGAAAACACGTACAAGATAAGGCTTCTTTGGGCGCCTTCAATGTATTGTACAGGCAATTCCAACTCCCACGAGTACGAACAGTTAACTACCTTCCCTGTAAAACGGAAGTATGGCTTTTCTTTCGAACTAACCTGGCTGTTAGAGGGTTAAAGACCGTCTTCCATGACATTTCAATATTTATTAATCATATGTGGTAGGGAGGAGTAAATGCATGCAACATACATATGAGGCGTCCGTCTGTCTGTCGGTCTGAGGGTGTGAAACGTAAAACCCAGCATAACTTTTGAACCATTGATTCATATGCATCCAAATTTTGTAGAGAAGTTGCTAATAATACTCCCTAGAGAGATTTTTTGTTTTTTTTTTTTTTTTTGTTTTTTTTTTGTTTGAAATTTTGGGGAGGGGGGAGAATGGGTCAAAAAAGGAAAAATTTAAATATTTCAAAAATGGATCTTTGGATCTGGATAAAAATATCAATGGGGGGTCTTGGGGTCTCCCCTAGATTAAATTTGATGAGCGAAAGTGTTCGTTGGGTACTCCCTACAGTTTATTTTTGACAATAACGCGCGCCGAGTAATTAAGTGGCATTGTAGATTTAACAGGCATTCAGACTCATGAGTGGATACATATACCAGGACTTCGTCTTCTCTCGCACCGCGGACATTTGAATCCATACGTTAGACAATGATAGCAGAGGGGGCTATCACGTGACTTTAGCCCCTATCTCTGACCTTTCTAACGCTCACGTTCAAATAAGATTAAAAAGAGACACAAAATTCCTGAATACGCATGTATATTGTATATGTTCAGACTGAAGGAACTTCAACGCTTGTTTAAGAAAAGCACTTCCTGGAAAAAATAACGACTATCATCACGACTAAACAATTATTAAAAAAAAAAAAAAAAAAAAAAAAAAAAAAAAAAAATTACAATTTTACTTCATCTACGTAAAGTCGACCAGCTACAGATTATAATCGTACAGTTAGGAAATAATTTATTGACGAAAACGAACTGTTCGGTAAATGATAAGAATCCGCGGACGCCACCCTCTTGCTGAATGGGGGGTTTTGGACTTGGCCTGGTGCATGGGCGCCCGCAGAAAAATTTCCAAGGGGGGGGCAAAATTGTTGAACCCCAATGGAATGTCTGGGGGACACCCCCCCCCCCCCCCCCCCCCCGAGGAAAAAGGGAATACTTTTTTTTTCTTTTTTTTCATGCAAATAGTGTACAATTATTAAGCCATTAGGTGTATCCAAATAATAATAATAATTTTGACGTGTTTGATATTACGAAAAACGGACAATAGATGATAATAATGGTAAGTAAATGTACAACTCTACTATTCCTTGAAAAAAGTGAGTTAAAACTACGACATAAACTAATAATAAAGTTCGTCAACTATAATACTCCTTAGATTCACATTTCATTTTCTTTTGGTCCTTTCATTTTTCTTCGTGAATTTTTGACTATTTTGAATTCCAGGGGGGAGGGGGGGGGCAAGTGCCACCCTTGCCCCCTTGCCCCCCCCCCCCCCCCCCGCGGGCGCCCATGGCCTGGTGGCAACTTATGACTGTCAGTTGTCTATATACAGGGTGTCCCAAAATTGATAGTAAATATTTTTACCACGTATTTTTGGGGCCAAAATAAGACTTTTTTTTCCTATGAACACGTGTCCGAAAATGCCCCCCCCTCGGAGCTACAGCCCCCCCCCCCAAAGTTTTTAAAAAAAAATCGGTTTTTCTTCGATTCTAGCAACGGATCTGCGTAAAAATGGATGAAAATTGGTTTTTGGGAGTAACTTTAGGCGTTCTTTCCGATTCCGTGGTCAAAAACTCCCGAAAGGGTCAAGAAGGGGAGGTTTGAGGGGGGTTCAAATTTTAAATTGAATAATTTTTTAGTGCTCCGTAAGAAAATGAGAGAAGTAACAAAAGAATGTGATGAAACAAAACAAAAGGAACATTTTTGATCTCTTGTGTTTTTTTCATAAGACGCACGAAAAACGAGTAAAATTGATTTTTCGCCGGGAGCGCACAGCCCGAGAGCGCTGCTCTATGCACTCAACTGATAGTCCAGTCAATCTAGCTCAAAAACGGCCCTAACCTAGAATAAAATCGGAAGCAAATTCTAATGATTGGGCGTTAATCTACAACACATGGTGTACAAATTCTCAAAAGTCCCCATGAATCCGAGTGTCGGAAAGTCCCGGAAAATCGGGAAAACCCCGGAAAATCTGTCTTTCTTTGATAGTTCGTATCTCAGTTATTTATTGTCGTAGAGATGTGTTCTTTTTTTCAAGTTGTAGATAAATGCGTCTTATTGTAAAAAGTACTCTACTATTTTTTCCGTCAGAGCAAAATTTTTCCAGAAAATTTAGAAAAACTGAAAATTTGAAAATTTTCCAAATTTCGGAGTAAAATTTTCAGGTTTTACAGTTGGAAAAGTAAAAAATGCTCCCAACAAAGGTTTTAGATAATTTAATCAGCTTTAAAATGAGACCTCAACGAAGTTTGTGCTGTATTTCGTTACCGAGATACGCGCAAAAATGTTTGAAAAACCCTCGAGTTTCAAGCGCTTGAGGCGCCTCCACTGCGGCACTTTACCATGTCATGCCATATGCCGCCGCGCCATGCCACGGCCACGGCTATTGCTGCGCGTCCCGGAATCGACAACGGCACATTCACATTCTTCCACCTCCCCCCCCCCCCACATTTTTTTGCGCTCAGTGTCGGAATTTTTCTTGTTGGCTTTTCTCTCTTCATTCTTTTTATTTCTTTTATTTCCTTTTTCCCATAGTTTTCACAAGTTTTTGAGTAAAATGAGAATAATCGAAAATTTTGGAGATGGTCTTTATTTGAGAAGTTTTTAAGAATTTCTCGCTGAATTTCAGAGAGACTATGATTCTGAAGAAGGAAAAGGACTTACTGGTAAGAACTTATCGGTGTGATGAAGCTGAAAAAATCACGAAAAGCAAATTAGTCAAGGGAAAACATTTCAGCAGAGGCTCATATGACTGAAAAGTGTTAGTTAGTAGCTAGGTCTTACAGTTCAATAGCTAACCAAAGTTTACCGAAAAAGTCCCCTCTTCCTAAACCATAGGTAAGTACAGGAATTTTTCTGTCTCTCTCTCCTCTCATTTGAAAATAAGAGCGTTAGGAGATAGGAGAGGACGGAGGTAGGGTCTAAAGTCACGTGATGGCCGTCTGTGTTATCCTCTTCTATTATATGATGGGTTCAAATTGTTGTGAAATTATGTCAACACAAATGAAGAGAGAGAAATTCCTGTATCAGCTTATGCTCCAACCTCAAATTTTCTCGCGTATTTGAGACGATTTTCTGCAAATAGTGCACTTACTCGTACATGCGGCTCATGATCTACGTCAAAATTACACGAACCAATTTCGAAGAGCTTGAAATTCTTCATGAAATAAATTCAACATCCTCATGCACCGATGAGTCCAAGCATATAAGTATCTGTAAGAATCTGGCTTTTCGTTTTACGGAAGAGCAGGAAATTGCTGATATACGCTTGTTTCTACATATTCTGGACACATCGCAGATCATCTTTGCAGGATGAAGAATAAAAGAAAAGTTCACGGTAGTGCAGCATACTTCGTTTAAAAATATGAGTTCTTATTAATGGATGTTTGTTTTTTTTCTGATGCTATTCCAAGTCTGTGTCACTGATGTCCCGACAGCACACGTGCCATGTACATATAACTGTGCAGTGTACACTCGAAATCTTTTTTGGTATAACTTTAATGCATCGAGTCTCAGTTTTTCTTGGCATTTGAAGCGAAGGACCGATAAAAAAAGAACGCAGAAGTCAGTGGCAATGCCGAGAGTTTAGAATGATACCTACGTCCAATACTCATTATTTTCGATGATCTTTCATTAAAATCCAGTCTCAAGATGCTTGATGTTCATCCATATTGTTTGTTGGAATTATGTGTATGAAAAAAAAAAAACAAAAAAAAACAAAAAACAAAAAAAAAACCAGCAGATTTTGTATCGCAGTCTAGCGATACAAAGATAACATGCAGTCAATCAGTGTAAGCTGCTTTGACTGCGTTGTTATTCTTGTAATACCGCTTTTCATTAAGTTTCAGCATATAGGGTGTCAATTAAAAAAGGAGCTAGGCCAAATATCTCGAGAACGGCTCCGGATTTTGAAAAACACTGAAACACGTGTTCAAAATGTTCAAATGCTTGAGGGGGACATCTTTATAGGGGGTTTCCGATTTCGGGGCCATCTCCAGGGGGCCCGCAGGGCGGATACCACGTCCCTAAATTCAATACTTCAAACAGGGACCCCCATATTTTATTTATTAATCGAAAAGAGGGTGAAATTATCAGACTTTTGGTGCGAATCGAAGATCAATATCGGTTTTCGTTTTTGATACATCGAAGGTCAAAGTTCGATTTGGACTAATTTTCAAAAAATCATTAGGTACTCCTCTTTGAAGAGTCGGAATTTAAAAATCAAGGACACAAAATACTCTAATAAGTGAGCCCTTTTCAGAAAAAAATTCAATTATGACAAACATTTAGTCAAATTTTGGTTTTGAAGCTCCCAAAACTTTTAGACGTTTTTGGCCCCCAAGGAGGGCCATCTGAAAAATTCCGAGGTACAACCCCTATTGATTGATACATAAATAGAAAAGGCGTAACAAACTGAGCATTTCGGTGCAAACCGGAGTTCGATATCGTTTTTCACAATCGAGATATCGCAATCTGTAAATTGACATTCGATATCTCAAATGTAAAAACGATATCCCCCCCCGGTTTGCGCCGAAATGCTCAGTTTGTTACGTCTTTTCGATTGATGTATCACTCAATAGGGGCCGTAATTCGGAATTTTTCAGATGGCCCTCCTTGGGGCCCAAAAACGTCTAAAAGTTTTTTGAGCTTCAAAACCAAAATTTGAATAAATGTTTGTTATAATTAAATTTTTTTTCTGAAAAGGGCTTGCTTTTCAGAGTATTTTTGTGTCCTTGAGTTGTGAATTCCGACTCTTCAAAGAGGAGTAAAGTAATGCTTCTTGAAAATGGGCCCAAATCGAACTTGGACCTTCGATATAATCGAAAACGAAAAACGGTGTCGACGTTTAACTTGTACCAATAGTCTTAAAATTTTACCCTATTTTTGATTATTAGATAAAAAAAATTGGGGCCCCATTGAAGTATTGGATTTAGGGAGGTGGTAGCCTCCTTGGGGACCCCCCAGAGAGAGACCCCAAATCGGCGTCCCCCTAAAAAGATGTCCTGCTCAAAATAATTTAACACGTGTTTCAGCGTTTTTCGGAATCCGGAGCCGTTCTCGAGATATTCGGCCTGGCTCCTTTTTTAATTGACACCCTGTATACATGGTGATCCAGAGCACCTGTACCATGCAGGCATTTTTCTTGAGAATGGCTGATTGAAATGTTTTGAAACATGGAAGTCGCATAGGGAATCAACCCTAAATTTTTCATTTATCATATTATCGATAGCTTCCAATACTTAGCCCTTTGGGGCATTTTTGAAAGGGGAGGCTCAATCACATCTATATCTCAAGTTTTTCTCAGAAAAGCTCTTTTAAAGCTATGAGAAAAGCTGGTGTCATTGAAGTTCAGGCAATTTCCTACATTTTTGCTCACATGGACATTTCCCAAAAAAACCTCACTTTTTTGAGTTATGGCGGATTTTTGGAAAAAATTTGAATTGGCTTTTGTGGCCACCCTGTTGAGAATTCTTCAAATACATAACAGATTCTGATCAAATGGTTGGAACCATTTTGATTGATGTGTCACTAGTTTGGTACCTTAAAGTGAAAAAATTAGGTGTATTTCTTTAAAATTTAAAAATTTTGGGCAGTCTATGTCTCAGACCATGGAATCGATCCGATTCTGCCATTGAAGTCCCAAAATTTTTGATTTGAAAAAATACACCTTATTTTTTCTCCTCAAGGTAACATGTTGCACATCGATCAGAAGGTTTCGATATATTTTTTCAGAATCTGTCAAGATTTGTGAGAAATTCTCAACTGGATAAGCAAAAGGGTTGATTCAAAAATCTTCCAAGTCCCTATAGCTAAAAAAAATCTGGGTGTTTTGGTAAATGTCTATGGGAGCAAAAATGTTGGCAATTGCCTCTGCTATGAGGATATGAACTTTTTTCGTACTTTCAGAAGATGCTTTTTTGCAAAAACTTGATAAAAGTGTGTGAACTTCTCCTAATATGAACGAGGAGCTGATGAGGGCTTTTGAAAATATCAAAAATGAAAAATTTTGTGTCCATTCCGTAACCGATTTTTTTTATTCAAAACATTTCGATCAGCCGTTCTCGAGAAAAATGCCTGGTGGTATGGTTCCTCTCATCTTGAACTCTAGGCCACTGTCTCTTATTTTGTCATTTGTGAGTGTCTATATTGAAAGTTCTCTTTCATTTGGTTTTTCTCTTAAAACTCTGTGCAGTGTGCTGGTTCCTCTTATCTATAGTTATCATCGCTGCATTATGTTCTGTATAATTTCAATGGGTATGCAGAGTTAGTAAGAGTGGTGGAGTGAGAATTTATTTTTTACGTGAAACTTCTGAGAGCAAGTGCTTTTGTTCATTTTCTTTTTTAATTTCTATTAATTTCATGTCACAAATTATTTCACGAAAACTTTCAGCTAAACCTCAAGTGATTGCGGCCAAGATCTAAAATCTTTCCCCCAAACCAGTTCCATTTTACGTCACCTGCCCCAAACACTTCTTCGTGAAAACTTGCTCGTAAAAACTTTTCTTTCAAATATCTTCCTATATTTATTTCCCTACACCCGGTGGACGTGTCGTTCTGATTCAACTTGCAAGTCATGTGATATCAGAGCGACCAAGTCTTAAGTTTCCTCGATTAGGTGGCTTCAGAGCTCCTTCAAATAATTTGATACTTCTCCTGATCACATTGTCTATTTTTCGTATAAAGCGCCTTCAATAATTTGATACTTCTCCTGGTAACAGATCTTCCGTATGAAGCTCCTTCAAAATATTTGATACTTCTCCTGTAAACACTTTCGTCTGAATAGCCGCATACAACCCAAAGACATGGTAGCTCTGATTCAACTTGCAAATCATCTGATATAAGAGCGACCAAGCCCTAGTAGCATCAACTCCTATTTTGTTCAAATAAAATGGCAATTTTATTTTGAAATGTTATTGTTTACTTGAATAAATCTCAGATAAATCTTAGTTAGGTTGACATTTTCTTATATTTTATTTGAATAAATGGCAATTTATTTTGAATAAATTGCAATTTTGTTTGAATAAAGTGCAGTTTTAATTAAATAAATTGCAATTTACTCCGTTAAATTGAAATTTTATTTGAAAAAAAAAGTAATTTTTTTTCAAACAAACTTGAACTGTACATAGAATTTCGTACTCTTCGTGAGGTGCTTTGCTTCATGAGAGCTGTGACTGTTAGTGTAATTTCCCTGAACGTTTAACGTCACACCTACCTGCGGTTCAAGTTAATCTGCGCGTTGACTGGTTGTTGAGTTCCATCGTTGATTGTACTTTGAACTGACTTTAGCAAATTATAATAATGTATTTGAAATTAAAATTTGCAGCAAATCTGATTTCAAAGTTGAACTTCAGTCAGTTTGGACATGAAGAAGCAAATAAAAGGATGACTGACTCGTTCGTGGTTCTGAAGTTTGCACGGACCGAACGGAAGACTTTCATTTCATTGAGAAATTAAGAGTATTCTTCAATAAGAGAGCGTTTATAGTTGAATTGAAAGACTAAAGTACCCACTTAGCAGAAATAAGAAACTACTGTCATCATTATGGCAATAATGGTGCAAGAAATCAATCACAACACTGACTTAGAATTACCAGTATTAGGTTTAAGGTTAGGTACTCCGTAGAACTCTGAAGTGACCAAAATACAGTAATTCACAGACACCTTGTTATAAAAAAAAACCAACCTAACTTTCTTTAAAAGTGAAGACAACACCACGTCGTGCGATGCACGAAACGGGGTACCAATTCATTATAATGTTATGTTCTTTTACCAAGGATATAGGTGTGGACAAGAAGGCTGTAAAACGGTGCCATACTAAAATTTTGCTGTGAGGTTGATCGGAGAGCATCCATCTTGCTCCACTCATCTATTTTGCCCAAGTCAATTCGATTCATCCTAGTCAATTGAGCCACTCGAGTGAATGTTAGCATGAGATTCGAGTGAAGTTCAGTCACAACTTCGTAACCACTTATTTATCGACTGCTTCCAAACAAGAGGGGAAAGTTACTTTATCCTACTTAAGAATCTTAGGTGGATATACCGCTAAAGTAGTCGACAATTTTATCGCAACCGATTGGACCCAAGGATTCATGATTTACTCACAACATTTTAGAAAAGCTGATTTGATTGGTCCAGGTCAAGATTTGTTTCGACTTAGGTTACATCGAGTAGAATTAGACAAATCGAGTTGGCTTTCCCCGATTAGATCTAATGTGTCCAAATTAACACCATCATTTGTACTTGGCTTCTAGGTTTCTCTCTTCAGACTTTGTAAGATTATTGACAAGATTATGACCATTTTCCCTCATGCCCAGAGCCAAAGCCTGGCATCATAAACTGTGCTGTTCAGTGTCGAACACACTTCTTGCACTTTTTCAATGTAGCTTCAGATAGCTTCATAATGAAGCTTTTTTTCATCCTCGCAAAACTATCCGTTTGCAAGTAAAACATGTCGAATCATCTTCAGCAGTTTCAATGAAAGATGAGTCACTGTAACCATTCTATTAGAGGGGGACCATTTTGAGTATAGGGTTCTGACAAACAATGGTGCCTGTTTCCAAACCGCATCAAAGCGCATTGATAAGCATTTCATTAGAAACGAGTTGAAACTCTGCGCAAACCAACCACTCTCCCATGCCCTCTGATGCAGTTCAGAAGCGACAGACTGTCTTGTCGGACAGTTGTTCTTAGGTAAATAAATTCCAACCAAACTCGTAGTAAGTAAAATTCACTTCACGAGTGGCTCAATCAACTTGGGCAAAAGAGATGAGTCGAGTGAAATGGATGCTCTCCGATCAAACTCAGCCCACTATTTCAGTCGACATCATTTATCATTGAATGAATGCATCACACAACTTGGTGTTGGTGTTGCCATTTAAATAGTTCTGCTCTCCATGACTGTCATGCAAGCATAGGTACAATTGGTCTGAAATGTAAAGGTCCACCCTTTGCTTTTTTTCCCCTTTCGGTAACTTTACTCTAGACCACGCTCATCGGTTAACGAAGTTATCTACTTCAGATCACTCAACTTGAGGAGATAAAATGAGTAAATCTGTCTCAGGAAGAGAGAGTTTGCTGAGAGAGGTCAAATTACAAAATTTTTGAATAAATCACCACAAACATACCACTTTCACTCGTCGAAATGCCAAGAAAGGCAATGAGTTACGGCATTACGAGGCAATAACACGCACTGTAGAATCTGGCAAATTAAATGAAAGCTATGAAGAACTTGAGTGTTTCAATTAGTAGAAACTGAAATTAAGGCTTTGATTGACAGAAAACACGCACAGTTCATAAAGAAATTCAGATTTTAAAGTCTCTGATAGACTTCGAAAACACGCGAAAATACATTGCGGAGGGAACTTCGGTTTGTTTTCACAACACAAATCTCTAACCTTAAAATCTCCGAGGCAAATTACGCATGTTTACCAAAGCCTCCGAACTAGATATAGCTCGTTGGTAATCACAGACAAAATAATGAAACTACCAAATTTATTCATAACGGAGACAAATCCTTATGAAAAACTTGGGGTCAATACTCAGTCAAAACCTAACTCAAACAATATTCGAACATTTCAAACGGCGCACTATGGATCCAAATCGAGTCCTAAGTGGTCAAAAATACAAAGACATGAGATATCACAAGAATTGTCGATCCATCAAATGATATTCTCCGATAAGTATGGGACAAGCCAGGAATAAAAAACGGAGCCAAATAAAGCCCTTGAAATCAACTATAGTACCCAGCTAAAATACTAATTTTCCAACTTTGAAAGGATCGAATTTGGACCGCCAAAGATTTGATTTCTATCCATTGTGCGGCGGACCGAAGAATATCGCGGATTCGATATGGCGCGCGATTCGTTTAGTGACTGCTTAAAGGATAGGGAGACTTTTCGCGTTGCCGCTCCGCAATATATCGAACGAAAGGAATCCACCGAAAAGCAGTACGCGATCATTACGCGCGGAAATCTGACAACGCACGTTTGCGACCAAGCCGAAAATTGTCGATTTTTTTGCAGGAAGTTTATGGCCAAAATCGATACAAAACCATAACAAAAACATGCAGTACTTACTGCATGTTAAAAAACAAAAAAAGGGGAAAAAAGGCTGACCTATTTGACTTAGGAATTTAAATTAAATGAGCGATGCGATGTGGATTGGCTGAAAATGTGTCCAATTGGGAAAATTGCTGTGTTAAAACTCCTATGGTCACGAACAATCGAGCCTCAAAATTGATCAGACTTCTTTTGCTCCTCTGTTAGAAGTGAAAACTAAAATTGAAAGTTCGTTAGAAAACTACGATTATCCTTTTGAACGGAAACAAATAAAGCTCGCGATTCCCTCCTTTCAGGAAATTATGAATGCTGAAAATTGCGCCTTCAAAATGTCCTATATATTCCTGAACAGCTCGCCTAAGTACAATGCCGCAACATTAGAAAATCTCGTATTTCGAGTTAATTTTCAAATTTCAACAGACAATTGATGGAATCTAATATTGTCTAAACAACGCGAGAAAATTTAAGTTTGGAGCGTAGGTGGATATAGGTACTGGAATTTGTCTGTCTCTCTCCCTCTCTTCTCATTTGTGTAATGATTTTTATAGCTACAACAATTTGAATCCCCATCATGAGCTAGAAAAAGATGGCAAAGAGGACCAGCACGTGACTTTAGACCCTATTTCCGTCCTTTTCTAACGCTTATATTCAAATGTGAGGAGAGAGAGAGACATACAAAATTCATGTACTCACCTATGATGGCTTTGGAAGGGAGGACTTTTCCCGCTTTGCGACCAGTAGACTTTGGTTAGCTATTGAACTGTGAGATACAGCTACAACGAAAACTTTTCAGCCATGCGAAAGCCTCTGCTCAGTGGCGTACTGGAGACCTTCGCAGTCCCGCGGGAGAACAGGAGCCCTCAATTAGTGCCCCCTGTTTACGTTTGATCCTTGTATTTGACAAAATATAACATTTGAAAGAATAAGGATAGATGAAGGAGAAAAAAAATTAGTGTAATTTTAAGGTAAAAAGAGTAGGTTTACTCCTTTTGATATGGTAATTGCCATGCATTTTCTGTGTTATTAGATGAATATTAAAAAGTGGCCAGGAAAATAAAATCAGTTTGTTGCCTTTCGTAGGAAAGAAACGGAATTTTAAAGCTATAAAACAGCGTGAATAAATATTTCGAGAGAACTCAATTTTCAAAAAATTTCAGGCGTACGACCCTGCTCCTTCTCTAGCTGGTGGAACGGGGAGGGGGGTCCTCATATACCCTCATTCATTGCGTACAAAATGTAGAGGGTCCCCGACTGACTGAAAGTTCGCGGGGAGGGACCCACATTTTCCGGAACTCCACTGCCTTTGCTTAAATTTATGCCGGAAATTAGTCTGTTTCCGTTGACTAATTTGCTTTTCGTGATTTTTTCAGCTTCATCACACCGATAAGTTCTTACCAGTAAGTCCTTTTCCTTCTTCAGAATCATAGTCTCTCTGAAATTCAGCGAGAAATTCTTAAAAACTTCTCAAATAAAGACCATCTCCAAAATTTTCGATTATTCTCATTTTACTCAAAAACTTGTGAAAACTATGGGAAAAAGGAAATAAAAGAAATAAAAAGAATGAAGAGAGAAAAGCCAACAAGAAAAATTCCGACACTGAGCGCAAAAAAATGGGGGGGGGGGGGGGGGGAGGTGGAAGAATGTGAATGTGCCGTTGTCGATTCCGGGACGCGCAGCAATAGCCGGGGCCCGTGGCATGGCGCGGCGGCATATGGCATGACATGGTAAAGTGCCGCAGTGGGGGCCTCAAGCGCTTGAAACTCGAGGGTTTTTCAAACATTTTTGCGCGTATCTCGGTAACGAAATACAGCACAAACTTCGTTGAGGTCTCTTTTTAAAGCTGATTAAATTATCTAAAACCTTTGTTGGGAGCATTTTTTACTTTTCCAACTGTAAAACCTGAAAATTTTACTCCAAAATTTTGGGAAAAATTTTTCAAATTTTCAGTTTTTCTAAATTTTCTGGAAAAATTTTGCTCTGACGGAAAAAATAGTAGAGTACTTTTTACAATAAGACGCATTTATCTACAACTTGAAAAAAAGAACACATCTCTACGACAATAAATAACTGAGATACGAAATATCAAAGAAAGACAGATTTTTCCCGGGGGTTTTTCCCCATTTTCCGGGACTTTCCGACACTCGGATTCATGGGGACTTTTGAGAATTTGTACACCATGTGTTGTAGATTAACGCCCAATCATTAGAATTTGCTTCCGATTTTATTCTAGGTCAAAAGCTCGATTGACTGGACTATGACTCAACGATCGACTCGACGCAACGCGGCACTGAAACAGCGCTCTCGGGCTGTGCGCTCCCGGGAAAAAACAATTTTTCTCGTTTTTTATGCGTCTTATGAAAAAAACCCCAAGAGATCAAAAATGTTCCTTTTGTTTGTTTCATCACATTCTTTTGTTACTTTTCTCATTTTCTTACGGAGCACTAAAAAATTTTTCAATTTAAAAATTTTAACACCCCTCAAACCCCCCCCCTTTTTACCCTTTCGGGAGTTTTTGACCACGGAATCGGAAAGAACGCCTAAAGTTACCCCCAGAAACCAATTTTCATCCATTTTTTCGCAGATCCGTTGCTAGAATCGAAGAAAAACCGATTTTTTTTAAAAAAATTTGGGGGGCTGTAGCTCCGAGGGGGGGGGGGGGGATTTTCGGACACGTGTTCATAGGAAAAAAAAGTCTTATTTTGGCCCCAAAAATACGTGGTAAAAATATTTACTATCAATTTTGGGACACCCCGTATAATACATATAGTCGTCATTTTTACCAGGGCCACTGGGGCCCGTCGTTTGTCTCTACATATAATTGATTCGATACCGATGTCCTTATACTTTTTAAGTTATTGTCTTATAGTCTGTCCCACGAACGATGATCGGTTTGCTCGGGAAAAATGAATAAAAAAATGTAAATGACAACACCGCACGGGCCCGAGCAGCGAGCCGACGGTCGGAAAAGGCGAGAGTTGGGCTATTGTTTGCTTGCACTCCGCAGTCTCTTGTTTACCTGACGTGCAACCCTCTTTGTATCCTACCTACAGAATTTAAAATTTTTTTCTGGGCGAATTTTACTCATTCCAATGAGTGCACTCGAAAGAGCTCCTTTTCTGATCGTAGTGATATAAAAATTTAAGGCGCTACGATGATTTTCAAGGGTTCAAAAGGATGATTAAATGCCCAAAGGGGGGAGCAGACAATTATGAGTTCTTCGACTCAATGAAAAAACAGTCAAATTTTTTGTCTGTTTCAAAATTTTGATTTTTTTTTGGTATATTTCGAACAGGGCTTTCATTCTGATGAAAGTGATACCCAACAAGCTTTGTATGAACATGCCGAAAAGTTGTGAAAATGAATAAGACAAAAACGAGCGAAAATGATGTTATAAAAATACAAAACGTAAAAAATAAAAATATAAGTAAATAAAGTGATAACGAAATAAATCTTAATTTTTTTTTCTTTTTTTTTTTTCCTCCTTTTTTGGAAGGGAAAAACCTTCAAAAGGCACCCCGATCCGTTGGGGTAGTGTGTCACTCACAATCAGACCCTCTAAAAAGCCCCTCAAAAATTTGAACCGCTGAGACCGCCGAAACGCCAGATGCTTGAAAAATAGATGCGCGAAGACAATATAAAGAAAAAAAAAAATTTTCAATTATATTAATGAAAATAAAAATGAATCTATATGGTTAATTGGTTAATCCACATTTTCTTTTTTCTTTTATACGATTAAAACAGCATGTTGTTGAATGTTGTTGTTAAATGTAGATAGGAGAAGCAAGACAATATTTGCAGCGCTGCTATTTCGCGGATCTTGGATGATATTTTAAAATTTTAACGGTGATTCCATCGGTGAATAAAAAGATTACAGTTACGAGTCTTCTCCTGTGTTACAGCTATCTTACTCACCTGAATTGTGTTATATTTGTTTCAATCGGTAAAATCATCGTTGAGTCTAAAAAACATTGGCAAATTTTGTAACTTAAGAATGATTTTACTGTTTGACACGAGGAGTACAGAATTCAGTTGAGTAATGAAGCTATAATACACGTGAATGCGCTAAACTGTGATCTTTACAATATGATCGAAGAACCGCAAAATGGTAGCCATGAATACTTGACACAGAGCACGACAAGAATCGGTGTAAACTTGTCACTTACTGATTGAAGGACTGATTTGGGTAATTCCGTATTGCATGTGTTACCAAAATTTTGAAATATTGAGCTACCTGCAGGGCCGCGCCGGTAAACACCGTATCAAGGGGTTTTTTTTCCCGGAGAACGCGTTCTTGGTTTGTGTTTGTGATACGTTCCATATCGGCCGCAAGGGCTGGTTCACGGACGAAGTTACCGAATGCAACAATTTCCGGATTTAAACTGATTTACTATAAACTCTGTTTCATGCGGCATTATGACATTCATAAAATGATTAAAATTGCTGAACGGGAGTAGATAGGTATTCAATAAATTTGGATAACTTTAAAAAATTATCTTTCAATCAATTTTTGGGAACCTCCACATTATTTCTCATCCGGCAAATAATGATGCAATTTTTTTAGTTGACAACAGTGTTGGTGTTTCCTTATACAGAAAATACGAAATTACAAATGAAATAAAAAAAAAAAAACTATCAACACGTTCATTCATACACGGCTTGTTAGGTATCGCTTCCATCAGAGTGAAAGCGCCTGTTCATTATGACAAAATAAAATTAAAATTTTGGATGGGGGGGAAAAAATTTGCTTTTTATTCATTGAAGTTTTAAAATCTTTAACCGATGATCCGTCGTTGGAACTTTAATCACCCTTTTGGATCATTCAAAAATCATCGTAGCACCTTAAGTTTTATATCGCTGTGATCAGAATTTGAAGCTCTTTGAAGCGCTCCGATTTAAACAAAAAATTTTTTGAAGGGACAAAATTCAAATTTTGTAGGTAGGATAGAGAAAGGGATGCGCGCTTTATGTTCAGAGAGGGCGACTTGCCTTAGATTCAATACCTGAGTTGAGCCGCCGCTTTGTGTCCGTGTCGCTCGGTTTCGAGTGGGGGCGGCTCCCAATCCCTCTTCGGGTCCAAGAGTCAGCAGCGTTGCCAGCAGCCGACCGATCATCGTTCGTGGGACAGATATAAAACATACTTTTCCCCTCTGGGGGTACTTACTCTGCGAATCCTCGGCTGGTACTGTTTGGAAGGGCGTTGCGAGCATGGGAACTGAAGAACGTTGTTTGGGGGGGCGTTGTAAAGGAGGGTAAAGAAAAAGTGAATTTTATCATGGAGGGCGTTGTGAGCGGGGGAAAGTGAAAAACGTTGTCAACGAGGGCAAGGATTCGTCTTTTAAAAAAAAATACCCTTTTTTTTAAGAAGGGCGTTGCGAACTTGGAAATCGAGAAACGTTGTTTAGATGGGCAGTGAATGGAAGGGCGTTTTTTACGAGGGCTTTGTTAAGGCGGTCTAATAAAATACGCTCCTTTTTTTGAAGGGCGTTGTGAGCTCGGAAATCGAGAAACGTTGTTTTGATGGGCGTTGAATAGAAGGGCGTTGCTTACGAGGGCGGTGTTTGGACGGTCAAATAAAATTAGCTCCTTTTTTTCCAGAAGGGCGTTGTTATCATGGAAATCGAGAAACCTTGTTTAGAAGGGCGTTGTTTGGGAGGGCATTTTTAACGAGGGCGTTGTTCAGAAGGAAATTCAAAATAGTTGTTAACGAGGGCGAGTATCGTCTTTTAAAAAAAAAACACTTTTTTTATTAAGAAGAGCGTTGTGAACTAGGAAATCGAAAAACGTTGTTAGGAAGGTCGGTGTATGGATGGGCAATCTAAACAGACTTTTTTGGAAGGAGGTCGTTGTTCCGACGACAAACGGAGGTACGGCAACGTCGGAGCACGAAGAGTTGCCCTCTACCTCAAATGAAGGCGCTGCAATCATTCTGTAACATTTCTTTACTTCAGAGGTCATCTTTGCTTCAGACATGCTTCGATTTTTGCGACTTATAATTTTATAAACGACATAGTGTGTCCGGCCGTCATGAACGAAACACCGAAAAACCAGTTTTTCATCATAAGATACCTCTTTCTCTCCTCTTCGCGGATGTTTACAAGTAATTTTACCCGCTGATTTCAAATTCGGCCTTAGTTTGTACTTAAAAATCATACTTTTTCCATAAATTTTGAATTTTTGCGAGGAAGATTAAATTTGGGAAATTTTCTTAAAATCTAGGCCAATTTAATGAAAACTGATAGCATTTTTGAAATCAACGTCTCAAAATACATGCGCGAGAGCAATGATGAAGTGAAATTTTAGGCGGAGAATTATTTTAAAACACTAAAAATTATAAAATTTAAAGCACTGATGGATGGTGAATGTCGCGGACACATTGTGTCGTTTTTGATGCTAACTTCTTTGCTTCCCCGAAAACATCAATTAGAGTATTCTGTGCTTCGGATAAGAGGAAAATTCTGGCTAGGAGAAAAGGGAAAATTCGGCGGAGGAAATAATTTTATTTTTCGGAGGAAAATTTCCTCAACGTATTTCCCCCTCAGAGAAACGGAAAGTTTTGAGGTTATGATTCCAACAGTGGCAACGGCCAAAGAGTAAACAAGAGTCGCAATTGCATTGAGAGCCAGCGTGGTCAATGCTGATAAGAGTCGGGTTCTGATTGGCTGGGAATGGAGGGGAAAACGAGGGTCCAAACTGTTTTCGGCCTTATGGAAATTAACACGGGGTTTTCGTTCCGGACGTTTATCTCGAAACCTGTGCAAAACTGCCTCCAAACTTAATACGAGTCGATTTTGCAGAATTTTCCGAACAAATTTATAGGTCACAAGTACCAGTATATTGCAAATTCGAGAAGACTGTCTCAGTTGAAAAGCACACATAATAGTGAGTTACTCAAACACACGCCAAGCATGTAAACACACTATTGTGCGTACTTTTCAAATGAGACAGTCTTCTCGAATTTTCAATAAAGTGGGACTTATGACCTATCAATTTGTTTAGAAAAATTTTGCTAAATCGACTCGCATTAATTTTTTACAGGCAATTTTGCACAGGGTTTTGAGATAAACGGCCCGGGAAAGAAAGCCCCCTGTTAATTTCCATAAGGCCGAAAACAGTCTGGACCCCCGATTTCAGCCAATCAGAGGCCAGCCCGCGTTTCCGATCCCTTATCTGCGTTGACCACGCAGGCCTCCCATTCAATTGCGACTCTTGTTTACTCTTTGCATACAACCCAAACACAACCCGGCCAGTCGCCGAAGATTGCCGAAAATGCTCACTTCCCCAAAAAGGCGGCCCGAAGTAAATGTTTCAAAATGAATTAAGAGTTTCCGTTCTGATTAGAGTATTCTGTGGTATAATATTAGAATATAATGTTATATGTTCATAGGTGTGAATTTGTGGAAGGCTGAAAACACGAAATATCTAAGTATTTGTTTATGTTTTTTCCCCAGTTTTTGCCGTTTTTTGCAATAAAAAATCATTAATGTGGTATCAATGTGCTATGCTAGCCCCTCCGAATCCTCCGATATAAATAAGATTGGTCCAAAACGCATAATTTAAAGGGGGGGGGCGTCATTTCGAGTTCGGCTTGGGGGGAGGGGGGAGGAAAAAATGTTATGACCTTTATTTTTTTCTTTGTCATCAAACTTATGCCCTACGCATCCTATATTTCCGACCCGAAATTCAAACAAAAATTTGTTAATGACCTCCAAATTTTAGGTCGAAATTTTTTTTTTTCTTAAGAAAAAAAGGGCATCATTTTTTTCTTTTTACCCACCCTTGGGGGGGGGGGGGGCCCCCCCGCAAATGACGCTACGGGGGGGGGGGGGGCGTTACTTTTGAATAACCTGTATTATAAGGTAGAAGGGTAAGCCGCACTTCTAAGGGGATTATTCGGTATTATTGGCGTATTACACGATTGTAGTACATATTGAGTTTAGATAAAATGTCAGAGATCAAAGTGGCAGCGTGGCAAAAGCGCTGATACAGAGCCGTTGCCAAAGAGTAAACAAGAGTCGCAATTGAATGGGAGGCCTGCGTGGTCAACGCAGATAAGGGATCGGAAACGCGGGCTGGCCTCTGATTGGCTGAAATCGAGGGTCCAGACTGTTTTCGGCCTTATGGAAATTAACACGGGGCTTTCGTTCCGGGCCGTTTATCTCGAAACCTGTGCAAAAATTTCTCTAAACAATTAAAGCGAGTCGATTTAGCAGAAATTTTTTCAACAAATTGATAGGTCATAAGTGCCACTTTATTGAAAATTTGAGAAGACTGTCTCAGTTGAAAAGTAGCACAATAGTGTGTTTACATGCTTGGCGTGTGTTTGAGTAACTCACTAATATGTGTGCTTTTTAACTGAGACAGTCTTCTCGAATTTTCAATATACTGGCACAGAATAATACAACCAGAACGGAAACTCTGTCGGATTTTGAAGCAAATTTTATTCCCCGTCCGCCATGTTGGGGTATAGGATGTTTACATCTGGATTCGCGCGCGAAAAAAAAAAAATAGGATATGATTCGCGAAATTTTCATTCGCAATGCCAGAAGAATAAAAATGAGGCCGGAAACTTAAGATTTCTTTCCAGAATTTACAGAAATAAATGAGTTTCAACACAAATTTAAACCCCGTCCACCATGTTGGGATATAGGACCACGCGTTGCCTATTGGTGCCGTTAAATTCCAAACTTGCTTCCATT